>JABWTJ010000266.1:600000-1151129 GCA_016801875.1 Solanum sitiens | reverse complement strand
TTCAAGGTCAAAATAGCCCCGAAGCGCGCATACCCCCATTTCGACGATTTTTCGTGTGCTATAGCACACCATTTTTTGGGTGATCCGGATTCCGACATCAAAAGTGCCAAAAATGTTTGTGGATGTCCGTCAAGACCTTGCCTATGCAACCGGTTGGCCCTCACGGCCATTTCGACCCATTTCAAGGTCAAAATAGCCTCCGATAATAGCGCATACCTCCCATTCAACAATTTTCGTGTGCTATAGCCCACACCAATTTTGGGTGATTCCGGATGGGCCGATGTTCAAAAGATCCTAAATGTTTGTGTGGTACGGTCATTCAGGACGTTGCTTATGCAATTTCTCGGTTGGCCCTTAACGGCCATTGCCACCCCTCATTTTCAATGTCAATAGCCCCAAAGTCGCATACTCCCATTCGACGATTTTTCGTGTGCTAGCAATCTTTTTTGTGTTTATCGGATCCCACGTAAAAGTGCCAAAAATTTTTTGGACGTCCGGTCAAGACGTTTGGCTATGCATCTGGTGTCCCTAAGGGACATTCCGACCCATTTTCAAGGTCAAAATAGCCCCGAAGCGCGCATACCCCCATTTTGATGATTTTTCGTGTGCTATAGCACACCATTTTTTGGGTGATCCGGATCCCGACTTCAAAAGTGCCAAAGGTTTTGGTGGACGTTTGTCAAGACATTTACTATGCATCCGGTTAGCCCTCATGGCCATTCCCACCAATTTTCAAGGTCAAAATAGCCCCGAAGCGCGCATAACCCCATTTCGATGATTTTTCGTGTGCTATAGCACACTATTTTTTGGGTGATCAGGATCCGATGTCAAAAGTGCCAAACATTTTTGTGGACATCCTTCAAGACGTTGTCTATGCATCTGGTTGGCCCTCACGGCCATTACCACCCATTTTCAAGGTCAAAATAGCCCTGAATTGCGCATACACCCATTTCGACGATTTTTCGTGTGCTATAGCACACCATTTTTTGGGTGATCCGGATCCCGACGTCAAAAGTGCCAAAATTTTTTGTGAACGTTCGTCAAGACGTTGGCTATGCATCCGGTTGGTCCTCATGGCCATTCCAACCCAATTTCAAGGTCAAAATAGCCCGAAGCGCGCATACCCCATTTCGACGATTTTTCGTGTGCTATAGCACACCATTTTTTGGGTGATCCGGATCCCGACGTCAAAAGTGCCAAAACATTTTGTGGACGTCCGTCAAGACGTTGGCTATGCATCCGGTTGGCCCTCACGGCCATTCTGACCCATTTTCAAGGTCAAAATAGCCACGAAGCGCGCATACCCCCATTTCGACCATTTTTCGTGTGCTATAGCACACTATTTTTTAGGTGATCCAGATCCCGATGTCAAAAGTGCCAAAAGTTTTTGTGGACGTCCGTCAAGACCTTGGCTATGCATTCAGTTTGCCCTCACGGCCATTCCGACCCATTTTCAAGGTCAAAATAGCCCCGAAGCGCGCATACCCCCATTTCGATGGTTTTTCGTGTGCTATAGCACACCATTTTTTTGGTGATTCGGATTCCGACATCAAAAGTGCCAAAATTTTTTGTGGACGTCCGTCAATACCTTGGCGATGCATTCGGTTGGCCCTCACGGCCATTCCGACCCAATTTTAAGGTCAAAATAGCCCCGAAACGTGCATACCCCCATTTCAATGATTTTTCGTGTGCAATAGCACACTATTTTTTGGGTGATCCGGATCCCGACGTCAAAAGTGCCAAAGAATTTTGTAGACGTCCGTCAAGACCTTGACTATGAATCTAGTTGGCCCTCACAGCCATTCCGACCCATTTTCAAGGTCAAAATAGCCCCGAAGCGCGCATACCCGCATTTTGATGATTTTTTGTGTGCTATAGCACAACATTTTTTGGGTGATCCGGATCCAGACGTCAAAAGTGTCAAATTTTTTTGTGGACGTCGTCAAGACCTTGGCTATGCATCCGGTTGGCCCTCACGGCCATTCGACCCATTTTCAAGGTCAACATAGCCCCGAAGCGCGCATACCCCCATTTCGACAATTTTTTGTGTGCTATAGCACACCATTTTTTGGGTGATCCGAATCCCGACGTCGAAATTGCGACAAAATTTTGTGGATGTCGTCAAGAACTTGGATATGCATCCGGTTGGCCCTCACGGCCATTCCGACCCATTTTCAAGGTCAAAATAGCCCCAAAGCGCACATACCCTCATTTCGATGATTTTTCGTGTGCTATAGCACACCATTTTTTGGGTGATCCGGATCCCAACGTCAAAAGTGCCAAAACTTTTTGTGGACGTCCGTAAAGACCTTGGCTATGCATCCGGTTGGCCCTCACGGTCATTCCGACTCATTTTCAAGGTCAAAATAGCCCCGAAGCGCGCATACCCCCATTTCGACGATTTTTCATGTGCTATAACACAGCATTTTCTGGGTGATACGGATCCCGACGTCAAAAGTGCCAAACAATTTTCTGGACGTCCGTCAAGACATTGGCTATGCATCCAATTGGCCCTCACGGCCATTCCAACCCATTTTCAAGGTCAAAATAGCCCCGAAGCGCGCATACCCCCATTTCGACGATTTTTTGTGTGCTATAGCACACCATTTTTTGGGTCATCCGGATCCCGACATCAAAAGTGCCAAAACTTTTTGTGGACGTCCATCAAGACCTTGGCCTATGCATTCGATTGACCCTCACGGCCATCGACCCATTTTTCAAGGTCAAAATAGCCCCGAAGCGCGCATAGCCCATTTCGACGATTTTTCGTGTGCTATAGCACAACATTTTTTGGGTGATCCGGATCCCGACGTCAAAAGTGCCAAAAAATTTTGTGGACGTCCGTCAACACCTTGGCTATGCATCCGGTTTGTCCTCACGGCCATTCGACCCATTTTCATAGTCAAAATAGCCCCGAAGCGCGCATACCCCCATTTCGACCATTTTTCGTGTGCTATAGCACACTATTTTTTAGGTGATCCAGATCCCGATGTCAAAAGTGCCAAAAGTTTTTGTGGACGTCCGTCAAGACCTTGGCTATGCATTCAGTTTGCCCTCACGGCCATTCCGACCCATTTTCAAGGTCAAAATAGCCCCGAAGCGCGCATACCCCCATTTCGATGGTTTTTCGTGTGCTATAGCACACCATTTTTTTGGTGATTCGGATTCCGACATCAAAAGTGCCAAAAGTTTTTGTGGACGTCCGTCAATACCTTGGCGATGCATTCGGTTGGCCCTCACGGCCATTCCGACCCAATTTTAAGGTCAAAATAGCCCCGAAACGCGCATACCCCCATTTCAATGATTTTTCGTGTGCTATAGCATACCATTTTTTGGGTGATCCGGATCCCGAAGTCAAAAGTGCCAAAAATTTTTGTGGACGTCCGTCAAGACCTTGGCTATGCATCCGGTTGGCCCTCACGGCCATTCCGACCCATTTTCAAGGTCAAAATAGCCCCGATGCGCGCATACACTTATTTCGATGATTTTTCGTGTGCAATAGCACACTATTTTTTGGGTGATCCGGATCCCGACGTCAAAAGTGCCAAAGAATTTTGTAGACGTCCGTCAAGACCTTGACTATGAATCTAGTTGGCCCTCACGGCCATTCCGACCCATTTTCAAGGTCAAAATAGCCCCGAAGCGCGCATACCCGCATTTTGATGATTTTTCGTGTGCTATAGCACAACATTTTTTGGGTGATCCGGATCCAGACGTCAAAAGTGTCAAATTTTTTTGTGGACGTCGTCAAGACCTTGGCTATGCATCCGGTTGGCCCTCACGGCCATTCGACCCATTTTCAAGGTCAACATAGCCCCGAAGCGCGCATACCCCCATTTCGACAATTTTTTGTGTGCTATAGCACACCATTTTTTGGGTGATCCGAATCCCGACGTCGAAATTGCGACAAAATTTTGTGGATGTCGTCAAGACCTTGGATATGCATCCGGTTGGCCCTCACGGCCATTCCGACCCATTTTCAAGGTCAAAATAGCCCCGAAGCGCACATACCCTCATTTCGATGATTTTTCGTGTGCTATAGCACACTATTTTTTGGGTGATCCGGATCCCAACGTCAAAAGTGCCAAAACTTTTTGTGGACGTCCGTAAAGACCTTGGCTATGCATCCGGTTGGCCCTCACAGTCATTCCGACTCATTTTCAAGGTCAAAATAGCCCCGAAGCGCGCATACCCCCATTTCGACGATTTTTCATGTGCTATAACACACCATTTTCTGGGTGATACGGATCCCCACGTCAAAAGTGCCAAACAATTTTCTGGACGTCCGTCAAGACCTTGGCTATGCATCCGATTGGCCCTCACGGCCATTCCAACCCATTTTCAAGGTCAAAATAGCCCCGAAGCGCGCATACCCCCATTTCGACGATTTTTCGTGTGCTATAGCACACCATTTTTTGGGTCATCCGGATCCCGACGTCAAAAGTGCCAAATCTTTTTGTGGACGTCCGTCAAGACCTTGGCTATGCATTCGATTGGACCTCACGGCCATTCCGACCCATTTTCAAGGTCAAAATAGCCCCGAAGCGCGCATAGCCCATTTCAACGATTTTTCGTGTGCTATAGCACACCATTTTTTGGGTGATTCCGATCCCGACGTCTAAAGTGCCAAAATTTTTTGTGGACGTCCATCAAGACCTTGGCTATGCGTCCGGTTGGACCTCACGGCCATTCCAACCCATTTTCAAAGTCAAAATAGCCCCGAAGCGCGCATACCCCCATTACGACGATTTTTCGTGTGCTATAGCACACCATTTTTTGGGTGATCCGGATCCCAACGTTAAAAGTGCCAAATAATTTTGTGGACGTCCGTCAAGACCTTGTCTATGAAGACGATTGGCCCTCACGGCCATTCCGACCCATTTTCAAGGTCAAAATTGCCCCAAGCGCACATACCCCATTTCGACGATTTTTCGTGTGCTATAGCACAACATTTTTTGGGTGATCCGGATCCCGATGTCAAAACAGCAAAACAAATTTGTGGACGTCCGTCAAGACCTTGGCTATGCATCCGGTTGGACCTCACGGCCATTCCGACCCATTTTCAAGGTCAAAATAGCCCCGAAGCGCGCATACCCCCATTTCGACGATTTTTCGATTTTTTGGGTGATCCGGATCCCGACGTCAAAAGTGGAAAACCTTTTTGTGGAAGTCCTTCAAGATCTTGGCTATGCATCCGGTTGGCCCTCACGGCCATTTCGACCCACTTTCAAGGACAAAATAGCCCCGAAGTGCGCATACCCCCATTTTGACGATTTTTCGTGTGCTATAGCACACCATTTTTTGGGTGATCCGGATCCCGATGTCAAAAGTTCCAAAAAGTTTTGTGGACGTCCGTCAAGACCTTGGCTATGCATCCGGTTGGCCCTCACGGCCATTCCAACCCATTTTCAAGGACAAAATAACCCTGAAGCGCGCATACCCTCATTTCGACGATTTTTCGTGTGCTATAGCACACCTTTTTTTGGGTGATCCGGATCCAGACGTCAAAAGTGCCAAAAAATTTTGTGGGCGCCCATCAAGACCTTGGCTATGCATCCAGTTGGCCCTCACGGCCATTTCGACCCATTTTCAAGGTCAAAATAGCCCCGAAGCGCGCATACCCCTATTTTGACGATATTTCGTGTGCTATAGCACACCATTTTTTGGGTGATCCGGATCCCGATGTCAAAAGTGCCAAACTATTTTGTGGACGTCTTTCAAGACCTTGTCTATGCATCCGGTTGGCCCCCACGCCCATTCCGATCCATTTTTAAGGTCAAAATAGCCCCGAAGCACGCATACCCCTATTTCGACGATTTTTCGTGTACTATAACACAACATTTTTTGGGTGATCCGTATCCCGACGTCAAAAGTGCCAAAAATTTTTGTGGATGTCTTTCAAGACCTTGGCTATGCATCCGGTTGGCCCTCAGGGCTATTCGACCCATTTGCCAAGGTCAACAATAGCCCGAAGAGCGCATTTACACCATTCGACAATTTTTTCCTGGCTATAGCAACCATTTTTGGGTGATCCGGCTTCCCGACGTCCAAAGTGCAAAATTTTTGTGGAATCCGTTCAAGGACCGGCTTGCATTCGTTGGCCCACATAGACATTCCGACTCCATTTTCAAGGTCAAATAGCACGAAAGGACCGCCATACCCCCATTTCGACCCTTTTCGTGTGCTATAAACACCATTTTTTTGGTGATTCGGGATTCGGACATAAAAAGTGCCAAACGTTTTTGTGACGGACGTTCAAGACCTGGATATTGCATCCGGTTGGACCTCACGGCCATTCCGACCCATTTTTAAGGTTAAAATAGCCCCGAAGCGCGCATACCCCCATTTCAACGATTTTTCGTGTGCTATAGCACACCATTTTTTGGGTGATCCGGATCCCGAAGTCAAAAGTGCCAAAAAATTTTGTGGACGTCCGTGAAGACCTTGGCTATGCATACGGTTGGTCCTCACGGCCATTCGACCCATTTTCAAGGTCAAAATAGCCCCGAAGCACTTATACCCCCATTTCGACAATTTTTCGTGTGCTATAGCACACCATTTTTTGGGTGATCCGGATCCCGACGTCAAAAGTTCCAAAAAATTTTGTGGAAGTCTGTCAAGACCTTGGCTATGCATCCAATTGGCCCTCACAGAAATTCCAACCCATTTTCAAGGTCAAAATAGCCCCGAAGCGTGCATACCCCCATTTTGACGATTTTTCCTGTGCTATAGCACACCATTTTTTGGGTGATCCGGATCCCGACGTCAAAAGTGCCAAATATTTTTGTGGACGTCCGTCAAGACCTTTGCTATGCATCCAGTTGGCCCTCACGGCCATTTCGAGCCATTTTCAACATCAAAATAGCTCCGAAGCGCGCATACCCCCATTTTGATGATTTTTCGTGTGCAATAGCACACCATTTTTTGGGTGATCCAGATTCCGACGTCAAAAGTGTCAAAAGTTTTTGTGGACGTCCGTCAAGACATTGGCTATGCATCCGATTGGCCCTCACGGCCATTCCGACCCATTTTCAAGGTCAAAATAGCCCCGAAGTGCGCATACCCTCTTTTCGACGATTTTTCGTGTGCTATAGCACACCATTTTTTGGGTGATCTGGATCCAGACGTCAAAAGTGCCAAAATTTTTTGTGGACATCCGTCAAGACCTTGGATATGTATACGGTTGGCCCTCACGGACAGTTTGACCTATTTTCAAGGTCAAAATAGCCCCGAAGCACACATACCCCCATTTCGATGATTTTTCGTGTGCTATAGCACACCATTTTTTGGGTGATCCGGATCCCGATGTCAAAAGTGCCAATAATTTTTGTGGACATCCGTCAAGACCTTGTCTATGCATCCGGTTGGCCCTCACGGCCATTCCGACCCATTTTCAAGGTCAAAATAGCCCCGAAGCGCGCATACCCCATTTCGACGATTTTTCGTGTGCTATAGCACAATATTTTTTGGGTGATCCGGATACCGATGTCAAAAGTACCAAAAACCTTTGTGAACGTCCGTCAAGACCTTGGCTATGCATCCGGTTGGCCCTCACGGCCATTTCGACCCTTTTTCAAGGTAAAAATAGCCCCAAAGCGCGCATACTCCCATTTCAACGATTTTTCGTGTGCTATAGCACACCATTTTTTGGGTGATCCGGATCCCGACGTCAAAAGTGCCAAAAAATTTTGTGGACGTCCGTCAACACCTTGGCTATGCATCAGGTTGGCCCTCACGGCCATTCGACCCATTTTCAAAGTCAAAATAGCCCCGAAGCGTGCATACCCCCATTTCGACAATTTTTCGTGTGCTATAGCACACTATTTTTTAGGTGATCCGGATCCCGACGTCAAAAGTGCCAAAAGTTTTTGTGGACGTCCGTCAAGACCTTGGCTATGCATCCGGTTGGCCCTCCGGCCATTCCGACCCATTTTCAAGGTCAAAATAGCCCTGAAGCGCGCATACCCTCATTTCGACAATTTTTCGTGTGTTATAGCGCACCATTTTTTGGGTGATCCGGATCCCGACGTCAAAAGTGCCAAATATTTTTCTGGATGTCCATCAAGACCTTGGCTATGCATCCGGTTGGCCCTCATGGCCATTCCAACCCATTTTCAAGGACAAAATATCCCTGAAGCGCGCATACCCTCATTTCGACGATTTTTCGTGTGCTATAGCACACCTTTTTTGGGTGATCCGGATCCTGACGTCAAAAGTGCCAAAAATTTTTGTGGGCGTCCATCAAGACCTTGGCTATGCATCAAGTTGGCCCTCACGGCCATTTCGACCCATTTTCAAGGTCAAAATAGCCCCGAAGCGCGCATACCCCCATTTTGATGATATTTCGTGTGCTATGGCACACTATTTTTTGGGTGATCCGGATCCCGATGTCAAAAGTGCCAAACTATTTTGAACACGTCTTTCAAGACCTTGTCTATGCATCCGGTTGGCCCCCACGTCCATTCCGATCCATTTTTAAGGTCAAAATAGCCCCGAAGCACGCATACCCCTATTTCGACGATTTTTTGTGTGCTATAACACAACATTTTTTGGGTGATCCGTATCCCGACGTCAAAAGTGCCAAAATTTTTTGTGGATGTCCGTCAAGACCTTGGCTATGCATCCGGTTGGCCCTCACGGCTATTCGACCCATTTGCAAGGTCAAAATAGCCCCGAAGAGCGCATACCCCCATTTCGACAATTTTTCATGTGCTATAGCACACCATTTTTTGGGTGATCCGGATCCCGATGTCAAAAGTGCCAAAAGTTTTTGTGGACATCCGTCAAGACCTTGGCTATGCATCCGGTTGGCCCTCATAGACATTCCGACCCATTTTCAAGGTCCAAATAGCCCCGAAGCGCGCATACCCCCATTTCGACCATTTTTCGTGTGCTATAACACACTATTTTTTTGGTGATTCGGATTCCGACATCAAAAGTGCCAAACTTTTTTGTGGACAACCGTCAAGACCTTGGATATGCATCCGGTTGGACCTCACGGCCATTCCGACCCATTTTTAAGGTTAAAATAGCCCCGAAGTGCGCATACCCCCATTTCAACGATTTTTCATGTGCTATAGCACACTATTTTTTAGGTGATCCGGATCCCGACGTCAAAAGTACCAAAAAATTTTTGTGGACGTCCGTCAAGACCTTGGATATGCATTCAGTTGGCCCTCACGGCCATTCCGACCCATTTTCAAGGTCAAAATAGCCCCGAAGCGCACATACCCTCATTTCGATGATTTTTCGTGTGCTATAGCACACCATTTTTTGGGTGATCCGGATCCCAACGTCAAAAGTGCCAAAACTTTTTGTGGACATCCGTAAAGACCTTGGCTATGCATCCGGTTTGCCCTCACGGTCATTCTGACTCATTATCAAGGTCAAAATAGGCTCGAAGCGCGCATACCCCCATTTCGACGATTTTTCGTGTGCTATAACACACCATTTTCTGGGTGATACGGATCCCGACGTCAAAAGTGCCAAAAAAATTTCTGGACGTCCGTCAAGACCTTGGCTATGCATCCGATTGGCCCTCAAGGCCATTCCAACCCATTTTCAAGGTCAAAATAGCCCCGAAGCGCGCATACCCCCATTTCGACGATTTTTCGTGTGCTATAGCACACCATTTTTTGGGTCATCCGGATCCCGACGTCAAAAGTGGCAAATCTTTTTGTGGACGTCCGTCAAGACCTTAGCTATGCATCCGATTGGACCTCATGGCCATTCCGACCCATTTTCAAGGTCAAAATAGCCCCGAAGCGCGTATAGCCCATTTCGACGATTTTTCGTGTGCTATAGCACAACATTTTTTGGGTGATTCGGATCCCGACGTCTAAAGTGCCAAAATTTTTTGTGAACGTCCATCAAGACCTTGGCTATGAGTCCGGTTGGACCTCACGGCCATTCCAACCCATTTTCAAAGTCAAAATAGCCCCGAAGCGCGCATACCCCCATTTTAACGATTTTTCGTGTGCTATAGCACACCATTTTTTGGGTGATCCGGATCCCAACATTAAAAGTGCCAAACAATTTTGTGGACGTCCGTCAAGACCTTGTCTATGAATACGATTGGCCCTCACGGCCATTCCGACCCATTTTCAAGTTCAAAATAGCCCCAAGCGCGCATACCCCATTTCGACGATTTTTCGTGTGCTATAGCACAACATTTTTTGGGTGATCCGGATCCCGACGTCAAAAGTGCCAAACTTTTTTGTGGAAGTCCTTCAAGAACTTGGCTATGCATCCGTTTAGCCCTCACGGCCATTTTGACCCACTTTCAAGGACAAAATTGCCCCGAAGTGCGCATACCCCCATTTTGATGATTTTTCGTGTGCTATAGCACACCATTTTTTGGATGATCCACATCCCGATGTCAAAAGTGCCAAACAATTTTGTGGACGTCTTTCAAGACCTTGTCTATGCATCCGGTTGGCCTCCACGGCCATTCCGATCCATTTTTAAGGTCAAAATAGCCCCGAAGCGCGCATACCTCTATTTCGACAATTTTTCGTGTGCTATAAAACAACATTTTTTGGGTGATCCGGATCCTGACCTAAAAAGTGCCAAAACTATTTGTGGACGTCCGTCAAGACCTTGGCTATGCATCCGGTTGGCCCTCACGGCCATTTCGACCCACTTTCAAGGCCAAAATAGCCACGAAGTGCGCATACCCCCATTTTGACAATTTTTGTCTGCTATAGCACACCATTTTTTGGGTGATCCGTATCCCGACGTCAAAAGTGCCAAATATTTTTATGGACGTCCGTCAAGACCTTGTCTATGCATCCGGTTAGCCCTCATGGCCATTCCGACCCATTTTCAAGGTCAACATAGCCCCGAAGCGTGCATACCCCCATTTCGACGATTTTTCGTGTGCTATAGCACACCATTTTTTGGGTGATCCAGATCCCGATGTCAAAAGTGCCAAATTTTTTTGTGGACGTCTGTAAAGACCTTGGCTATGCATCCAGTTGGCCCTCCGGCCATTCCAACCCATTTTCAAGGTCAAAATAGCCCTGAAGTGCGCATACCCTCATTTCAACGATTTTTCGTGTGCTATAGCACACCTTTTTTTGGGTGATCCGGATCCCGACGTCAAAAGTGCCAAAAAATTTTGTGAACGTCCGTCAAGACCTTGGCTATGCATCCGGTTGGCCCTCACGGCCATTCCGACCCATTTTCAAGGTAAAAATAGCACCAAAGCGCGCATACTCCTATTTCAACGATTTTTGGTGTGCTATAGCACACCATTTTTTGGGTGATCCAGATCCCGATGTCAAAAGTTCCAAAAAATTTTGTGGACGTCCGTCAAGACCTTGGCTATGCATCCGGTTGGCCCTCACGGCCATTCCGACCCATTTTCAAGGTAAAAATAGCACCAAAGCGCGCATACTCCTATTTCAACGATTTTTGGTGTGCTATAGCACACCATTTTTTGGGTGATCCGGATCCCGACGTCAAAAGTGCCAAAAAATTTTGTGGACGTCCGTCAAGACCATGGCTATGCATCCGGTTGGCCTCACGGCTATTCCGACCCATTTTCAAGGTCAAAATAACCTCAAAGCGCGCATAACCCCATTTCGATGATTTTTCGTGTGCTATAGCACACCATATTTTGGGTGATCCGGATCCAGACGTTAAAAGTGCCAAATATTTTTGTGGACGTCCGTCAAGACCTTGGATATGCATACGGTTGGTCCTCACAGACATTTTGACCCATTTTCAAGGTCAAATAGCCCCGAAGCGCGCATACCCCCATTTCGATGATTTTTCGTGTGCTATAGCACACCATTTTTTGGATGATCCGGATCCTGATGTCAAAAGTGCCAAAAAATTTTGTGTACGTCCGTCAAGACCTTGGATATGCATACGGTTGGCCCTCACGGCCATTCTGACCCATTTTTAAGGTCAAAATAGCCCCGAAGCGCGCATACCCCCATTTCGACGATTTTTCGTGAGCTATAGCACAACATTTTTTGGGTGATCCAGATCCCGACGTCAAAAGTGCCAAAAAATTTTGTGGACAACCGTCAAGACCTTGGCTATGCATCCGGTTGGCCCTCACGGCCATTCCAACCCATTTTCAAGGTAAAAATAGCCCCGAAGCGCGCATACTCCCATTTCAACGATTTTTCGTGTGCTATAGCACACCATTTTTTTGGTGATCCGGATCCCGATGTCAAAAGTGCAAAAAAAATTGTGGACGTCCGTCAAGACCTTGGATATGAATCCGGTTGGCCCTCACGGCTATTCCAACCCATTTTCAAGGTCAAAATAGCTCCGAAGTGCGCATACCCCCATTTCGATGATTTTTCGTGTGCTATAGCACACCATTTTTTGGGTGATCAGAATCCCGACGTCAAAAGTGCCAAAAATTTTTGTGGAGGTCCGTCAAGACCTTGTCTATGCATCCGGTTGGCCCTCTTGGCCATTCCGACCCATTTTCAAGGTCAAAATAGCCCCAAAGTGCGCACACCCTCATTTCGATGATATTTCGTGTGCTTTAGCACACTATTTTTTGGGTGATCCGGATCCCGACATCAAAAGTGCCAATATTTTTTGTGGATGTCCATCAAGACCTTAGCTATGCATCATGGTTGGCCCTCACGGCCATTCCGACCCATTTTCAAGGTCAAAATAGCCCCGAAGCGCGCATACCTCCATTTCGATGATTTTTCATGTGGTATAGCACACCATTTTTTGGGTGATCCGGATCCAGACATCAAAAGTGCCAAAACTTTTTGTGGACGTCCGTCAAGACCTTGGCTATGCATCCGGTTGGCCCTCACTGCCATTCCGAACAATTTTTAAGGTCAAAATAGCCCCGAAGCGCGCATACCCCCATTTCAACGATTTTTCGTGTGCTATAGCACACCATTTTTTGGGTGATCCGGATATCGGAGTCAAAAGTGCCAAAAAATTTGTGACGTCCTTCAAGACCCTGTCTATGCATCCGGTTGGCCCTCACAGCCATTCCGACCCATTTTCAAGGTCAAAATAGCCCCGAAGCGTATACCCCCATTTCGATGATTTTTCGTGTGCAATAGCACACTATTTTTCAGGTGATCCGGATCCCGACGTCAAAAGTGCCAAAAAATTTTGTGGAAGTCTGTCAAGACCTTGGCTATGCATCCAATTGGCCCTCACAGAAATTCCAACCCATTTTCAAGGTCAAAATAGCCCCGAAGCGCGCATACCCCCATTTCGATGATTTTTCGTGTGCTATCGCACACCATTTTTTGGGTGATCCGGATCCAGACGTCAAAAGTGCCAAATATTTTTGTGGACGTCCGTCAAGACCTTGGATATGCATTCAGTTGGCCCTCACGGCCATTCCGAGCCATTTTCAAGGTCAAAATAGCCCCGAAGCGCGCATACCCCTATTTCGGCAATTTTTCGTGTGCTATAGCTCACCATTTTTTGGGTGATCCGGATCCCGACGTCAAAAGTGCCAAAAAGTTTTGTGGACGTCCATCATGACCTTGGCTATGCATCCGGTTGGCCCTCACGGCTATTCCTACCCATTTTCAAGGTCAAAATAGCCTCGAAGCGCGCATACCCCCATTTCGACGATTTTTTGTGTGCTATCGCACACCATTTTTTGGGTGATCCAGATCCCGACGTCAAAAGTGCCAAAATATTTTGTGGACGTCCGTCAAGACCTTGGCTATGCATCCGGTTGGCCCTCACAGCCATTCCGACTCATTTTTAAGGTCAAAATAGCCCCGAAGCACGCATACCCCCATTTCAAAACAAATTCGTGTGCTATTGCACACTATTTTTTGGGTGATCCGGATCCCGACGTCAAAAGTGCCAAAAAAATTTTGTGGACGTCCGCCAATACCTTCGCTATGCATCCGGTTGGACCTCACGGCCATTCGACCCATTTTCAAGGTCAAAATAGCCCCGAAGCGCGCATACCCCCATTTCGACGATTTTTCGTGTGCTATAGCACACCATTTTTTGGGTGATCCGAATCCCGACGTCAAAAGTGCCAAAAATTTTTGCGGACGTCCGTCAAGACCTTTGCTATGCATCCGGTTGGCCCTCACGGCCATTCCGACCCATTTTCAAGGTCAAAATAGCCTCGAAGCGCGCATACCCCCATTTGGACGATGTTTCGTGTGCTATAGCACACCATTTTTTGGGTGATACGAAATTCGACGTCAAAAGTGCCAAATATTTTTGTGGACGTCCGTCAAGACCTTTGCAAAGCATCCGATTGGCCCTCACGGCCATTTCAACCCATTTTGAAGGTCAAAATAGCTCTGAAGCGCGCATACCCCATTTCAACGATTTTTCGTGTGCTATAGCACTCCATTTTTTGAGTGATTCGGATCACGACGTCAAAAGTGCCAAAAGTTTTTATGGACGTCCGTCAAGACCTTGGCTATGCATCCGGTTGGCCTTCACGGCCATTCCGACCCATTTTCAAGGTCAAGATAGCCCCGAAGCGCTCCTACCCCCTTTTCGACGATTTTTCGTGTGCTATAGCACACCATTTTTTGGGTGATCCGGATCCCGACGTCAAAAGTGCCAAAAATTTTTGTGGACGTCCGTCAAAACCTTGGCTATGCATCGAGTTGTCCCTCACAGCAATTTGACCTATTTTCAAGGTCAAAATAACCCCGAAGCGCATATACCCCCATTTCGATGATTTTTCGTGCGCTATAGCACACCATTTTTTGGGTGATCCGGATCCCGATGTCAAAAGTGCCAATTTTTTTTGTGGACGTCCGTCAAGACCTTGGCTATGCATCCGGTTGTCCCTCACGGCCATTCCGACCCATTGTCAAGGTCAAAATAGCCCTGAAGCGAGCATACCCCCGTTTTGACGATTTTTCGTGTGCTATAGCACACCATTTTTTCTGTGATCTGGATCCCGAAGTCAAAAGTGCCAAATTCTTTTATGGACGTCCGTCAAGACCTTGGATATGCATACGGTTGGCCCTCACAGCCATTCTGACCCATTTTCAAGGTCAAAATAGCCCCAAAGCACGCATACCCCCATTTCGACGATTTTTCGTGTGCTATAGCACATCATTTTTTGGGTGATCCGGATCCCGACGTCAAAAGTGCCAATTTTTTTGTGGACGTCCGTCAAGACCTTGGCTATGCATCTGGTTGGCGCTCACGGCCATTCCGACCCATTTTGAAGGTTAAAATAGCTCCGAAGCGCGCATACCCCCATTTCGACGATTTTTCGTGTGCTATAGCACACCATTTTTTGGGTGATCCGGATTCCGATGTCAAAAGTGCCAAATGTTTTTGTGGACGTCTGTCAAGACCTGGTCTATGCATACAGTTAGCCCTCATGGCCATTCTGTCCCATTTTCAAGGTCAAAATAGCCCCGAAGCGCGCATACCCTCATTTCGACAATTTTTCGTGTGCTATAGTACACAATTTTTGGGTGAACCGGATCCCGACATCAAAAGTGCCAAACAATTTTGTAGACGTCCGTCAAGACCTTGGCTATGCATCCGGTTGGCCCTCACGGCCATTCCGACCCATTTTCAAGGTCAAAATAGCCTCAAAGTGCGCATACTCCCATTTCGACAATTTTTCGTGTACTATATCACACCATTTTTTGGGTGATCCAGATCCCAACGTCAAAAGTGCCAAAAATATTTGTGGACGTCCGTCAAGATCTTGGTTATGTATTCGGTTGGCCCTCACGGTCATTTCGACCCATTTTCAAGGTCAAAATAGCCCCGAAGTGCGTATACCCCCATTTCGATGATTTTTCGTGTGCTATAGCACACCATTTTTTGGGTGATCCGGATCCCGACGTCAAAAGTGCCAAACAATTTTGTGTACGTCCGTCAAGACCTTGGCAATGCATCCGGTTGGCCCTCACGGCCATTCCAACCAATTTTCAAGGTCAAAATAGCCCCGAAGCGCGCATACCCCCATTTCAACGATTTTTCGTGTGCTATAGCACACCATTTTTTGGGTGATCCGGATCCCGATGTCAAAAGTTCCAAATGTGTTTGTGGACGTCCGTCAAGACTTTGGCTATGCATCCGGTTGGCCTTCACTGCCATTTCGACCCATTTTCAAGGTCAAGATAGCCCCGAAGCGCGCATACCCCCATTTCGACGATTTTCGTGTGCTGTAGCACACCATTTTTGGGTGATCCGCATTCTGACGTCAAAAGTGCCAAAAATTTTTGTGGACGTCCGTCAAGACCTTGGCTATGCATCCAGTTAGCCCTCACAGCCATTTCGACCCATTTTCAAGGTCAAAATAACTCCGAAACGCGTATACCCCATTTCGACGATTTTTTGTGTGCTCTAGCACACCATTTTTTGGGTGATCCGGATCCCGACGTCGAAAGTGCCAAACTTTTTTGTGGACGTTCGTCAAGACCTTGGCTATGCATCCGGTTGGCCCTCACGGTCATTCCGACCCATTTTCAAGGTCAAAATAGCCCCGAATAGCGCATACCCCCATTTCGATAATTTTTCATGTGCTATAGCACACCATTTTTTGGGTTATCTGGATCCCGACGTCAAAAGTGCCAAAAATTTTTGTGGATGTACGTCAAGACCTTGGTTATGCATCCGGTTGGACCTCACGGCCATTCCGACACATTTTCAAGGTCAAAATAGCCCCGAAGCGCGTATACCCCCATTTCGACGATTTTTCGTGTGCTATAGCACACCATTTTTTGGGTGATCCGGATCTCAATGTCAAAAGTGCCAAAAAATTTTGAGGACGTCCGTCAAGACCTTGGCTATGCATCCGGTTGGCCCTCACGGTCATTCCGACCCATTTTCAAGGTCAAAATAGCCCCGAAGCGCGCATACCCCTATTTCGACTATTTTTCATGTGCTATAGCACACCATTTTTTGGGTGATCCGGATCCCGACGTCAAAAGTGCCAAAAAAATTTGTGGACATCCGTCAAGACCTTGGCTATGCATCCGGTTGGCCCTCACGGCCATTCCGACCCATTTTAAAGTCAAACTCTAACATGATCACTTAAGGCAACATAACTAGAAGAACACATACATGACTATATAACCTCACATGTAGATAGGTAATGCCATACTTCACATTATCAACTACACAAATAGCCATATAACTTCAAGTAATTACCAATAAGGCCATGCTCATAATATTGCATAAAGTAACGCCAGCAAGGCCACAATAAATGCAAGTAAAAAACATAACACCGCCACCATAAGTGGACCATACCAAACACAATAGAATCGAAGTATAATTAATCTCAAATTAAGGAAAACGGGGCAGCATACCTTCATCCCCATATCCACACTTCAATTCAATGCCAAATCAACCAATTCAACATCACAAGGCCCTTACCCATGGCCATGAACAATAATTCAAAGCAATAACCATAAATCTCAATGAATCTACATCGATTCAATCTAGGTTTTACAATCTAAGATCAATTATATATCAATTGAATACAATTTTTCTATTATTAGAAAGCCCATAAGAAACTACACAACAATTCGTCAATATTAGCTTAATATCAAGTAACCCAAAAAGTAGTCAAAAATAGGGTTCATCAATTCACATGGGTTCATAGGTAATTTATGTTTAAATCATCAATACAATATCAATTAGATCATAATTCAATGTTTAGAAATCATTTATGCAAGAACCCATGGTAGAATGCCGAAATTGGACAATTCTCTTCAGAAAACTTTGTAAAACACTTTGAGGATTGGGCTCCTTGATGAAATAAATTTCAAGGATCAAAATCCATACCTCAAGGATAATAATCCTTCACTTTGATGAAGAATTTACACTCAAGAACCCCTCACCAACCTGCCTCTTCAATGGAGTCTTCAATGGAGGTTTTGGGGATATTTATAAGAGTTTTGGGTTTTCAATTTGGAAGAATGAAGTCTTTAGGGTGTTAACTACTTATATAGTTAATTAAAATACCCATAAGACCCTTAATAAACCGCCTAAACTCTTATTTGGAAGTGGAGTGAATTTACTAATTCACCCCTGACTTGTAAGAAAAATCTGCACGCAGGGAACAACCCATGATGACCTGCCCATGATGGGGCGTCACGGCTGAAACGGGGCGTCATGGCCTTCCGTTGCAAGCAACAGTAGCTTGCCAAGGGTCCCCTATACACCCTTGGACAAGGCCCCAACGACGAGACCCTTGTGATGGGGCGTCACAGATACTACTGGCCGTTGACAGCTCCGTCGCCAAGGCTGCCTGGGACTGCCTGCACATCAGTTTTGGGTCCTTCCTCAAGGACCCTTCGATGGTCCTTGGGGATAATTTACCAGACGTTCCCAACCCAAATATGATCATATATAAGTTTAACACCTCTCACATGAATTTCATCCAAAACGAACACATAAAACTCAACTAAACTCGCCTAGACGTACAAGGTCGACTCAAGGCATATCTTTCGAACACCTTGGACGTTCTTGATCGTTTGACCTCCAAACTTCACGAAACTTTAACCACTGCCTATACATTCTATATTAACTCTATTAAGAACCTTAAAACACCATGAAACACACATAAACATATAAAACCACATAAGAGACAATTAGGTGACTTAGTCGTCAAACGTCTTAGTCGTCCCTTGACGTTTGACTTCCAACACCTCTAATGTTTTAGCTACTGCCTCTATACCACATATTATACATATTTAGGACCTTAGAACACCAAGACCAACATGTTAGCCTCTGGTTAACCTATGTCGTTTTGAGGTTTTAAACAACTAGTTACACCTCACGGATATTCCGACCTATTTTCAAGGTCAAGCCGAAGCGCACATACCCCCCCATTTAGCAATTTTCATGTGCTATAGCACACCCTTTTTTTGTAGATCCGGTTTCCGACATCAAAAATGCCAAAAATTTTTGTGGACGTCCGTCAAGACCTTCTCTATGCAGCTGGTTGTCCCTCATGGCCAGTCCGACCCATTTTCAGGGTCAAACTAGTCCCAAAGCGCGCATACCCCCCATTTCGACAATTTTTGTGTGCTATATCACACCCTTTTTTGGGTGATCCGGATTCTGACTTCAAAAATGTCAAAAGTTTTTGTGGACGTCATTCAATACCTTGGCTTTGCATTCGGTTGGCATTCACGGCCAGTCCGACCCATTTTCAAGGTCAAACGAGATCCCGAAGCACGCATAACCCCCATTTCGACGATTTTCGTGGGCTATAATACACCATTTTTTGGATGATCCTGATTCCGACGTCAAAAATGCCGAACTTTATGGTGCACGTCCTTCAAGACCTTGTCTATGCAGTCGGTTGTCCCTCACAGCTAGTCTGACCAATTTACAAGGGCAAACTAGCCCCGAAGCGTGCATAACCCCCATTTCGACGATATTCATGTCCTATAGCACACCATTTTTTAGAAGATCCGGATTCTGATGTCATAAATGCCGAATTTTTTTGCGCACGTCCATCAAGACCTTGGCTATGCAGTCGATTGGCCATCACAGCCAGTCCGACTTATTTTAAAGGTCAAACGAGCCCCGAAGCGCGCATACCCCATATTTCGACGATATTCGTGTGCTATAGAACACCATTTTTTGGGTGATCCAGATTCTGACCTCAACAATGTCGAAACTTTTTGTGGACGTCGGTCAAGACCTTGGCTATGCAACCGGTTGGCCCTCACGGCCAGTCTAACCCATTTTCAAGGTCAAATGAGCCTCAAAGCGCGCATACCCCCCATTTTGATGATTTTCGTGTGCTATAGCACATTAATTTTTGGGTGATCCAGATTCCGACGTCAAAAATGCCGAAATTTTTTGTGGACGGCCATCAAGACCTTTGCTATGCATGGTTGGTCATCACGGCCAGTCCGACCCATTTTAAAGGTCAAACGAGCCCCGAAGAGCGCATAGCCCCATTTCAACGATTTTCGTGTGCTATAGCACACCATATATTGGGTGATCCGGATTCCAACATCAAAAATGCCAAAATGTTTTGTTGACGTCCATCAAGACCTTGGCTATGCAGACGGTTGGCCCTCACGGCCAGTCCGACCCATTTTCATGGTCAAATGAGCCTCGAAGTGCGCATACCCCCCATTTAGATAATTTTCGTGTGCTATAGCACATTATTTTTTGGATGATCCAGATTTCGATGTCAAAAATGCCAAATGTTTTTGTGGACGTCCCTCAAGACCTTGGCTATGAATACGGTTGGCCCTCATGGCCAGTCTGACCCATTTTCAAGGTACAACGATCCCGAAGTGCGCATACCCCCCATTTTGATGATTTTCGTGTGCTATAGCACACCATTTTTGGGTGATCCGGATTCTGACGTCAAAATGCCAAATTTTTTTATGGACGTCCGTCAAGACCTTGGCTATGCAGCCTGTTGGCCCTCACGGCCAGTTCGACCCATTTTAAAGGTCAAACAAGCCCCGAAGCACGCATACCCCCCATTTAAATGATTTTCGTATGCTATAGCACACCATTTTTGGGTGATCCAGATTCCGACCTCATAAATGCCGAAATTTTCTGTGGACATCCGTCAAGACCTTTGCTATGCAGCCGGTTGGTCATCACGGCCAGTCCGATCCATTTTAAAGTTCAAACAAACCCCGAAGCGTGAATAGCCCTATTTCAACGATTTTCGTGTGCTATAGCACTATATTTTGGGTGATCCAGATTCCGACCTCAAAAATGCCAAAATGTTTTATGAATATCCTTCAAGACCTTGGCTATGCAGACGGTTGGCCCTCACGGCCAGTCCGACCCATTTACAAGGTTAAACGAGTCCCGAAGCACGCATACCCCCTATTTTGATGATTTACTTTTTTTGGGTGATCCGGATTCCGACTTCAAAAATGCCAAATTGTTTTGTGAACGTCCGTCAAGATCTTGGCTATGCAGACGGTTAGACTTAAAGGACAGACCGACCCATTTTAATGGTCAAATGAGCCCTAATGGTCAAATGAGCCCTGAAACACGCATAACCCCCATTTCAATGATTTTCGTGCGCTATAACACACCATTTTTTGGATGATCCTAATTCCGCGTCAAAAATGCCGAAATTTTTTGTGGACGTCTATCAAGACCTTGGATATGCAGCTGGTTGGTCATCACGGCCAGTCCAACCCATTTTAAAGGTCAAATAAACCCCGAAGCGTGCATAGCCCGATGTCGACAATTTTCGTGTGCTATAGCACACCATTTTTTGGGTGATCCAGATTTCGACCTCAAAAATGCCGAATTTTTTTGTGAATGTCCTTCAAGACCTTGACTATGCAGACGGTTGGCCCTCACGGCCAGTCCGACCCATTTTCAAGGTCAAACGAGTCCCGAAGCGCGCATACCCCCCATTTCGACGATTTTTGTGCACTATAGCACACCTTTTTTTGGGTGATTCGGATTCCAACTTCAAAAATGCCGAATTTTTTTGTGAACGTCCGTCAAGACCTTTGCTATGCAAATGGTACTTAAAGGCCAGACCAACCCGTTTTAATGGTCAAACGAGCCCTGAAACACACATAACCCCCATTTCAACAATTTTCGTGCGCTATAACACACCATTTTTTGGATGATCCTGATTTCGACGTCAGAAATGCCGAAATATTTTGTGGATGTCCTTCAAGACATTGGCTATGCAGCCGGTTGGTCATCATGGCCAGTCCAACCCATTTTTAAGGTCTAGCAAACCCCGAAGCGCGCATAGCCCCATTTCGACGAATTTTGTGTGCTATAACACACTCTTTTTTGGGTGATCCGGATTCCGACTTCAAAAATACTGAAATTTTTTGTGGACGTCCGTCAAGACCTTGGATATGCAGCCGGTTGGCCTTAAAGGCCAGACCGACCCATTTTCAAAGTCAAACGAGCCCTGAAACACGCATAACCCCCATTTCAATGATTTTCGTGCGCTATAACACACCATTTTTTTGATGATCCTGATTCCGACGTCAAAAATGCCAAATTTTTTGTGAAAGTCCATCAATACCTTGGATATGAAGCCGGTTGGACCTCAAGGAAAGTCCGACCCATTTTAAAGGTCAAACAAGCCCCGAAGCGCATACCCCCCATTTCGATTTTTTGGGTGATCCGGATTCCGATGTCAAAAATGCCGAAACTTTTTGTGGACGTCTGTCAAGACCTTGGCTATACAGCCGTTGTTCATCATGGCCTGTCTGACCCATTTTAAAGGTCAAACAAACCTCGAAGCACGCATAGCCCCATTTCGACGATTTTCGTGTGCTATGCACACTATTTTTTTGGGTGATCCAGATTCCGACCTCAAAAATGCCAAATTTTTTGTGAATGTCCTTCAAGACCTTGGATATTCAGACGGTTGGCCCTCACGGCCAGTCCGACCAATTTTCAAGGTCAAATGAGTCCCGAAGCGCGCATACCCCCCATTTCGATGATTTTTGTGTGCTATAGCACACCCTTTTTTGGTTTATACGGATTCCGACATCAAAAATGCTGAATATTTTTGTGGACGTCCGTTAAGACCTTGGATATGAATCCGATTGGTTGTCAGGGCAAGTCCAAACCATTTTCAAGGTCAAATGAGCCCCACAGCGTGCATACCCCTCATTTCGACAATTTTCGTGTGTTATAGCACACCATTTTTCGGGTGATCCGGATTCCGATGTCAAAAATATCAAAATTTTTTGTGCACGTCTGTCAAGACTTTGGCTATGAAGCCTTTTGGCCCTCATGGCCAGTCCGACCAATTTTAAAAGTCAAACGAGCCCCGAAGCGCGCATACCCCCATTTTGTTGATTTTCGTGTGCTATAGCACACCATTTTTTGGGTGATCCAAATTCCGACATCAATAATGCCAAAAGTTTTTCTGGACGTCTGTCAATAGCTTGGCTATGCATCCGGTTGGTCCTCACGTCAAGTCCGACCTATCTTCAAGGTCAAACAACTCCCGAAGCGCGCATAACAACCATTCGATGATTTTTGTATGCTATAGCACTCCATTTTTTGGGTGATCCGGATTCCGACGTCAAAAATGCCAAAATTTTTCGTGGACATCCTTAAAGATCTTCGCTATGCAGCCAGTTGTCCCTCACGGCCAGTCCGACCCATTTTCAAGATCAAACGAGCTTCGAAGCGCGCATACCCCCCATTTCAAAGATTTTCGTGTGCTATAGCACATTATTTTTTGGGTGATCCGGATTCCGATGTCAAAAATGCCAAACTTTTTTGTGGACGTCCGTCAAGACCTTGGCTATGCAGCCGTTGGTTATCATGGCCAGTCTGACCCATTTTAAAGGTCAAACAAATCTCGAAGCGCGCATAGCCCCATTGCGACGATTTTCGTGTGCTATAGCACACTATTTTTTTGGGTGATCCAAATTCCGACCTCAAAAATGCTGAAATATTTTGTGAATGTACTTCAAGACCTTGGCTATGCAGACGGTTGGCCCTCACGGCCAGTCTGACCAATTTTCAAGGTCAAACGAGTCCCGAAGCGCGCATACCCCCCATTTTGACGATTTTTGTGTGCTATAGCACACCCTTTTTGGGTGATCCTGATTCCGACTTCAAAAATGCTGAAATGTTTTGTGGACGTCCGTCAAGACCTTGGCTATGCATCCGGTAGGCCTTAAAGTCCCGACCAACCCATTTTCAAGGTCAAATGAGCCCTGAAGCACGCATAACCCCCATTTCAATGATTTTTCGTGCGCACCATTTTTTGGATGATCCTGATTCCGAGGTTAAAAATGCCGAAATTTGTTGTGGACGTCCATCAAGACCTTGTCTATGCAGCCGATTGGCCCTCACGGCCAGTACGACCCATTTTCAAGGTCAAACAAGCCACAAAACGCGCATACCCCCATTTCACCAATTTTCGTGTGCTACAGCACACCATTTTTTGGGTGATCCGGATTTCGACGTCAAAAATGCCAAAAGTTTTTGTGGACGTCCGTCAAGACCTTTGCTATGCAGTCGGTTGGACCTCACGGCCATTCCAACCCATTTTCAAGATAAACCGAGCCTAGAAGAGCGCATACCCCCCTTTTCAACGATTTTCGTGTGTTATAATACATTATTTTTTGGGTGATCCGGATTCCGACGTCAAAAATGCTAAATGTTTTTGTGGACGTCCATCAAGACCTTGTCTATGCAGCCGGTTGGCCCTCACGGACAGTCTGACCCATTTTCAAGGTCAAACTAGCCCCAAAGTGCGCATACCCCCCATTTCGACAATTTTCGTGTGCTATAGCATACCCTTTTTTGGGTGATCCGGATTCTGACTTCAAAAATGCCGAAAGTTTTTGTGGACGTCCATCAAGACCTTGGCTAAGCATCCGGTTGGCCTTCACAGCCAGTCCGACCCATTTTCAAGGTCAAACGAGCCTCGAAGCACGCATAACCCCCATTTCAATGATTTTTGTGCGCTATAACACACCATTTTTTGGATGATCCTGATTCCGACGTCAAAAATGCTGAAAGTTTTTGTGCACGTCCATCAAGACCTTGTCTATGAATCCGGTTGGCCCTCACGGCCAGTCCGACCCATTTTCAAGGTCAAACAATCCCCAAAGCGCGCACACCCCTATTTCAACAATTTTCGTGTGCTATAGCACACCTTTTTTTGGGTGATCCGGATTCCGACGTCAAAAATGCCAAAAGTTTTTGTGGACGTCGGTTAAGACCTTGGATATGCAACCGGTTGGCCCTCACGGACAGTCCAACCCATTTTCAAGGTTAAACGAGCCTCGAAGAGTGCATACCCTCCATTTCGACAATTTTCGTGTACTATAGCACATTATTTTTTGGGTGATCCAGATTCCGACGTCAAAAATGCCAATTTGTTTTGTGGACGGCCATCAAGACCTTTGCTATGAAGTTGGTTGGCCATCACGGCCAGTCCGACCCATCTAAAGGTCAAACGAGCCCCGAAGAGCGCATAGCCCCATTTCAACAATTTTCGTGTGCTATATAGCACATCATATTTTGGGTGTTCCAGATTCCAACGTCAAAAATGCCGAAATTTTTTAATGACGTCCATCAAGACCTTGGCTATGCAGACGGTTGGCCCTCACGTCCAGTCCAACACATTTTCAAGGTCAAACAAGCCTCGAAGTGCACATACCCCCCATTTCGACCATTTTCGTGTGCCATAGCACATTATTTTTTAGGTGATCCGCATTCCGACGTCAAAAATGTCGAAAATTTTTGTGGACGTCCATCAAGACCTTGGCTATGCAGCCGGTTGGCCATAACGGCTAGTCCGACCCATTTTAAAAGTCAAACGAGCCCTGAAGCGCGTATAGCCCCATTTCGACGATTTTCGTGTGATAGCACACTATTTTTTGGGTTATCCGAATTCCGACGTCAATAATGCAAAAAACTTTTGTGGACATCCGTCAAGACCTTGTCTATGCAGCCGGTTGGCCCTCCGTCCAGTCCGACCCTTTTTCAAGGTCAAACTCGCCCCGAATGCGCATACCCCCCATTTTGACAATTTTCGTATGCTATAGCACACCATTTTTTGGGTGATCCGGATTCCGACGTCAAAAATGCCGAAATTTGTGGTGCACGTCCGTCAAGACCTTTTCTATGCAGTCGGTTGGCCCTCACGGCTAGTCTGACCAATTTACAAGGGCAAACGAGCCCCGAAGCGTGCATAAACCCCATTTCGATGATTTTCATGTGTTATAGCACATCATTTTTTGGATGATCCGGATTTTGACGTCATAAATGCCGAAATATTTTGCACACGTCCGTCAAGACCTTGGCTATGCAGCCGGTTCGCCATCACATCTAGTCCGACCTATTTTAAAGGTCAAACGAGCCCCGAAGCGCGCATACCCCATATTTCGACGATATTCGTGTGCTATAGCACACCATTTTTTGGGTGATCCGGATTCCGACGTCAAAAATGCCAATTTGTTTTGTTGACGGCCATCAAGACCTTTGCTATGAAGTTGGTTGGCCATCACGGCCAGTCCGACCCATCTTAAAGGTCAAACGAGCCCCGAAGCGCGCATAACCCCATTTCAACAATTTTCGTGTGCTATATAGCACATCATATTTTGGGTGTTCCAGATTCCAACGTCAAAAATGCCGAAATTTTTTAATGACATCCATCAAGACCTTGGCTATGCAGACGGTTGGCCCTCACGTCTAGTCCAACACATTTTCAAGGTCAAACGAGCCTCGAAGTGCGCATACCCCCCATTTCGACGATTTGCGTGTGCTATAGCACATTATTTTTTAGGTGATCCGCATTCTGACGTCAAAAATGCCGAAAATTTTTGTGGATGTCCATCAAGACCTTGGCTATGCAGCCGGTTGGCCATCACGGCTAGTCCGACCCATTTTAAAAGTCAAACGAGCCCCGAAGCGTGTATAACCCATTTCAACGATTTTCGTGTGATAGCACACTATTTTTTGGGTTATCCGGATTCCGACGTCAATAATGCAAAAAACTTTTGTGGACGTCCATAAAGACCTTGTCTATGCAGCCGGTTGGCCCTCACGGCCAGTTCGACCCTTTTTCAAGGTCAAACTAGACCCGAACGCGCATACCCCCCATTTTGACAATTTTTGTGTGCTATAGCACACCATTTTTTGGATGATCCGGATTCCGATGTCAAAAATGTCGAACGTTTCTGTTGACGTCCGTGAAGACCTTAGCTATGCAGGCGGTTGGCCCTCACGGCTAGTCTGACCCATTTTCAAGGTCAAACGAGCCCCGAAGCATGCATAACCCCTATTTCGATGATTTTCGTGTGCTATAGCACACCATTTTTTGGATGATCCGGATTCTGACGTCAAAAATGACAAATGTTTTTGTGGACGTCCGTCAAAACCTTGGATTTGCATCCGGTTGGCCCTCACGGCCAGTACGACCCATTTTCAAGGTCAAACAATCCCCGAAGCGCGCATACCTCCCATTTTGATGATTTTCGTGTGCTATAGCACACCATTTTTTGGGTGATCCGGATTCAGATGTCAAATGCCAAAAAATTTTGTGGACGTCCGTCAAGACCTTGGCTATGCAGCCGGTTGGCCCTCACAACCAGTTTGACCCATTTTAAAGGTTAAACGAGCCCCGAAGCGTGCATACCCCCCATTTAAATGATTTCGTGTGCTATAGCACACCATTTTTTGGGTGATCCAGATTTCGACGTCAAAAATGCCGAAAGTTTTTGTAGACGTCCGTTAAGACCTTGGCTATGAAGTCGGTTGGTCGTCAAGGCCAGTCCAAACCATTTTCAAGGTCAAACGAGCCCCAAAGTGTGCATACCCTCCATTTCGACAATTTTCGTGTGCTATAGCACACTATTTTTTGGGTGATCCGGATTCCGACGTCAAAAATGCCGAAATGTTTTGTGCACGTCTGTCAAGACTTTGGCTATGAAGCCGGTTGGCCCTCATGGCCAGTCCGACCAATTTTAAAAGTCAAACGAGCCCCGAAGTGCGCATACCCCCCATTTCGTTGATTTTCGTGTGCTATAGCACACCATTTTTTGGGTGATCCGAATTGTGACGTCAATAATGCCAAACATTTTTGTGGACGTCTGTCAATAGCTTGGCCATGCAATCGGTTGGCCCTCACGGCAAATCCGACCTATTTTCAAGGTCAAACAAGTCCCGAAGCGCGCATAACCCCCATTTTGATGATTTTCGTATGCTATAGCACACCATTTTTTGGGTGATCTGGATTCCGATGTCAAAAATGTCAAAATGTTTTGTGGACGTCCTTCAAGACCTTTGCTATTCAGACAGTTGGCCCTCACAGACAGTCCGACCCATTTTCAAGATCAAACGAGCTTTGAAGCGCGCTTACCCCCTATTTCAAAGATTTTCGTGTGCTATAGCACATTATTTTTTGGGTGGTCCAGATTCCGATGTCAAAAATGCCAAACTTTTGGACATATGTCAAGACCTTGTCTATGTAGCCGATTGTCCCTCACGGCTAGTCCGACCCATTATCAAGGTGAAACGAGCCCCGAAGCGTGCATAACCCCTATTTCGATGATTTCCGTGTGCTATAGCACACCAGTTTTTTGGATGATTCAGATTTCGACGTCAAAAATACAGCAATTTTTTGTGGACGTCCTTCAAGACCTTGGCTATGCAGCCTGTTAGCCCTCACGACCAGTCCGACACATTTTCAAGGTCAAATGAGCCCCGAAGCGCGCATACCCCCCATTTTGATGATTTTTGTGTACTATAGCACACCATTTTTTGGGAGATCTTGATTCCGACGTCAAAAATGCCAAAATATTTTGTGGACGTCCATCAAGACCTTGGCTATGCAATCGGTTGGACCTCGCGGCCAGTCCGACCCATTTTAACTGTCAAACTATCCCCGAAGTGCGCAAACCCCCCCATTTTGACGATTTTAGTGTGCTATATAGCACACCATTTTTTTGGAGATCCGGATTCCGACGTCATAAATGCCAAAAATTTTTGTGATCATCCATCAAGACCTTGGCTATGCAGCCGGTTGTCCCTCACGGCCAGTCCGACCCATTTTAAAGGTCAAACAAGCCCAGAAGCGCGCATACCCCCCATTTAAACGATTTTGGTGTGCTATAGCACACCATTTTTTGGGTGATCCAGATTACGACGTAAAAAATGCCGAAATGTTTTGTAGACGTCCATTAAGACCTTGGCTATGAAGCCGGTTGGTTGTCAGGGCCAGTCCGACTCATTTTCAAGGTCAAACAAGCCCCAAAGCGCGCATACCCCCCATTTCGACAATTTTCGTGTGCTATATCACACCATTTTTTGGGTGATCCGAACTTCTACGTCAAAATGCCAAAATTTTTGTGGACGTCTGTCAAGACTTTGGCTATGAAGCCGGTTGGCCCTCACGGCCAGTACGACCCATTTTAAAGGTCAAACAATCCCCGAAGCGCGCATACCCCCCATTTCGTCAATTTTCGTGTGCTATAGCATACTATTTTTGGGTGATCCGGATTCCGACGTCAAAATGCCGAATATTTTTGTGGACGTCTGTAAAGATCTTGTCTATGCAGCCGGTTGGCCTCACGGCAATTCCGACCAATTTTCAAGGTTAAACGAGTCCCAAAGCGCGCATAACCCCTATTTCGATGATTTTCGTGTGCTATAACACACCATTTTTTGGGTGAACCGGATTCCGACGTCAAAAATGCCAAAATTTTTCATGGACGTTCGTCAAGACCTTAGCTATGCATCCAGTTTGCCCTCACGGCCATTTTGACCTATTTTCAAGGTCAAATGAGCCTGAAGCGCGCATACCCCCCATTTTGCAATTTTCGTGTGCTGTAGCACACCCTTTTTTTGTAGATCGGGTTTTCTACATCAAAAATGCCAAAATTTTTTATGGACGTCAGTCAAGACTTTGGCTATGCAGCTCGTTGGCCCTCACGGCTAATCAGACCCATTTTAAACATCAATCGAGTCCTGAAGCGCATACCCCCCATTTCGACAATTGAAGTAAGATTTAGGAAAAATCAAGACTTACCAATACTCCTCCATAGTTCACCAATAAAAGGGCCTTACCATCAACCCATATACCCACTCATTTTGGGTCATCACACCAATGTAATTCAATAATCAATATAAGAACTAATTTAGAAGAGTCACTACGCCATAATTCAATACTAAATCAAAGCTTGATAACATGGCATCTAAGTCTATCTTCTTACCCTAGATTCAATACTCAAGAATTAGCATGAAGGACTTCAATTCATCAAAATAGATTCATGATCAATGTAATAACAATCATTAAAGATGATTTAAACAATAATTAGATCAATTACATCAACCCAACCCAAATTCATATCCATCTCATACCTAGGGTTAAGGGTTAAGGGTCATCATCTACAATCTAAACCAAACCATCTTAAATCATCATAATCAAGTTACAATACATGATAATCTACTCATTATGACCCAAAGAATACATGAACAACTCAATTCATAACATCAAATCCGAAATTGGATAAAACCCATATGAAACTCATCTTTTGGAAAATCTTTGAAGGAGCCCTTTGAGGAGAGAAGTCCCAAAGGTGAATTAGATCCCATACCTTAAGATTTGATGATGTTTCAATGGTGATTTCTTCCTAAACCAGCCCCCAATTCACCTCCCAAGCTATTCTTCAATGGAGTCTTCCAATAGAGAGAGAAAGTAGATAGAAGGAAGAGAGTTTATTTTGAGAATTGTGATTAGGCTAATGAGGATTGAGGGTATTTATAGTGAGCCTAAGTCAACTTAATTAGTCTTCCCTTAATCCCCCAATTACCCTTAAGACACTTAACAAATTAAATGAACTATAACTTAAGTTTACCGAAACATAACAGGCCCCTACCGACAGAACCCCGTCGATGGTCCGTCGGGGGCGTGACGGACGACCCTTCCTCCGTCCTGCACTTTCGTCGTCTTGGTCAGAGACTTTGCAGGCGAGGGTTATTGAGGAGGCGACTAAGGGTGGGACGACGGTGGACTCGACGCCCCATCGTGCCCGTGACGCCCCATCGAGCCATCCGTCGAGGCACACTGCCAGGCGGTGTTGCACCTTCCTGCCACAAGGGTCCTCCTCGATGGCCCTTGGTTGGTCCTTGGGGAGTCGTACCATGACTTTTCCATCATGAAACCATCCCTCACTATGTGATACATCTATTGCTACAAACTTTCACTCGATTCCGACCCTTAAACTTAGTCAAACTAATTAGAACACACTAGACCTTTCATGAACCAACTTTCCGGAAGTCATGGACGTTCTTGAATATTTTGGTTCTAAAACACTTTAACCACTCTATATACACCTAATTTGGCTAAGAACAATGATTTAGACCTTAAGGAGCCTGGTTAAGTCTTACCACGTGACTTGGGATTTCGAAATGTTACATTATCCCCCCTTTAGGAACATTCATCCCTGAATGACACTAAACACTCTTTAAAAGAGGGAATAGACTCTAGACTAGCAGCTCAACCAATTCACAATGTCCAATTAGCATGAATCACATCATTTCAATAAAACACTTCAAAACATCAATTTATCACACATAAGCTCAAAGTTTCCTCATGAGGTATCTCCTCCCCACAACACACATGAGCTCAATCATTCGATACACAAGTCAATTAGCACAAAGTTCATCTTATCAATATGCTTAATATAATATCCACAAGGATTCACTATATCACAATACACGACTTGACTCAAATATGCAAGAAGCAAGACAAATTTCAAATTTTTGTTTAAGGCCACCATACAGTGACTTCATTGTGAAGTCTCCAAAAACTAGGATTTTTGAAGAAAAAAAAAATTCACCAAAACATCAGGATTCACAATATCTAGCATAATTATATCATTAGAGAGAATGACTAACCTTAAACATAAAAAATATGAGGATAACGGTTTTTCATGTCGGCCTCGGCCTCCCATGTTGCACCCTAAACTAGGTGGTTCTTTCATAACACTTTTACGGAAACCACCTCCTTGTTCCTCAACCTCTTTACTTGCCTGTCAAGGATTTGAACCGGAACCTCCTCATAAGAGAGTTTATCCTTGACTCCAAGACCTTCAATAGGAAGAATAGACTCGGGATCCCCGACACACTTCTTCAACATAGAGACATGGAAAACCGGATGAACCAAAGCTAAATCGTTAGGTAGTTTTAAGCGATAGGCAACTTTACCAACCCTTTCCAAAATCTCATAAGGGCCCACGTAATGAGGGCTCAACTTCCCTTTCTTGCCAAATCTTACCACCCCCTTCATAGGTGAAATTTTCAAATACACCTTGTCACCCTCTTCAAACTCCAAATCCCTTCTCCTATTGTCGGTATTAGACTTTTGTCGACTATAGGCTGTTTTCAACCTATTCCTCATAATATGCACATTTTCCAATGTCCTATAAATCAAGTCGGGACCAAAGATCGATGGTTCACCAACTTCAAACCATCCTATAGGAGACCTACACCTCCTACCATACAAGGCTTCATAGGGAGCCATGGAGATGGACGAATGAAAACTATTATTATACGCAAACTCCACCAACGGCAAGTGCTTATCCCAACTTCCTTTAAAATCAATAATGCAAGCTCTAAGCATATCCTCAAGGGTTTGAATGGTGCGTTCCGCTTGACCATCCATTTGAGGATGAAAAGCGGTACTCAATTTAACTTTAGTACCCAAACCTTCTTGAAATGACTTCCAAAATCTAGATGTGAATTGTGCACCCCGATCCGAAATGATGGATAACGTAATACCATGGCGACACACAATCTCATCTATGAAGATCTTCGCATAATCCTCCGCTGAAAATGTGGATTTGACGGGAATAAAATAGGCGGACTTAGTCAATCTATCAACAATCACCCATATAGAATCATGCGACTTTTTAGTCCGAGGCAACCGTACCACAAAGTCCATATTAATGTCTTCCCACTTCCAAGTAGGAATTTGGATCTCTTGTAGTAAGCCACCCGGCTTTTGATGTTCTGCCTTCACTTGTTGGCAATTTGGACACTTAACAACAAATTCCGCTATGTCCTTCTTCAAACCTTCCCACCAATATATTTCTCGAAGGTCATGATACATCTTAGTAGAACCCGGATGGATGGAATAGTGGGATCCATGGTCTTCCTCAAGGATCCGATCCCTCAATCCATCAACATCGGGAACACATAACCTCCCTTGGTACCTCAACACACCATCCCCTCCTAAGAAGAAAGACTCATTCATCTTGCCAAGAACCGATTCCTTCAACTCCATCAATAGTTGATCAAGGTGTTGTTTGGACTTCACCTCAACCACTAATGATGACTCAGAGCTATGATGAACCGTGGCACCTTCATTTAGAGAACTCTCCAATCGCACCCCCAATCTAGTCAAACTATGAACATCTTTCACTAGATCTTTCTTGTCTTCATCTATATGAGACACACTACCCATAGTCATACGACTTAGAGCATCTGCCACCACATTGGCCTTGCCTGGATGATATAAGACACTCATATCATAATCTTTCAACAATTCTAACCATCTTCTTTGTCGGAGATTCAACTCTTTTTGAGTAAACACATGTTGAAGACTCTTATGATCGGTGAAAACATCAACATGAACACCATACAAGTAATGTCTCCACATTTTCAAAGTAAACACTACGGCCGCTAACTCAAGGTCATGGGTGGGGTAATTTCTCTCATGCACCTTAAGTTGCTATAAAGCATAGGCAATCACCTTCCCATTTTGCATAAGCACACACCCCAAACCTATGCGGGATGCATCACAATACACAACGAACCGTTTAGAACCTTCCGGTAAAGTTACACCGGAGCGGAAGTAAGCCTATCTTTCAATAATTGGAAACTCTTCTTGCAGGCCTCTGACCACTCAAACTTTTTACCCTTTTGAGTCAATGAAGTCAAAGGAGATGCAATGGATGAAAAACCTTCTACAAACCTTCGATAATAGCCCGCTAGACCCAAGAAACTCCTAATATCTGTCGGGGTCAATGGTCTAGGCCAATTTCTTACCGCATCAGTTTTCCTTGGGTCTACCTCAACTCCCTCACTAGAGATGATGTTCCCAAGAAACGCGACCAACCTCAACCAAAACTCACACTTGCTATACTTGGCGAACAATTTATGCTCTTTAAGGGTTTGCAATACCACCCTTAGATGACCCATGTGATCAACCTCATTCTTCGAATACACCAAGATATCATCGATAAATACAATAACGAATGAATCAAGGTAACTTCGAAACACCCTATTCATTAGGTCCATAAACGCCGTTGGAGCATTTGTGAGACCAAAGGACATAACCACGAACTCATAATGCCCATACCAAGTCCGAAAGGCTGTCTTTGGAATATCTTTATTTCTCACCCTAAGCTGGTGATACCCTGACCTCAAGTCAATTTTGGAGAAGTAACTCGCCTCTTGGAGTTGATCAAATAAATCATCAATCCGCGGAAGAGGATACTTGTTGTTGATAGTAACCTTGTTGAATTGGCGGTAGTCAATACACATTCTCAAGGACCCGTCCTTCTTTTTCATGAACAATACCGGAGTACCCCATGGAGAAATGCTAGGCCTTATAAAGCCCTTGTCTAGCAAATCTTTAAGTTGTGCCTTCAACTCCTTCAATTCGGCCGGAGCCATTCTATAAGGAGGAATAGAGATAGGGTTTGTTTCTGGTAGCAAATCGATACCAAACTCAATTTCCCGTTCGGGAGGAATGCCAGGAAGGTCATTAGGAAAGACCTCCGTAAATTCACTCACCACGGGGACCGACTCAATAGGAGGAATTTTGGAATCAACTTCTTGGACTCTCACAATATGATAAAGACACCACTTTGAGATCATTTTACACGCTTTTAGACATGATATGAAACGGCCTCTAGGAAGAGAATTCCCACCCTTCCACTCAAAAACGGGTTCATTTGGGAAGCTAAACCTCACAACTCTAGTCCTACAATCAATAGAAGCGAAGCTATCATGCAACCAATCCATACCCAAAATGACATCAAAATCAAACTTGTCTAGCTCAACTAGATCTACATGAGAAACTCTACAGGGCATAGAAATAGGACAATTTCGATAGACTCTTTTTGCTACAACCGACTCACCCACCGGAGTAGACACCAAAATAGGTTCATGCAAAACATCGGGTAAATTATCGAACTTTTTAGCTACTAAGGGAGTAACAAAAGACAAAGTAGCACCCGGATCAAGCAAAGCATACACATCAATAGCAAAGATTTGTAACATACCAGTCACCACATCGGGAGAGGCCTCTTGGTCATCTCTCGAACGAAGAGCATAAAAGCGGTTCTTTTTGGGAGCATCATTAGAACCACTTGGCTGTCCACCCTTCTCTTGACCCTTAGCATTAGGACAATCTCGCACTCTATGACTATTTTTTCCATAACCAAAGCAAATCCCCGTTCTTACCACACATTCTCCAAGGTGACCCTTCCCACACTTAGCACACGTAGGCTTCTCATTAAATGATTTTCCACCCTTTCCCTTTGCAACTTTTTGCCTAGGGGATTTAGAATCCCTAGTCTTGGGAAATTTGGATGGAACTTGATTTGAGAACCTCTTCTTGAATCTAGGCTTGTCTTGAATTCCAAACCTGTCTTTAGTAGTTCCACTCTCAAAAGACCTTGTCCTTCTTGAATCCTTATCCTTCCTTTTTTCTCTAGCCTCCTCAACCCGTTGTGCATGCACCATAAGACAACCAATATTCATGTTATCATGAAGCATAGCCAAATGACATTCTTCTTGCAAGTCATCCGACATACCCGTCACAAATCGACTCATCTCGTCTCTAGGATCGGAGACCAAGGAAGGAGAATATTTGTCTAATTGAATGAATTTCAAAGAGTACTCATGAAACACTCATACCTTCTTGACGGAGATTGGTGAATTCTACCACCTTAGCTTCCCTCATCTCCCTAGGGAAGAACCGATCGAGGAAAGCCCCTTTTGAAAAACTCCCAAGTCACTGGCCCACCTTGACGTGGCCTATTGTATTTCCATTGCACATGCCAAGTCTGAGCCACATCCTTGAGTTGGTATGAGGCCAACTTAACATTCTCAGTAGAAGACAATCCCATAGCACCCAATATCTTATAAACCTCATCAATGAATTCTTGAGGGTCTTCATCAACCTTAGACCCATAGAAGATAGGAGGATTCATTCGGGTAAAGTCCCTAAGTCGGGAAGCCATAGTTTGCTCATGGACCCTAGGTGCAATATCCCTATTGGCTTAGGCAGTCATAGCTTGGGCTTGCACCATTGCGGCTTGAGCTTGAGTAGTCATGGCTTGAGCCATTTGAGCAAGAATAGCCCTCATTTGAGCCTCTGTCATAGGTGGAGGGTAAACGGGAACCTGATCATCAGCAACAATCTCTTCAAGAGGAGGAACTGAATCATCACGGGGAGGGATTCCCGCAGCAGCAATCTCCTCCTCAAGTCTTCTGGCTGCATTCCTTCTAGTATTCATCTCCTATAACCAAAACACAAGTTTTAGGCGAAAGCATATATGAAGTACATTCTAGAGGCACGATATGGATTTCCAACAGTGAGAGTGATTCCTAAGCATCAAATAAGTTCCTATTCATAAGTGTGGCGCGCTCCACAATTATGAATACAAACCTATATAACGTGGTTGAGAGAGACGTTAACATCAAGGATATTCAACCTCATGCTCTGATACCAAGTTTGTCACATCCGGGTTTACCCCCTAGACGTAACCGGCATCGTCATCCTCTTTAAGGACTAAGACAAACCTCTTAGCCTTGTCATAGCATTGATCGATTAAAACGTGAAGGAATTTAAACCTTTTTAACTATATCTACTCGGAGGTTTACATAGACCTCTACATACACATAATTGTATTTATATCAAGTATACATAGACTTGTTCATATACGAAATTTGTGGTGCACGTCCGTCAAGACCTTGTCTATGCAGCCGGTTGGCCCTCACGGCTAGTCTGACCAATTTACAAGGGTAAACGAGCCCTGAAGCATGCATAACCCCTATTTCGACGATTTTCATGTGCTATAGCACACCATTTTTTGGATGGTCCGCATTCTGACATCATAAATGCCAAAATATTTTGTGCACGTCCGTCAAGACCTTGGTTATGCAGCCGGTTGGCCATCACAGCCAGTCCGACCTATTTTAAAGGTAAAACGAGCCCCGAAGCGCGCATACCCCATATTTCGACGATATTCGTGTGCTATAGCACACTATTTTTTGGGTAATCCGGATTTCGACCTCAACAATGCCGAAATTTTTTGTGGACGGCAGTCAAGACCTTGGCTATGCAACCGGTTGGCCCTCACGGCCAGTCCGACCCATTTTCAAGGTCAAACGAGCCTTGAAGCGCGCATACCCCCCATTTCGACGATTTTCATGTGCTATAGCACATTTTTTTTGGGTGATCCAGATTCCGACGTCAAAAATGCCAAAATTTTTTGTGGACGGCCATCAAGACCTTTGCTATGCATTTGGTTGGCCATCACGGACAGTCTGACCCTTTTTAAAGGTCAAACGAGCCCCAAAGCACGCATAGCCCCATTTCGACGATTTTCATGTGCTATAGCACACCATATATTGGGTGATCCGGATTCCGACGTCAAAAATGCTAAAATTTTTGGTCGACGTCCATCAAGAACTTGGCTATGCAGCCGGTTGGCCCTCACGGCCAGTCCGACCCATTTTCAAGGTCAAAAGAGCCTCGAAGAGTGCATACCCCCCATTTCGATGATTTTCGTGTGCTATAGCACATTATTTTTTGAGTGATTCGGATTCCGACGTCAAAAATGCCAAAATTTTTTGTGGACGTCCTTCAAGACCTTGGCTATGCAGCCGGTTGGCCATAACGGCCAGTCCAACCCATTTTAAAGGACAAACGATCCCTGAAGCGCGAATAGCCCCATTTTGATAATTTTCGTATGCGCACACCATTTTTAGGGTGATCCGGATTCTGACGACAAGAATGCAGAAATTTTTTGGGGACGTCCGTCAAGACTTTGGATATGAAGCCGGTTGGCCCTCACAGCCATTCCGACTCATTTTAAAGGTCAAACGAGCCCCGAAGCGCGCATACCCTCCATTTCGTCGATTTTCGTGTGCTATAGCACACCATTTTTTGGGTGATCCAGATTACGACATCAAAAATACCAAAAATGTTTGTGGACATCTGTAAAGAGCTTAGCTACGCAGCCGGTTGGCCCTCAGGCCAGTCCGACCCTTTTTCAAAGTTAAACTAGCCCCGAAGCGCTCATACCCACCATTTTGACAATTTTCGTGTGCTATAGCACACCATTTTTAGGTGATACGGATTTCGACGTCAAAAATGCCAAAAGTTTTTGTTGACGTCCGTCAAGACCTTTGCTATGCATCCGGTTGGCCCTCACGGCTATTCTAACTCGTTTTCAAGGTCATACGATCCCCAAAGCGCGTATACCCCCCATTTCGATGATTTTCATGTGCTATAGCACCATTTTTCGGGTGATCCAGATTCCGATGTCAAAATGCCGATATTTTTTGTGGACGTCCTTGAAGACCTTGGCTATGCAGACGGTTGGCCCTCACGGATAGTCTGACCCATTATCAAGGTCAAACGAGCCCCGAAGCGCGCATACCCCCCATTTAAACGATTTTCATGTGCTATAGCAAACTATTCTTTAAGTGATCCGGATTCCGACGTCCAAAATGCCAAATTTTTTTGTGGACGTCCGTCAAGACCTTGTATTTGCAGCCGGTTGGTCATCACGGCCAGTCCGACCCATTTTAAAGGTCAAACAAACCTCGAAGCGCGCATATCCCCATTTCGACGATTTTCGTGTGCTGTAGCACACCATTTTTTGGGTGATCCAGATTCCGACCTCAAAATTGCCTGATTTTTTTGTGAATGTCCTTAAAGACCTTGGCTATGCAGACGGGTGGACCTCACGGCCAGTCCGACCCATTTTAAAGGTCAAACGAGCCCCGAAGCGCGCATACCCCCCATTTAAATGTTTTTCGTGTGCTATAGCACACTATTTTTTGGGTGATCCAGATTCTGACGACAAAAATGCCAAAATATTTTGTTGACGTCCGTTAAGACCTTGGCTATGAAGCCGGTTGGCCCTCACGGCCAGTCCGACCCATTTTCAAGGTCAAACAAGCCACAAAGCGCGCATACCCCCTATTTCAACAATTTTCGTGTGCTATAGCACACCATTTTTTGGGTGATCCGGATTCCGACCTCAAAAATGCCAAAATATTTTGTGAACGTCCGTCAACACTTTGGCTTTGCATCCGGTTGGCCCTCACGGCCAGTACGACCCATTTTAAAGGTCAAACGAGCCCCGAAGCGCACATACCCCCCATTTCATCGATTTTCGTGTGCAATAGCAAACTATTTTTTGGGTGATCCGGATTCCAACGTCAAAAATGCCGAAAATTTTTGTGGATGTCTGTAAAGAGATTGGCTATGCAGTCGGTTGGCCCTCACAGCAAGTCCAACCCATTTTCAAGGTCAAACGAGTCTCGAAGCGCGCATACCCCTATTTTGATGATTTTCGTGTGCTATAGCACACCATTTTTTTGTAGATCCGGTTTTCGACGTCAAAAATACAGATTTTTTTTGTGGAAGTCCATCAAGACCTTGGCTATGCATCCGGTTGGCCATCACGGAAATTTCGACCCATTTTAAAGGTAAAACGATCCCCGAAGCGCATACCTCCCATTTCGATGATTTTCGTGTGTGAAAGCACACCATTTTTTGGGTGATCCGGATTCCGACGTCAAAAATGCCGAATTTTTTTCTGGACGTCCGTCAAGACCTTTGATATGCAGCCGGTTGATCATCACGGCCAGTGCAACCCATTTTAAAGGTCAAACATACCCCGAAGCGCGCATAGCCCCCTATTCGATGATTTTCGTGTGCTATAGGACACCATTTTTTGGGTGATCCGGATTCCGACCTTAAAAATGCCGAAATTTTTTGTGGACATCCGTCAAGACCTTGGTTATCAAGAAGGATCTCTCTCACGTCCAGTCCGACCCATTTTAAAGGTCAAACAAGCCCCGAAGTGCGCATACTCTCATTTTGATGATTTTCGTGTGCTATAGAACACCATTTTTGGGTGATCCGGATTTCGATGTCAAAAATGCTGAAATTATTTGTGGACGTCCGTAAAGACCTTGGATATGCCTCCGGCTGGCCCTCACAGCTAGTCCGACCCATTTTCAAGGTCAAACGAGCCCCAAAGCGCGTATACCCCCCCTCTTTCGATGATTTTCGTGTGCTATAGCACACCATTTTTTGGGCGATCAAGATTCTGAAGTCAAAAATGCCGAAGTTTTTGTGGACGTCCGTCAAGACCTTGGATATGCAACCGGTTGGCCCTCACGTCTAGTTTGACCCATTATCAAGGTCAAACGATCCCCGAAGCGTGCATAACTTCCATTTTGACGATTTTCGTGTGCTAGAGCAAACTATTTTTTGGGTGATCCGAATTCCAACGTCAAAAATGCCGAAATGTTTTGTGGATGTCCGTCAAGACCTTGGCTATGCATTCGATTGGTCCTCACAGCCAGTCCAACCCATTTTCAAGGTCAAATGATCCCCGAAGTGTGCATAACCACCATTTCGACGATTTTCGTGTGTTATATCACACCATTTTTTGGGTGATCAGGATTCCGACGTCAAAAATGCCGAAATTTTTCATGCACGTCCGTCAAGACCTTGGCTATGCATTCGGTTGGCCACACGGCTATGCGACCAATTATCAATGTCAAACGAGCCCCAAAGCGCGCATACCCCCATTTCGACGATTTTCTTGTTCTATAGCACACCATTTTTTGGGTTATCCGAATTTCGACGTCAAAAATGCTGAAATATTTTGTGCACGTCTATCAAGACCTTGGGTATGCAGCCGGTTGGCCCTCACGTCCAGTCCAACCCATTTTAAAGGTCAAACGAGCCTCGAAGCGCACATACCCCCCATTTCGACAATTTTCGTGTGCTATAGCACACTATTTTTTGGGTGATCCAGATTTTGACTTCAAAAATGCTGAATGTTTTTATGGACGTCCGTCAAAACCTTGGCTATGTAGTTGGTTGGCCCTCACTGCAAATCCAACACATTTAATACATCAAACAAGCCCCGAAGCGCATACCCCCCATTTCGACGATTTTCGTGTGCTATAGCACACCATTTTTTGGGTGATTCGGATTCCAATTTCAAAAATGCCAAAAAATTTTGTGGACGTCCGTCAAAACCTTGGCTATGCAGTTGGTTGGCCCTCACTGCAAGTCCGACCCATTTTATACATCAAACGAGCCCTGAAGCGCATAACCCCCATTTTGATGATTTTCGAGTGGTATAGCACACCATTTTTTGGGTGATCCGGATTTCGACCTCAAAAATGCCGAAACTTTTGGTGCACGTCCGTCAAGACCTTGTCTATGCAGTCGGTTGGCCCTCACGGCTAGTCCGACCAATTTACAAGGGCAAACGAGCCCCGAAGCACGCATAACCCCATTTTCGATGATTTTCGTGTGCTATAGCACACCATTTGTTGGGTGATCAGGATTCCGACGTCAAAATGCCGAATTTTTTTGTGGACGTCCGTCAAAACCTTGGCTATGCAGTTGGTTGGCCCTCACTGCCAGTCCGACCCATTTTAAACATCAAACGAGCCCCGAAGCGCATACCCCCCATTTTGACAATTTTCGTGTGCTATAGCACACCATTTTTTGGGTGATTTGGATTTCGACGTCAAAAATGCTGAAAATTTTTGTGGACGTTCGTCAAGACCTTTGTTATGCAGCCAGTTTGCGCTCACGGCCATTCCAACCTATTTTCAAGGTCAAACGAGCCCCGAAGCGCGCATACCCCCTATTTCGATGATTTTCGTGTGCTATAGCACACCATTTTTTTGTAGATCCTGTTTCCGACGTCAAAAATGCCGATATTTTTTGTGGAAGTCCATCAAAACCTTGGCTGTGCAGTCGGTTGGCCCTCACGGAAAGTCCGACCCATTTTAAAGGTCAAACGAGTCCCGAAACGTATACCCCCCATTTCGATGATTTTCGTGTGCGATAGCACACCATTTTTTGGGTGATCCGGATTCCGACGTCAAAAATGCTAAAAAATTTTGTGGACGTACGTCAAGACCTTGGCTATGCATCTGGTTGGTCATCACGGACAGTTCGACCCATTTTAAAGGTCAAACAAACCCCAAAGCGTGTATAGCCCCGTTTCGATGATTTTCGTGTGCTACAGCACACTATTTTTTGGGTGATCCAGATTCCGACCTCAAAAATGCCGAAATTTTTTGTGAATGTCCTTCAAGACCTTGGCTATGCATACGGTTGGCCCTCACGTCCAGTCCAACCCATTTTCAAGGTCAAACGAGTCCCAAAGCGCGCATACCCCCCATTTCAACAATTTTTGTGTGCTATAGCACACCCTTTTTGGGGTGATCCGGATTCCAACTTCAAAAATGCCAAAAAATTTTGTGGACGTCCGTCAAGACCTTGTCTATGCAGCCGGTTGGCCTTAAAGGCCAGACCGAACCATTTTCAAGGTCAAACGATCCCTGAAACGCGCATAACCCCCATTTCAACGATTTTCGTGCGCTATAACACACCACTTTTTGGATGATCCATATTCTGACGTCAAAAATGCTAAATGTTTTTGTGAAAGTCCATTAAGACCTTGGCTATGCAGCCGGTTAGCCCTCACGGAAAGTCCGACCCATTTTAAAGGTAAAACGAGCCCCAAAACGCATACCCCACCATTTCAATAATTTTCGTGTGCGATAGCACACCTTTTTTTGGGTGATTCGGATTTCGATGTCAAAAATGCCGAATTTTTTAGTTGACGTCGGTCAAGACCGTGTCTATGCAGCCGGTTGGTCATCACGGCCAGTCCGACCCATTTTAAAGGTCAAACAAACCTCGAAGCGCGCATAGCCCCATTTCAACGATTTTCGTGTGCTATAGCACACCATTTTTTGGGTGATCCAGATTCCGACCTCAAAAATGCCGAATATTTTTGTGAATGTCCTTCAATACGTTGGCTATGCAGACGGTTGGCCCTCACGGCTAGTCCGACCCATTTTTAAGGTCAAACGAGTCCCAAAGCGTGCATACCCTCCATTTCGATGATTTTTGTGTGCTGTAGCACACTCTTTTTTGGGTGATCCGTATTCCGACTTAAAAAATGCCAAAATTTTTTGTGGACGTCCGTCAAGACCTTGGCTATGCAGTCGGTTGGCCCTCACGGCCAGCCCGACCCATTTTCAAAGTTAAACAAGCCCTGAAGCGCGCATACCCCCATTTTAACAATTTTCGTGTGCTATAACACACCAATTTTTGGGTAATCCATATTCCGACGTCAAAAATGCTGAAAGTTGTCCGTCAAGACCTTGGCTATGCAATCGGTTGGCCCTCATGGCTTGCCCGACCCATTTTCAAGGTCAGACGAGCCTAGAAGAGCGCATACCCCCCATTTCAATGATTTTCGTGTGTTATAGCACATTAGTTTTTGGGTGATCCTGATTCCGACGTCAAAAATGCTGAATTGTTTTGTGGACGTCTATCAAGACCTTGGCTATGCAGCTGGTTATCCATCACGGCCAGTCCGACCCATTTTATAGGTCAAACGAGCCCCGAAGAGTGCATAGCCCCATTACGACAATTTTCTTGTGTTATAACACACTATTTTTTGGTTGATCCGGATTCCGACATCAAAAATGCAGAAACTTTATGTTGACGTCCATCAAGACCTTGGCTATGCAGCCGGTTGTCCCTCACGGCCAGTCCAACCCACTTTCAAGTCCAAACAAGCCTCAAAGCGCGCATAACCCCCATTTCGACGAATTTCGTGTGTTGTAGCACATTAATTTTTGGGTGATCCGAAATCCGACGTAAAAAATGCCAATTTTTTTGATGGACGTCCATCAAGACCTTGGCTATGCAGCCGGTTGTCCATCACGGACAGTCTGACCCATTTAAAAGGTCAAACGAGCCCGAAGCGCGCATAGCCCCATTTCGACCATTTTTTGGGTGATCCAGAATCCGACGTCAAAAATGCCAAAAATTTTTGTGGACGCCCGTCAAGACCTTCTCTATGCAGCCGGTTGGACCTCATGGCCAGTACGACCCATTTTCAAGGTCAAACGATCCCCTAAGCGCATATTTCCCATTTTAACATTTTTCGTCTGCCATAGCACACCATTTTTTGGGTGATCCGGATTCCGACGTCAAAAATGTTGAATTTTTTTGTGGACGTCCGTCAAGACCATGACTGTGCAGCGGGTTGGCCCTCACGGCTAGTCGCACCCATTTTCAAGGTCAAACAATCCCCGAAGCACGCATAACCCCCATTTCGATGATTTTGTGTGCTATAGCACACCATTTTTTGGGTGATCCTGATTCCGACCTCAAAAATGCCGAAATATTTTGTAGTCGTCCGTCAATACCTTGTCTATGCATACGGTTGGCCCTCATGGCCAGTCTAACCCATTTCAAAGGTCAAACGAGCCCCGAAGCGCGCATATCCCCCTTTTCGATGATTTTCGTGTGCTATAGCACACCATTTTTTGTGTGATCCGGATTCCGACGTTAAAAATGCCAAAAATTTTTGTGTACGTCCTTCAAGACCTTGGATATGCAGACGGTTTGCCCTCACAGCCAGTCCGAACCATTTTCAAGGTCAAACGAGCCCCGAAGAGCGCATACCCCCCATTTCGATGATTTTTGTGTGCAATAGCACACCTTTTTTGGGGTGATCGGGATTCCAACTTCAAAAATGCCAAAAACTTTTGTGGACGTCCGTCAAGACCTTGGTTATGCATCCGGTTGGCCTTAAAGGCCATTCCGACCTATTTTCAAAATCAAACGAGCCCCGAAGCGCGTATTGTCACAACCCGAAACCATACCCTAGAAGATAGGGTGAAATATCGGATTGCGACCGGCGTCGTCGAACTCTCAGAGTTCTAAGACAAACCTCATTCATATCATTCATTGCATATACATAGTGAAAAGTAGTGCGGAATTAAAACTTTTCACAAAACATAATATAGTCTTTAAAAACCTCTTTCATATATAAGTAATAGAAATGCTAAGTCTCAATCTCATCATCTTAAGACATAAGAGTACTTTGGGACACAGCCCATACTTCAATACGAAAAATAGAAAGACATAGTCTATTACAATACTTCAAAGAAAAACATTAAAGGACATATGCCCTCGAGTCAATTGAGGACATACTTCAACTCCTTCTTGAACGATCTTCTAAGTCCAAGTCTTCACTTCACAAGCTCTTCACCTACCAAGAACTATAGATAGAAAATAAAGCATGGAATTAGTACAACCACATGTACTAAGTATGGCTATACGCATAAAATCATGAAAATGGACTTTATTGGAAATATGCATCTTTTCATTTAGAAATTTTAGTTTAAACATAAGAACGTCATTTAGCAATTAAGAAACACATAAGATAACAATTAACCAAAGATAACATTTTAAAGGCTCACTTTACAGTGAGTTCACTTCACTGTACAGTGAAGTCCAAACCTTCCTTTTAACATCTCCTAGCACGTAATTCCCTCACTTAAAGTCATCCTAAGATTCACTTAAGTCACACAAAGAGAGACCGCCCATACAGCCTCTCTAGATGTGCCTAAACGACCCTTAAGATTACCTACGATGAGTCACATACATACTTAGAAAACAATCATAAACATCTATGTAAGATTCTTCTACCAAAGGTCAATTCCAAGGTTCACTTGAGTGAGTGTGGAGCGACCGCCCATACAATCTCTATCACACACACACAATAGATCCTATAGACTACCTCAAATAGAATCATTCTCACTAAACACACCAACACTTAAAATTAGAAGACATTCTCTTTCCAAAGCCTATCAAAAGACCTACTTAAGTAAATCAAGAAGATATGTCCATAGTGCAATGACCTCTTCAAGATTACCTAAATAGTCCTTAAGACTTCCTAAGGTTTAGATCATGTCAACAAGATTAACCAACTTCCCTAACTAGAGTCATTCTCAAGACTTCCAAAGATAAGACATGAAGAGACCATCATTTCATGCCCTCCTCATACTTTAGCTATGGAATGCTTAAGTCACTTTAGATTAGGTACTCAACCATTCACATAGTTACTAACATAGGTCATTAGTTCATTAATTCCTTAAGACTCATACATCACATAAGCCACTCACATAAAGGATCACATAAGACACTCACATAATGGTCTTGGACAAGACCTAGGAACTCCACGTAACACCTTCAAAGTCTATTGTGCAATGTCTAGATAGTGTCCCATACCACCACCTAAACCTCATAAACTTATATAATGCTAATAGGTATTCCACATGATGAGAATAGGCAATAACCGACATAGACCATGGTAGCAAAACATGGAATCCGAAGTTCTATCCTACTTCGATGAGGTTGTTCTACTTGCCAATGGTAGAACTTAGACACATCCCATGTAGGCACATGGTTAAGGAATATGAAGGGCGTAATAAGCATTCAGTCTGTTCTTTAACTGAATCCACTTAACCCTACTCATACTCACTCGATGCTAGCCTTAATTCTCATAGATTAATTCACATTAAGGTTCATATAAATAGGTCTCTTATCTAGTTCATGACCCCATTACATTCACCCTACCAAAGCAAGGTCCACTAGGGCATAACTCACTTTGGCGACAAGAAGCTCATAGAGACTTCCCTAAGATACGATATGATGTTGTTCCAGCCAATCAACCTTAAGTCCATCACTCATCGCATGAAGGATACCATTACGGCTAACTACTTCACAATTCATAACCTCGCCACTAAGTTCAAGGTTCCACATAGTTTGACCTTCTTATCATTAAGGTCTCACCTATATTTATTATTCAAGACTAAGAGTTATAACACCCTATATCAAGACATCACATACTCAAAACCATATATACATCAAGTAAGAGATACAAGTCAATCAAGACAAGACATCACATACTTCACTTTTAACACATAATACAAGTCATTCTAGAAACACTTCTAAAACAACTTAACATCTTCAAGTCATCCTATACATCATCATAATATCATTAATATACTCCACATAGACTCATAAAGTCAAGTAGGAATAACCAAGACTTAACCTAACACTACACTCATAATGTCAAGTCAAAGTCTAACATGATCACTTAAGGCAACATAACTAGAAGAATACATACATGACTATATAACTTCACATGTAGATAAGTAATGACATACTCACATCATGAACTACACAAATAGCCACATAACTTTAAGTAATTGCCAATAAGTCCATGCTCATAATATTGCATAAAGAAACGCCGACAAGGCCACATCAATTGCAAGTAAAACACATAACACCGCCACTATAAGTGGACCATACCAAACACAATAGAATCGAAGTATAATTAATATCAAATTAAGAAAAACGGGGCAGTATACCTTCATACCCATATCCACACTTCAATTCAATGCCAATTCAACCAATTCAACATCACAAGGCCCTTACCCATGGCCATGAACAACAATTCAAAGCAATAACCATAAAACTCAATGAATCTACATAAATTAAATCTAGGTTTAACAATCTAAGATCAATTGAATACAATTCTTATATCATTAGAAAGCCCATAAGAAACTACACAACAATTCATCAACATTAGCTTAATATCAAGTAACCCAATAAGTAGTCAAAACTAGGGTTCATCAATTCATATGGGTTCATAGGTAATTTATGTTGAAATCATCAATACAATACCAATTAGATCATAATTCAATGCTTAGACATCATTTATGCAAGAACCCATGGTAGAATCTCGAAATTGAACAATTCACTTTAGTAAACTTTGTAAAACACTTTGAGGATTGGGCTCATTGATGAAATAAGTTTCAAGGATCAAAAGCCATACCTCAAGGATGATAATCATTCACTTTGATGAAGAATTTCCACTCAAGAACCCCTCACCAAGCTGCCTCTTCAATGGAGTCTTCAATGGAGATTTTGGGAATTATTCTAAGAGTTTTGGGTTTTCAATTTGGAAGAATGAAGTCTTTAGGGTGTTAACCACTTAAATAGTTAATTAAAATACCCATAAGACCCTAAACAAACAGCCTAAACTCTTATTTATACGTGGGGTGAATTAACAAGTTCACCCCTGACTTGGCAGAAAAATCTGCGCACAGGGACTAGGCTTGCGACAACCTGCTTGTGACGGGGCATCACGGGTGCAACGGCCCGTCATGGCCATCCGTTGCAAGCTCCAGTGGCTTGCCAAGGGTCCCTTCTACACCCTTGAAAAATTCCCCCACGACGGAACCTTGTGACGGGGCGTCACAGCCACTACTAGCCGTTGCCAGCTCCGTCGCCAAGGCTGCCTGGGACAGCCTGCTCACCAGGTTTTGGGTCCTTCCTCAAGGACCCTTTGATGGTCTGTGGGGATGATTTCCCGGACGTTTCCAACCCAAATATGATCATCTATGAGTTTAACACCTATCACATGAATTTCATCCAAAAAGAACACATAAAACTCAACGAAACTCGCCTAGACGTACAAGGTTGACTCAAGGCATATCTTTCAAATGCCTTGGACGTTCTTGGTCGTTTGACCTCCAAACTTCACGAAACATTAACCACTGCCTATACATGCTATATTAACTCTATTAAGAACCTTAAAACACCATGAAACGCACATAAACACATAAAACCACATAAGAGACAATTAGGTGACTTGGTCGTCAAACGTCTTAGTCGTCCCTTGACGTTTGACTTCCAACACCTCTAATATTTTAGCTACTGCCTCTATACCTCATATTAAACATATTTAGCACCTTAGAACACACAGACCAACATGTTAGGCTCTGGATAACCTATGTCGTTTTCGAGGTCTTACACGTATAACCACCATTTTGATGATTTTCGTGTGCTATATCATACTATTTTTTTGGATGATCCGGATTTTGACGTCAAAAATGCCGAAATTTTTCATGCACGTCCGTCAAGACCTTGGCTTTGCATCCATTTGGCCCTCACGACAGGTGCTACCCATTTTAAAGGTCAATTGATCCCAGAAGCGCGCTCACCCCCTATTTCGATGATTTCGTGTGCTATAGCACACCATTTTTTGGATGATCCAGATTTCGATGTCAAAATACCAAACTTTTTTGTGGATGTCCGTCAAGACCTTGGTTATGCATCCGCTTGGCCCTCATGGCTTGTCCGACCCATTTTCAAGGTCAAACGATCCCCGAAGCGCGCATACCCCCCATTTCGACGAGTTTTGTGTGCTACAGCACACCATTTTTTGGGTGATTCGGATTCCGACCTCAAAAATGCCAAATTTTTTTGTGCACGTCCGTCAAGACCTTGGCTATGCAGCCGATTGTCCCTCACGGCTAGTCCGACCAATTTACAAGGGTAAACAAGCCCCGAAGCGCGCATAACCCCCATTTCGACGATTTTCGTGACCATTTTTTGGGTGATTCGGATTCCTACGTCAAAATGCCGAAATTTTTGGTGGACATCCGTCAAAACCTTGACTATGCAATTAATTGGCCCTCACTGCCAGTCCGACCCATTTTAAACATCAAACGAGCCCCGAAGCGCATACCCCCCATTTCGACGATTTTTGTGTGCTGTAGCACACTATTTTTTGGCTGATCCGGATTCCGACGTCAAAAATACCAAAAATTTTTGTGGACGTCCGTCAAGACCTTCGCTTTGCAGCCGGTTGGCCCTCACGGCTAGTTTGACCTATTTTCAAGTTCAAACGAGCCCTGAAGCGCGCATACCCTCCATTTTGACGATTTTCGTGTGCTATAGCACACCATTTTTTTGTAGATCCGGTTTCTGACGTCAAAAATCCCAATATTTTTTGTGGACGTCAGTCAAAACTTTGGATATGCATCCGGTTGTCTCTCACGGCTAGTCTGACCCATTTTCAAGGTCAAACGAGCCCCGAAGCGCGCATACCCCCCATTTCGTTGATTTTCGTGTGCACACCAATTTTTGGGTGATCCGAATTCCGACTTCAAAAATTTCAAAATTTTTTGTAGACGTCCGTCAAGACCTTGGATATGCAGACGGTTGGACCTCACGGCCAGTCCGACCCATTTTCAAGGTCAAACGATCCAGAAGCACGCATAACCCCCATTTCGACGATTTTCGCAAGCTATAACACACCATATTTTGGATGATCCGGATTTCGCTTCAAAAATGCCGAAATTTTTGTGGAGGTCTTTCAAGACCTTGTCTATGCAGTCGGTTGGCCCTCACGACCAGTCCAACCCATTTTCAAGTTCAAACAAGTCCCAAAGCGCGCATAACCCCCATTTCGACAATTTTCGTGTGCTATAGCACACCATTTTTTGGGTGATCCGGATTCCGACGTCAAAAATACCAAACGTTTTTGTGGACGATCGTCAAGACCTTGGATATGCAGCTGGTTGGCCCTCACGGCCAGTCTGACCCATTTTCAAGGTCAAATGAGCCTCGAAGAGCGCATACTCCCCATTTCGACGATTTTCGTGTGTTATAGCACATTATTTTTTGGAAGATCAAAATCCAATGTCAAAAATGCAGAAATGTTTTGTGTACGTCCATCAAGACCTTGGCTATGCTATTGGTTAGCCATCACGTCTAGTCCGACCTATTTTAAAGGTCAAACGAGCCCCAAAGCGCGCATACCCCCCATTTCGACGATTTTTGTGTGCTAAAGCATACCATTTTTTGGGTGATCCGAATTCCGACGTCAAAAATACCAAAAATTTTTGTGGACGTCCGTCAAGACCTTCGCTTTGCAGCCGGTTGGCCCTCACGGCTAGTTTGACCTATTTTCAAGTTCAAACGAGCCCTGAAGCGCGCATACCCTCCATTTTGACGATTTTCGTGTGCTATAGCACACCATTTTTTTGTAGATCCGGTTTCCGACGTCAAAAATGCCGATATTTTTTGTGGAAGTCCGTCAAGACCTTGGCTATGCATCCGGTTGGCCCTCACGGAAAGTCTGACCCATTTTAAAGGTCAAACGAGCCCCGAAGCGCATACCCCGCATTTCGATGATTTTCGTGTGTGATAGCACACCATTTTTTGGGTGATCTGGATTTTGACGTCAAAAATGCCAAACTTTTTTGTGGACGTCCGTCAAGACCTTGGCTATGCAGTCGGTTGTCCCTCATGGTTAGTCCGACCCATTTTCTAGGTCAAACGAGCCCCGAAGTGCGCATACCCCCCATTTCGTTGATTTTCGTGTGCACACCATTTTTTGGGTGATCCGAATTCTGACTTAAAAAATGTCGAAATTTTATGTGGACGTCCATCAAGACTTTGGATATGCAGACGGTTGGCCCTCACGGCCAGTCCGACCCATTTTCAAGGTCAAACGAGCCAGAAGCACGCATAACCCCATTTCGACGATTTTCGTGCGCTACAACACACCATTTTTTGGATGATCCGGATTTCGACTTCAAAAATGCCGAAATTTTTTGTGGATGTGTGTCAAGACCTTGTCTATGCAGTCGATTGGCCCTCACGACCAGTCCGACCCATTTTCAAGGTCAAACAAGCCCTGAAGCGCGCATACCCCCCATTTCGACAATTTTTGTGGGCTATAGCACACCATTTTTTGGGTGATCCGGATTTCAACGTCAAAAATGCCAAAAGTTTTTGTAGACGACCGTTAAGACCTTGGATATGCAGCCGGTTGTCCCTCACGGCCAGTCCGACCCATTTTCAAGGTCAAATGAGCCTCGAAGAGCGCATAGTCCCCATTTCGACGATTTTCGTGTGTTATAGCACATTATTTTTTGGTTGATCAAAATTCTGATGTCAAAAATACTAAAATTTTTTGTGTACGTCCATCAAGACCTTGGCTATTCTATTGGTTAGCCATCACGTCTAGTCCGACCTATTTTAAAGGTCAACCGAGCTTCGAAGCGCGCATACCCCCCATTTCGACGATTTTTGTGTGCTATAGCACACCATTTTTTGGGTGATCCGGATTCCGACGTCAAAAATGTCGAAACTTTTTGTTGACGTCCATCAAGACCTTGGCTATGCAGCCGGTTTGCCCTCACTGCCAGTCCGACCCATTTTCAAGGTCAAACGAGCCTCGAAGCGCGCATACCCTCCATTTCGATGATTTTCGTGTGCTATAGCACATTATTTTTTTGGTGATCCAGATTCCGACGTAAAAAATGCCGAAATTTTTTGTGGACGCCCGTCAAGACCTTGTCTATGCAGCCGGTTGGCCCTCACGGCCAGTCCGACCCATTTTCAAGGTCAAACGAGCCCTGAAGCACGCATACCCACATTTTGATATTTTTCGTGTGCCATAGCACACCATTTTTTGGGTGATTCGGATTCCGATGTCAAAAATGCTTTGTGGACATCCGTTAAGACCTTGGTTATGCAGCCGGTTGGCCCTCACGGCTAGTCGAACCCATTTTCAAGGTAAAACGAGTCCTGAAGCGTGTATACCCCCCATTTCGACAATTTTCGTGTGCTATAGCACACCATTTTTTGCTGATTCGGATTCCGATATCAAAAATATCGAAATTTATTGTGGACGTCCTTCAAGACTATGGCTATGAAGCTGGTTGGCCATTACAGCCAGTCCGACCCATTTTAAAGGTCAAACCAGCCCTGAAGCGCGCATAGCCCCATTTCGATGATTTTCGTGTGCTATAGCACACCATTTTTTGGGTGATCCGGATTCTGACGTCAAAAATGCCAAAATTTTTTGTGGACGTCCGTCCAGACCTTGTCTATGAAGCCGATTGGCCCTCACGGCCAGTCCGACCCATTTTCAAGGTCAAACTAGCCCCGAAGCGCGCATACCCCCCATTTCGATGATTTTCGTGTGCTATAGCACACCATTTTTTGGGTGATCCGGATTCCGACGTCAAAAATGGTGAAATTTTTTGTTGACGTCCGTCAATACCTTGGCTATGCAGCCGATTGGCCCTCACGTCTAGTCCGACCCATTTTCAAGGTCAAACGATCCCCGAAGCACGCATACCCCCCATTTCGATGATTTTCGCGTGCTACAGCACAACATTTTTTGGATGATCCGGAATCGACGACAAAAATGCCGAATCTTTTTGTGAACGTCCGTCAAGACCTTTGCTATGCATCCGGTTGGCCCTCATGGCCAGTCCGACCTATTTTCAAGGTCAAACAATCCCCTAAGTGCGCATACCCCCCATTTCGATGATTTTCGAGTGCTATAGCACACCATGTTTTGGGTGATCCAGATTTCGACATCAAAATGCCAAAATTTTTTGTGGACGTCCGTCAAGACCTTGGCTATGTAGTCGGTTGGCCCTCACGGCCAGTCTGACCCATTTTAAAGGTCAAACGAGCCCCGAAGCGTGCATACCCCCCATTTAAATGATTTTTGTGTGCTATAGCACACCATTTTTTGGGTGATCCAATTCCGACATCCAAAATGCCAAAAAATTTTATAGACGTCCATTAAGACTTTGGCTATGAATTTGGTTGGTCGTCAGGGCCAGTCCGACCCATTTTCAAGGTCAAACGAGCCCCGAAGTGCGTATACCTCCATTTCGACAATTTTCGTGTGCTATACCACACCATTTTTTGGCTGATCAGGATTCCGACGTCAAAAATGCCAAAATTTTTTGTGGACATCGTCAAGACTATGGCTATGAAGCCGGTTGGCCCTCACGGCCAGTTCGACCCATTTTAAAGGTCAAACGAGCCCGAAGCGCTCATACCCCCTATTTCGTCGATTTTTGTGTGCTATAGCACACTATTTTTTGGGTGATCCAGAAATGCCGAAATTTTTTGTGGACGTCTGTCAAGAGCTTTGCTATGCAGCCGGTTGGCCCTCACGGCAAGTCCGATCAATTTTTAAGGTTAAACGAGTCCCAAAGCGCGCATAACCCCCATTTCGAAGATCTTCGTGTGCTATAAGTACACCATTTTTTGGGTGATCCATATTCCGACGTCAAAAATGCCGAACTTTTTCGTGGACGTCCGTCAAGACCTTCGCTATGCAACCAGTTGGCCCTCACGGCCATTCCGACCTATTTTCAAGGTCAAACGAGCCCGAAGCGCGCATACCCCTCATTTCACAATTTTTGTGTGCTATAGCACACCTTTTTTTTGTAGATCCTATTTCCGACGTCAAAAATGCCAAATTGTTTTGTGGACGTCCGTCAAGACCTTTTATATGCAGCCGGTTGGCCCTCACGGCAAGTCCAACCCATTTTCAAGGTCAAACTAGCCCCGAAGCGCGCATACCCCCCATTTCGATAATTTTCGTGTGCTATAACACACCATTTTTTGGGTGATCCGGATTCCGACGTCAAAAATATCAAAATTTTTGTTGACGTCCGTCAAGACCTTGGCTATGCAGCCGGTTGGCCCTCACGGCTAGTCCAACCCATTTTTAAGGTCAAACGAGCCCGGAAGCACGCATAACCCCCATTTCGATGATTTTTGTGTGCTATAGCACACCATTTTTTGGATGATCTGGATTTCGACGTCAAAAATGCCGAATCTTTTTGTGGACGTCCGTCAAGACCTTGGCTATGCATCCGGTTGGCCCTCACGGCCAGTCCGACCCATTTTAGAAAGTAGATTGACCCATATCCTCACCTCTCACCCTAAGTTGGTGATACCCCGATCTCAAATTAATCTTAGAAAAGTAGCTTGCCCCTTGGATTTGATCAAACAAGTCGTCAATCTGAGAGAGAGGATACTTATTCTTAATAGTGACTTTATTGAGTTGGCGATAATCAATACACATTCTTAAGGACCCATCCTTCTTCTTCACAAACAAAACCGGAGTACCCCATGGAGAAATACTAGGTCTAATGACGCCTTTGTCTAGTAAATCTTTGAGTTGAGCCTTCAACTCTTTCAATTCATCCGGAGCCATCCGATAAGGTGGAATTGAAATGGGATTTGTATCCGGTAGCAAATTGATACCAAAATCAATTTCCCGTTCGGGAGGAATACCGGGAAGATCATTAGGAAAGACCTCCAGAAATTCACTCACTACGGGGACCCACTCAATAGGAGGAATTTCGGAGTCTAGATCTTGGACTCTTACAATATGGTATAGATAACCTTTAGAGATCATTTTGCATGCTTTTAGACAAGAGATGATACGACCTCTAGGAATGAATTTCCCCCTTTCCGTTCTACAACGGGTTCATTTGGAAAGTTAAACTTCACCACCATTGTCCTACAATCAGTAGAGGCAAAGCAAGCATGCAACCAATCCATACCCAATATAATATCAAAATCAAGCATATCAAGTTCTACTAGTTCAACATAAGAAACTCTATTGGGCAACATTATAGAACAATCTTTATACACCCTTTTTGAAACAACCGACTCACCTACCGGATTAGACACTAAAAAAGGTTCATGCAAGATATCGAGTAAAATGTCAAACTTTTTGTCTATTAGAGGAGTAACAAATGATAAGGAAGCACCGGGATCAAGTAAGGCATATGCATTAATAGAGAAGACTTTCAATATATCGGTCACCACATCGGGAGAAGTCTCTTGCTCACCCCTAGAGCGGAGAGCATAGAAGCGGTTCTTCTTTGGAGCCTCATTTAAACCACTTGCTTGAGCTTGACCACTACCCTTGTCTTGACCCCTTATAGTATGGCAATGCCTAACCTTGTGCCCACTTTTTCCACAACCAAAACAATTGTCCGTTCCCTTAAGACAATCACTATAGTGTCTCTTGCCACACTTTCCACAAGTTGGCTTCTCAATTGGTGAACTAGTGCCCTTTCCCTTCTTAGTCTTAGGGTTATATACCCTATCACCACTAGCCTTAGGTAACTTGGAAGGAACTTGACTAGAAACCCGCTTCTTGAACCTAGGCTTGTCTTGTATTTCAAGCCTGTTCTTTGAAGAATTACCATCAAAAGATCTTGCCCTTTTAGCATCTCTACTCTTCCTCTTAGCCCTTGCCTCCTCCACATGTTGGGCATGCACCATAAGACGAGAAATATTCATTTTGACATGTAGCATAGACGAATGACAATCCTCTTGCAAATCATCCGACACCCCCGTCACAAAGCGGCATATTTCATCTCTACGATCGGAAACCAAAGAAGGAGCATATTTTGACAATTTAGTGAATTTCAAGGAGTATTCATGAACACTCATACCTCCTCGGAGAAGGTTGATGAACTCCACCACTTTAGCTTCCCTCATCTCCCTAGGAAAGAATCGATCAAGAAAATCCTTCTTGAAGATCTCCCAATTCACCACACCACCCCTTAACGACCTATTATCTCTCCATTGGACATACCATGCTTGAGCCACATCCTTGAGTTGATAAGTGGCTAACTCGTCCTTCTCACTAGTAGACAACCCCATAGCCAAGAGTATCTTGTAGACTTCATCAATGAACTCTTGGGGGTCTTCTTCAACCTTGGACCCGTAGAAAGTAGGAGGATTCATCCGAGTGAAATCCCTTCGACGGGAAGCCATAGTAGCAACTTGTTGATGAGATCGGGTACAACCTCGCGATTAGCTTGGGCCGTCATGGATTTGGCTTGAGCGGTGGCGGCTTGTGCTTGGGTAGTAATGTCTTGGGCCATTTGGAAGAGAGCGTCCCTTATGTTCTCATCCGTCAAAGGAGGAGGATCCACTGGGGCTTGGTCATCATTCATACCTTCCTTAAGAGGAGGAACTTGATCACCACGGGGAGGAGCTCCCGCATTGGCAATCTCTTCTTCAAGTCTTCATGCCGCATTCCGTCGAGTATTCATTGACTATAATCACAATGAAAAGATTAGATGCAAAAGCACACCATAAGTATACTCTAGTGGCACGATATTAGATTTCCAAAAAAGTGAGAGTTTCCTAAGCATCACATAGATTTCTATTCATAAGTGTGGCGCGCTTCACAATTATGAATACAAACCTACATAGACGTGGTTGAGAGAGACATACACTCAAAGATATTCTACCTCATCTGATACCAAGTTTGTCACATTCGGGTTTACCCCCTAGACGTAACCGGCATCATCGTCCTCTTTGAGGACTAAGACTAGCCTCTTAGTTTACATCATTACATTCATAGGTCAAAAACGCGGAAAAATTTAAAACTTTACATTAATTCTACTTAGAGGTTTACATAGACCTCTACATACACATAATATATATCCATATCGAGTATACATAGACCCTTCGTATAGGAAGGTTACATAGCCTTCTACTTTTATTGCACATAAGTATATAAAACATAACATAGACATTATAGTCATAATAGTTGTCTCTTCTTATAACCATCTAATAAGAGTGTAAGAACTTGGCAATAATCCCATACATCAAAGTAAGAGTTCCTCACATGGGCTATAAAATGGGTCATACTAAAATGGAAAGAAAGAACCATAGAAGTCTTTAACTACAAAGCAAACTCCATAAGCTAGATAGTGGCATCACCCTCGCAAAATGAGGACCTACCCTACTTGGATGATTAAGAGATCCAAGCCTTCTTTAAGTCGTCTTCAAAGCACCTCAACGACCGGAACCTAAAATATTAGGGAAAAGGAAAAAATGAGGTTAGTACGCCACTTGTACTAAGCATGAGACCATATGCACACATATATGAAAACATTCTAAGAAAAATGGACATTTCATAAAGTATGCATTTTTTTCATTTAAAACCTTTATGCACATTCAACAAGACCATTCCAACCAATATTGCATGTTCATTATGTCATAGGCATATTCATCACAAGAATAACATCATCAAGTCTATTCAAGTAATTCATACATATCATATAATTAGATACATGTTCAAGTAACTCTATCATCAAGTCATATTAAACAATAAGCATGAATAAGAGTACATTTCATTATAAATAAAGCAAGTCAATTACCCATGAACCCCTATCAAGTCAACAAGTGCAATGAGCAAGCAAAGCCCCATAACCTTACTCAATCAAGTAACCCAACAAGAATCATGACTAACACCCTACTTTACATAACATGGCATTTAGGAGTACATATCATCTTACTTTAACAATATAAACCAACACATATTCATAAGTGAACTAATCAACATAGTATCAATAATGTGCAAGTTCATCATATACATAACATATACCATCATATGCATTATTATACATAAGAACATCCTCCTAAGAATCCCCTCAAGGCTAACTAGTGCAATGCTTAGGTAGAGTCTCATACCCATACCTAGACTAAGTTATACTCCTTAGGTCATCTTAGTTAGAGTTCAACCCTTTAGTTCATTTTACCTTTTGGGAACATCTTGCCCTAACTGACATAGACCACATGAGCTAATGTGGAATCCGGTGTCATAAAACCCTACACTGAAGGAAGGCGGACTACTTGCCAAAGTAGTACCCAAACATAAAACATAGCAACTACGTGGATCCACTAGCTAGTATTCCTATAGGGGCAACATAGTTCAAGAACTAGGAGATATAATTGGGACCCTCTTTATGCTACATGCATTGTAGTCTCCAATCTCAAGAGTACATTAGTGATCCTACCTTCCCTATGTGGGAAGGGACACTCCTCAATCCAGTTCACTCGGTGCTAAGCTAGAGTCCCTTTTCTTTTAAATGTCTTTAAGCCTTTATTATCAATCATAGCTTAGTTTAGGTCATAGGGTCTATCCCTTGTATAATCATCATCATTAATAGCTCGGTGAGAATTTCATGAGTATAAATCCTTTCATTACAATTCATATAGGTGAGGTTAGCACATTAACATCTTCATATCTTGATAAGGCACATTGGTAATTAACTCACCCTTCTTATAACATTTACACCTTAAGCCAACACCTCACAATCATAATCAAGACATTTCAATTCAACATCACACCACCCTATCAATCCTAATACAAGGCATACTCCAATACAACATCATGACTTAATCACAATTAACCACAATTTGAAGTAAAGGGTAGAGATCATAAAAATTACCAAGTCTCCTTCATAGTTCATCACCAAGGTTTTACCATAAACCCTCAATTAAACCCAATTTGGGTATACACCATCATAAGTCAATAATCAACATGATAATAATACAAGAAGAATCACTACATCACAATTCAATACTAGATCATAGCTTAAGACAAGATACTTAGGTCAACTCACAACTTACTTCACAACCTAGATCACCTATCAAGAACTAGCATGAAAGACTAAAATTCACCCTAATTTGTTCATGATTAGTGTAACAACATAATCTAGTAGTAATTCAACTAATAACCAAGTCAATTGAATCAAATACAACCTAATTCATATCAAGATCAAACCTAAAGTTAAGGGTTAAGGGACATCATCTACAAACTAGACCAAACCATCAAGATATATCATAATTAAGTTAATATTCATGTTAATCTATTCATATTATCCATAAGAAACCATAAACACAACAATTCATAACATAATTTTCGAGATGGAGAAGAACCCACATGAAAACCCAACTTTTGAAAATACTTTGAAGGAACCTTTTGAGGAAAGAGGTCTCAAAGGTGAATTAGGTCCCATACCTCAATGGTTGATGAAGAATTTATGGTGAAATCGTCCCTTTACAGCCCCTAAATCCCTCCCCTGACTTGTCTTCAATGGTGTCTTCCAATAGAGAGAGAAAGAAGAGAGAAGGAAGAGAGTTTTGTTTTGAGAGTTGTAATTAGACTAATGGGGTTGGGGTCTTTATATGGGGGGTTAATTAACTTAATTAGTCTTTCCTAATCCCCTAAATAACCACCAAACCCCTTAATTAATTAGTTAAGACTAACTTAAAAACGTGCAGGAAATTACAGTCACAAACGACACCACGATCGATGGATCGTGGGTCAGTCGACGGACCAGCCCTCCTCCGTACTGCACATCCGTGGTTCTTGTCAGAGACTTGTGCAGGCGAGGTCTCCAACAATTTGTCTAAGTTTTGGTCTACGGTTGGAAATGACGCCCCATCGATCCACACACAAATCGTCGATTGCCTCTCGTGGGTGCACATTGCCCAGGCAGTGTTAACTCCAACGTGCAAGGGTCCTCCTCAAGGGACCTTGGTTGGTCCTAAATGACCTATATTCATTAAAATAGGCCTTAAAACAGTGTCTAGACCTTATGACACTTATGTTATGCTTTAATAGACGTCTTGGATTTTTGAAGTGTTGCAGGTTCCATGGGGCAAGGCGCCCCTGGGAAGGGGTTGGGTTGGGTGGAGGGTTCCTCGGGTTAAGGAGCCCCGAAGAAGGAGTGGGGGTTCCTCGAGGCAAGGCGCCCGGGGGCAGGGGTAGGGGTGGGCTAGGGGTTCCTCGGGGCAAGGCGCACCGGGGAAGAGGTGGGGGTTCCTCGGGGCAAGGCGCCTCGGGGAAGGCTTGGGTGTGGGTGTGGGTTGGGGGGTTACTCGGGGAAAAGCGCCTAGGGGAAAGGGTGGGTGGGGTTCTCGGGGCAAGGTGCCTTGGGGAAGGGGTGGGGGTTCCTCGGGGCGCCTTGCCCCGGGGAAGGGATGGGGGGGTTCCTCGGGGCAAGGCGCCCCACGGAAGGGTTTGGTGTTCCTCGGGCAAGGCGCCCCGTGGAAGGGTTGGGGGTTCCTCGGGGCAAGGCACCCCAGGGAAGGGGTGGGGTGGGGGGGTTCCTCGGGGCAAGGCGCCCTAGGGAAGTGGTTGGGGTTACTCGGGGAAGGGGTAGGTGGGGGGTCTTTTTGGAATTTGAAAATGTCGATGTTTGACCCTCTAAACCAATGCACATCATTAAATAGTTTTTCCTAGATGCCCACAAAAAAGTTCGACTAAAAAACCATTGAGAGCACATATCACCCAAAATCCATAACACTATATAGCTGTTAGGACTCGTTTGAACTTTAAAATGCGCTTATTTTTTCCTCGGGGGCCTACTCACGCCATTAATAAGGTCATAACAGACGTTTATAAAAACATTCAACCAAAAATAAGTCAAAATCCTGAATGACCAAAAATTAATGAAAATCGTATGTTCGCCACTCAGAACCAACTAAGTTCATTAATAAGGTCTTAGCGGTCCTCCATGAAAAAAAATTCCACAACCAAGTTGGAATCTTGAATCACCAGAAATTCATGGACTATAGCAAATGAAAATTTGCAAAATCTAGGTTTTTCCTACTTTGGGGCTCATTTGAACTTGTAAATGTGTCCATTTGCTCCTCGGAACCAACTATCTCCATTATTAAGGTCGTCATGGATATCCATGAAAAAAATTGGTAAAAAACAAGTCAGAATCATGAATCACAAAAAAATCATGGACTATATCACACAAAAATTGGTAAAATCTGATTTTCCTACTTTGGGACTTGTTTGAACTTGAAATACGTTTGTTCCCCTTTGGACCAACTAACTCCATTGATAAGGTCTTAACGGACGTCCACGAAAAGTTTCACCCAATATGCATGGACTATATCACATGAAAATCGGTAAAATCTAGTTTTTCCTTCTTTGGGGCTCGTGTGAAGTTGAAAACGAACATGTTTTCCCCTCAAGATCAACTCACACCATTAATAAGGTCGTAAAAGAAGATCATGAAAAATTTCTATCAAAAAGCAAGACGAAACCCTGAATAACAAAAACTTAATGGACTATAGCACAAGAAAATCATTAAAATCAAGGTTTCCTGCTTAGAAGCTTGTTTGAACTTGAAAATGCGCCATTTTTTCCCTTAGGACCAACTAACGCCATTAATAAAGTTGTAATGGACGTTCATGAATTTTTTTCCCAAAAACAAGACAGAATGAAGAACCAACAAAAATTCATAAATTACAGCACACGAAAATCAGTAAAATTTATTTTTTTTTCTACTTTGCGACTTGGTTGAAATAGAAAATGCGTTTGTTTGCCCATCGGGACCAACTCACGCCATTAATAAGGTCATAACGGAGTACATAAAAAGTTTCATTCAAAAATAATCTGGAATCCTGAATCACCAAAAAACAATTGGACTATAGCACACGAAAATTGATAAAATTTGGGTTTTCTTGCTTTGACACTCGTTTGAACTTGAAAATGCGCATGTTTTTCCCTCGGGATCAAGTCACGTCATTAATAAGGCTTTAATGGACGTCCTTGAAAACTTTTAGCCAAAAACAAGCTTGAATTCCGAATCAACAAAAATCCATGGACTATAGCATGCGAAAATTGGTAAAATATGTTTTTTCCTACTTTGTGGTTCCTTCGAATTTGAAAATACGTCCATTTGACCCTCGGGACCAACTCACACCATTAATAAGGTCATAACGGATGTTCATGAAGAATTCCGGCAAAAGCAAGTCAGAATCCTGAATCATCAAAAAATTCATGGACTATAGCACACAAAAATTGATAAAACATAGTTTTCTTGCTTTGGGGCTCATTTGAAAATGCATCTGTTTTCCCGCATGGTACCAACTCACACCGTTAATAAGGTCGTAATGTACATCCATGAAAAATTTCAGCCACAAACAGTCTGGAATCTCGAATCACCAAAAATCCATATTTTTACTCTAAATCGGTCCATTTTGGTCAAGCAGTTGAATTTCCCCTTAGAGTATTTTAAAATTAAATGAGTATGTTAGCATTGTTCACTGCATCAATAATTCCATCATAGTGTCATAATTATCCATTTCATTTGGTAGTTGAGCGAAAATTTGTGTTTGGTTCAGTTATGAAAGTATTCGACATGATTCCCCCTCCTTGTTGTCCTCACTATTAAGGAGGGATTTGGACCATCGAAAAACACATAATTCTTCATCAAGAAATAGAGTGTCTTGGATTTTTAAAAGAGAATTTCAAGTTTAAGAATTTTTTAGAGGAAACATCCTCTTCTTTTGTTGTTTTTGAGTCGTTAGTTCACCGGATCTCATTTTCTTGTGGTGAGAAGTCTTCAACAGGGCTCATCTTCTTGTGGTGAGCTTGAAGCTCGTTGGTTTGCTGCACAAAAAGAGGTAAATCCCTCTTTCTTTAGTATTTCGATTTACATATATGTAGAAATTTGCTTAAGAGTTTTGTTCTTTATGAGATGCGCCTATTCTTCCTTTAACTGTTATCGATGTAGGTTAAATATATGTATTGCTTATGTTGCTACTTGCTATTTGTTATGCTTCTAAGTTTGAAAATATCTTCACATTTGGACTTTTTCTTGAAATGTTGAAGATTTGAACCTCTTTGATTGTTGATTGTTGCCCGAATGGAATGTTGGAATGTCGTACCGATCTTCTCCCTCCCTCACAATTATTTAGTCTCTTCCTCTCTTTGTTCCTTCTCCTAAATTTCTTAATTTTGACACATAATTTTGACACTCCATAATATAAATTAATCATCAAGCTTTTTAAATTTCAAAAGATTTAAAATATTTGACTTTATAAAATTTAAAATATTTTTCAAGTTATTTAAAGTATTTTTTGTCATTTTTATAATTTTAAATAATATATATTTTTATATAATTAGTAAATTTTCTAAAAATTCAAAAATTGTTTCAAAACGATTTAAACTTTATTTAAATATTTAGTTAATTAGTTTAGTTAATTAAACTTTTTTATTTTTATTTAATTAGCTTATAATTAAATTAATTAATTTTATTTGGTTAAGATTAAGGAACTCATTAATCGAATTTTATTAATTCTTTCTTATTTAATATTTAGCCGAACACACCGAGTATTAAGTTATGATTAAAATTCTTAATTCACTAGGCCAAATTTGCAATTCTTATGATCATTTTCAATAGGAAAAATTACATGAATTGGTACATTTTAATAAATAATTACTGATTTTAGCAATACTTTTTATTTATTACTATTTATATTTATAACAATACTATGTTAAATCTGCAATATGTATTAGTGAATTATGTATGCAATATATATGAATTATATATGAATTATAATTGTTTTTAAAGTATATTATGTTTGTTTGATAAAAATTTGACACATTGAATTATAAGTGTATTAAAATGTGTGATAAATGAATTATTTATCATTAAAATTTGTATTATATGTGAATAAAAAATTATTCTTTGTAATATGAATTAAACTTGTATTATAAATAAATTAAAAGTGATCAAGTGGAAAAAAAATATTATTACTATAAATGATAAATATTTTTTTATTATAGTTCGTGTAAGTTTCCCTTTTTAAAATTTAATTCCTAACCAATCTCAGTCCAATTCCAATGAATTAAGCCCATCAACAATACCCACTGATACAACAGAATCCATCAGCATACACCGACCCAAACTCGTCTTCTTCCCGAAAAATCGAAGCCGTTACAAGTTCCCGGCGCGTGTACGAAATCGCTCCTTGTGAGACCGTCTTTCGTTCAAGTCACACAAATTAGCCGTTACAAGTTCCTAGCTGGCAGCCATTTTGAATTCTATTCATCCAAATTCCCCCCAAATTAACCCTCAATGCATTCTCCTCTTTCTTATTCGTTGTTACAGGAACCAGTATACTGCATACAGAGAGAGATTTTGTTTACAAATAGAGTAAAAACAAGTAACAGAGAAAGGCCTAAGGGTTAGCGTTCTTGATGTATCTAGATTCCTTCTCGTCTGTTTGTTGTCCACCGGAGTCTGTTGGAGTCTTACTTCAGCTCATCATTTGTTTCAATCAGAGGTAACTTCGCCCTATGTAACATTCTCACCTCATCTCTCATGCTTTCTTTTCGAACCATTTGGAATAGTTTGTTGGTCTTCAAATACTGCCTTGTGTTGTATATTTTGCTCGATTTCTTGTGATTCAACATGATGTTAAAATTTGGATTCTCTGTTGATATGTTGCTGCTATCTTTTGTTTAGTGATGGTGATTCTTTGCTTCGATGTTTAAGCTTATTGATCATTTTTCTTCTCTACTCTTTTAGTGGCACATGAATTAGTAGAAGTGTAGAAATTTCCTTCTAGACTTTAGTCCATTTCTAGCTCTAGTCTTCTTTCAAGTTCCTCTTTTTTTATGGTTCTTCATCAGGTTTTGCACTCCTGACTTTAGCTAATGTTCAAAGTGGCAATTAATGTCATGTCCTTTATTTATAGTTGTTGTTGTTTCATTAGCATGATCCAGGTTTCTTGAAGGATGCATTAGTTTATTTATATCCTTAAATTGATCATGATTTTTGTAAAGTATGTGGTAGCTACTAATTTTTGTTTGTTAAGGTTCATTGAGGCAGGGATTCATTTCCATGCAATAAATGGAGTTGTTACTTGTTAGATGGATTGTAAATAGACTTGTTTCGGGTTTTAGTTTGGGAGATCGTTTGAGTCAATGCGTATTTTCAAGATGAATGGATCTGTTTTGCTTCAATTGTTTTTAATGGTTTTTAAGTTGTGTATATATCTGCAATATCGTTTGATTTCTTCACTATTTATTCTCACTTTTGTCAAAGGAGTGTAATTGTAAGCATAATTCTCGGCTATTTCCTTTTTGTTCTGAGTCACTGCCTCAACACAATAGATGTGTCTAATCTCTCTTCTCGAGTGGCTGGATTGTTGTTTGGGCATATTTGAAGTTCCAACTCATGATTAAGATCATAATGCTTCATAGTTCTGCTCTTAATCCAGTTCATAGCTTTATGTTTCAGATTTCCTGTCCATTATTTGCTTCTAAGTGAGTAAGTTTGTAATAGTTCAAAGTTCAATAGATTCTTTTTCAGAGCCAAACCTTTTGACGTACAGATTTTTGTGTACATTGTATAGGCAGGGGATAAATTGCTTCGTCTTCCTGTGAAGGTCAGCCCGTAGTCCCCCTCCTCTGTGTATTTTCCTACTGGTTACCAATATACAGGTAGGCTCAAAGCCTCAACCTATTTTTTAAAAAGAACTTACAGCTCACTTGGGTACAACAACTGAAAGTAATTGAGATGCCAAGTATGACATCACTTTTTTATGGAGAATGTATCAATTCCAAAATGCAGTTTCAATGAGGCTTCCTACTGTTTTGTACAAATGACCACTGTTTCATTAATTTATATCAGTTGAATCGAAAATAATATATATACATACTATGATCATGTGAAAAGTTCGGAATAAAACTTGCTGCCCAACAAATGCACTACCTACAATACCTTTGGGGTGAATATTTCTCATCACACCGATAAAATTCTTATCTAAAGAAATGAAGCAAGAATAGTTGTTTAAGTTATTACGAGAACTGTAATTACTAAAATGACACTCACCTGAATGTTATGATTTTAATTTACCTTCCAGCTTCTAAAATGCAAATATTTACACCAATCATAACGGAGAAAAAACAATGAGATAAAGAAATAACAAACTCTTCTACTGCAGTACGCAGCTGAGACCCCTACACTAGCAAGAAATTATTCTGCTTGATCCTACTCAGACCATAATGCTTCATAGTTCTGCTCTTAATCCATTTCATAGCTTTATATTTCAGATGTTTCAGATTTCCTGTTCATTATTTGCTTCTAAGTGAGTAAGTTTATAGTAGTTCAAAGTTCAATATATTCATTTTCATCATGCTTCAACCTTTTTGTATTTCCGTCTCGTTTCGGTTTGGTTCAATAGATTCATTTCCAGCATGTTTCTACCTTTTTGTATTTCCGTCTTGTTTCGGTTTGGATAGCTTTCCATTATTTATTTGCTTCTTGGAACCTAAAAGTTGTTGGGATTGTTTGGTTTATAATGCTAATCATTCATAATACTCATCGTATAGTACATTAAGTAGCCTGTTTGTTTATACTATGAGGATATATTAGCATCCTTGTGAATTTAAATGTGTAATGTTGAATCGTTTGTTGTTAGCTTTATCAACTTTTTTCAAATATTTGACATGTATCCAGTTTAAATCTTATTTCGTTCTTCCTATGATTGAAACCTTGCTGCTCCAGTATCTTTTTTTTAGAGTCTTTGTTTTCCACTGAGGTTTGGTTCAAATTAGCCACTAATCACTCATTAAGACATTTTTTTAATATGTTTGAAAGATGACATAATGCTTCCATTTTTAATAGGAAACTACTGTGTATGCTCTTTTTCTTGTTACTATCATCATGTTTTAAAATGTGTGTGTATTAGTGCTGATTTTGCTCAATTTTGCATCTTTAGAAATTCATATCTATCCTTGAATTAGATTTGAGTTATGAGAAATGTTCCTGTCTAGCTAATGTATTAGCATACGTTTGCATTCACTATAAAATGCCATATTAATAGCATTCTTATTCTTATATGGTTAGTGTTTGACCATTGTTTTTTCTTTCTTTTCTTTTTTTTTTTCTTTTTTTTTTTTGTTTCAATGGTTTTTGCATTCAATCATGATCTTTCTTATTTGCTATTATCTTAATGTTTACATATATATTGAATGTTGCCTTTTGCATCTAACTTTGGCAATTGACTTTGCTTGTTTGGATATATACAACCTGTTATACAAGCATTGTTAGGCTAATATTTTTTTGTTAATGTAGAATATTTTGACTCAAGCTCATCTCATTGTCTCGGAAGCTGTACAAAAATTTATATTTGGTTCAGTTATGAAAGTATTCTACATTTATTATCATAATTTCAATAATATATCAATTTCTCCACTGAATATAGAGGAGAACAGATGTTGATTCCTCTCCTTTTGTTTACTTTGCATGTGAACTCTCTGTCTCTCATATGAGTCCATCATGACTTCCCCTTTGCATTTTGTTGGGTTGAAATCCAACATTCTTTGTTCGAGTCAGCCATGTCGATAATTGGAAGCTAATAATATACCGGTGGAAAGAGCTGAAATACAGCTTATATACAATGTTATACTGTGTTAGAGATGAGGCCCAAACCAGCAGAAGTTTTTAAAAAGAATCTGAAAAGGGAAATAAATGGGCCCAATGTTTCTGGGGGTGGGTGGGGGATGGGGGGTTCCCCGGGGGAGGGGGTCCCGGGGAGGGCGCAAGGGGGGGGTCCCCGGAGGGAGGGGGGGGTGGGGTGGGTCCCCGGGGGAGGCGAAGGGGGGGTCCCCGGGGAGGGGGTAGGGGGGTCCTCGGGAGGGGGGGGGGGGGTCCTCGGGGCAGGGGCCCCGAGGAGGGGGGAGGGGGGGTCCTCGGGGCAGGGCGCCCCGGGGAGGGGGTAGGGGGGGTCCTCGGGGTTAGGGCGCCCCATGGAGGGGGTTGGGGTCCCTCGGGGCAGGGCACTCCGGGGAAGGGGTAGGGGGGGTCCCCGGGGCAGGGCCTCTGGGGAAGGGGGGGGTTCCCGGGCAGGGGCAACTCGAAGAGGGGGGGGGGTCCCCGCCCGGGGAGGGGGGGGGTCCCGGGGGGGGGGAAGGGGAGGGGGGGTCCCCGGGTGGGCCCCCGGGGCGGGAGAGGGTCCTCGGGGGAGGGCGCCCCCTGGGGGAGGGGGAGTCCTCGGGGAGAGGGGAGGAGGTAGGTAAGGGGGTCCTCGGGGCGCCCTGCCCGAGGGAGTAGGGGGGGGGGGGACTTGGCGCATAGGGCAGGGCGGAAGGGGGGGTTCCCGGGGGAGGGGTAGGGGGTCCTCGGGGCAGGGCGCCCCGGGGAGGGGGGGTAGTAGGGGGTCCTCGGGGCAGGGCACCCCGGAAAGGGGCGTGGGGTGGGGTCTCGGGGCAGGCGCCCCGGGGAAAGAGGGGTAGGGGTGGGGTCCTCGGAAGGGGGGCGGCCCAAGGAAAGAGGGGGTATTGGTGGTGGGGGGTCCTCGGGGCAGTGCGGCCCGGGGGAAAGAGGGATAGTGGGGGGAGGGTCGAGGGCAGGGCGCCCCGGGGAAAGAGGGGTATGGGGGGGTCCACGGGGCAGGGCGCCCCGAGGAAAGAGGGGTAGTAGGGTCCTCGGGGCAGGGCGCCCCGGGGAAAGAGGGGTATGGGGGGTCCTCAGGGCAGGGCGCCCCGAGGAAAAAGGGGTAGGGGGGTCCTCGGGGCAGGGCGCCCCGGGGAAGGGGTAGGGGGGTCCTCGGGGCAGGTCGCCCCTGGGAAAGGAGTGGGTGTGGGGATCCTCGGGGCATCCTCGGGGCAGGGCGCCCCGGGGAAGGGGTAGTGGTATGGGGGTATGGGGGTCCCTCGGGCCAGGGCACCCCGGGGAAGGGGTGGGGGTGGGGGGTGGTCCTCCCGGGGAAGGGGGGGTCCTCGGGGCAGGGCGCCCCGGGGAAGAGCGCCTTGACAGACCAAACGACGGCCAGTTGGTTGACCAACGGCCCGTTTGTGGGGTTTCGTCGATGGACACTTAGCCTGGGCAAGTGTCATCCAAAGACCAGGCCAAGGACCAATCGACGGAAGCCACAGACGGCCTGTTGATTGACCTACGGTCCGTCGATGGTGCCGTCGATAGTGGCCTGCAACTGGTGCCTTGCGCACTGTTCACCCCTCGTCCTAACCTGACATTCACTCAAAATTGAACGTTCCTTCCAAAAATATTTTCTCTAGAGACCTCCATTGTTGTTGAAGCTCAAGAACAACTTGGAGCTTGGATTGTCATGATTTCTTCACCACGTTTTAGAGATTTTCATGTAGATAAAGGATGGTGATCCTTCATCTCTAAGTATCCTTTCACTTGGAGAGTTCTTCTCAAAGTTTTTAAAAGAGTTTTCATGATCAAGGTTCTCCTTCTTCAATCTAGCCATAGGTTCTTTATAAAAACGTTTTCAATGATTAAATCATGAATAATTGAAGTTAATACATTGGTTTTAACGTGATTTTGAATCTAATTGCATGATGAACCCATGTCCGTTCCTAAACTTGATTTAGCCCTTGCATGGGCTTTGTGATCATGGCTTGTTAATGGATGAATTGTGATTCTCTTACGTTGAATTGCTTATATCTACTGCTATTTACGTTAATTGATTATGAATTGATGATTAAAAATCTATGAGGATCAATGTGTGAAGATTTGAGTATGAATAGCCTATGTTTCTAAGTGTTACAGTGAATTTCGATTATAGCAATTGTGTATGATTTCGATTATGCTAAGCATCATTGTAGCTACTGCCTTTAGTTAGTATTATGGATGAATTGTGGGTGTAAATCCTTGATGATCAAATTAAAGAAAGGCTTACATGAATTGATCTAGATTCTTTTAGTCTATGAATTGATAATGCTATGTAGGTGATGTGATCTATATTCTAAGATGAATAAAGTATATATATAAGACTTGATTTCCTATCTCGTTAGCTACTGCCTAACATGTACTTTATTGGTAAAATATTATTGATGATTAATACTTTGGGAAAATTAGTTAGATGGCCTATTCTCTCTACTCTACATTGAATTGATAGTTTAATGCCTACGATAGTACCTTGATCTTGTAGGGATGTAAGCATGATTTCGATATGATTAAGTGTATATTTAGCTACTGCCTTAGATTGATATTATTAATGAAATATGATCTAATCCATGCAAGTGAAATTGATTGATGGTCTATGTCCTTCTACCTTCTAGTATGTTAATGTATTGTACTAGTAGTAACATGACATTGTAGTAGTTTATGCTTAACTTCATGTATGATTATGGTACCTTAAGCTACTGCCCTATACTTGATTTATTGATGAAAGAGTAGTAATGGGTCAATGATGACCAAAGGCTAAAGGATTGATAAGAATTTCTCTACTGTTCTACTTCTATATTTCTTTATAGTAATGTTGATGAAGCCTTGTATGGCATTGTGTGATATGGTCCACTTATGGTGGTTGTGTTTACTTTATTGTCATTATATATGTGTTGACCATGACCTTGAAGGCAAATTGATGAATATGTGATTGAGTGATTATGATGATCACCTTATGTGTAACTTGTGCCTAGTCTTCTATTATAGTGGTGAATCTAGGTTATGTTACTATTGTTATAAGCATGTAAAGGGTTAGGTAATATCATGTGTAGGTGTTGCCATTAATGAATTGTTAAGGATTGATGACTCCTACCCATGTACCCCTATGTAAATGTGTGAATAGCTAATGTTAATGAGCCTTAAAAGTATAATATGAAGATTGTTTTGTCCCCTATGCTATGTTGTGTTGTGTGGTCTATACTTGAAAGTGTAATGTGGTCTAAGAGGGTGGTGCCTCAATGAGTTGTTGATAGCCATTATGTGATCATGTTGACCAATGTACACACACTCACATATTATGCATGCTTACAATGTAGTGAATGTTCATAGTGTCTAATGAAAGGTTGTTCTCATATTCACTAGTGTCTATTACTATGCATGTAAAGTATATGTATGTGAAGTATGTTATGTATTCCTTACTAGGATGACTTGATAGGTGTACTAGTATGGGCAAGGGTAGGGTCTATGCATTGCACATGTGTACCTTAAGGTGTGACTTAAGGTGTCATGTGAAAGATTTGCTCACATATATGTATAGACACACACATGAATGATGATCTAGTCAATAGAGGAGCCTTGAAAGGTGTGCTCAAGTGTATCCTAAACTAGATGCTAATACATATGTTATGTCCATGTGGAGGGATTCCTCACATAAGTTAGGTTGATGAACTTTCATCTATCACCTATGAGCTAAGCATATGAGGGGATGACTCTCCTAAACCTATGTTTTATAAAGTAAAAATATAATTAAAGTTTTTAATAAAGGGAACTTAGCTTAGCACCGAGTGAACTTGAATGTGAGTGTGTGTCCCTTCCTATTGTAGGAAGGTAGGTCACCATAAACCTCATAGGGTAGATAGCCTCATGACCCAAAAGGGTGTTAGAGTGATGTTTCCATAAGTGAATAACTACAATGCCTAATCTTGGTATAAAGAGGGTTTTCACATGTACCCCCAAGTTCTATAACTATGCCTGCCACATGGAATCTAGCAAGTGATATCACCTAAGATGCTAGTAAGATGCCCTCTTTTTCGTGTGAGGGAATGACACCAAATTCTATCTTTAGCACCCATGGTTTTAGTGTCGGTTAAGGCTATAGTTTCCCTAAATAAAATGGAAAATGAAAGTAAATGAATAGGATCTTAATTAGGAGGGCTTAGGGGAGGTTACTTAGGATAGGTGGAAGTAATGAACCCATCTAGACATTGCATAAGTAGCTCCTTAGAAAGTCCTAGGAAGGTGACCTAATATGTATGATTATATTTATGTCTATATGCATGACTTTGTAGTATTTGTCTACTTGTTATGAGAATGTGCATGGTATGAATCTATAAGATGTGATCTTATCCTTGTATGCACTATGTTGGTCTAAATGACTATATGATGAAGGTCTTGTATTGACATGAATGAAGTTGTCTTCACTTACTTGTTTATGTACGAATTGAAGGTTGAGGTTTGTGGTCTCATGAAGGGTTTACTAAGAATGTATGGGGTTATGGGGCTACATATGTTGATTGCACTAATAGACTAAGATTGGGGTCATGAACAAGGTCTTATAAATGAGGTATATGAAAGGAAGTAAATATATGTGTGACTTGGTGTAGCTTACTGTAAAGCCTATAAGTCTTGACTTAAATGTGTTTATGATGTGTTATACTTATATGATGATATATGTTGGCTTATGTAGGTTATATGTATGCTTTCTTTGTGACCTTAAGGTGATGCATTGCACCAAGTATCACTAGAGGGTTATTTGGGAGGTTAATGAATAAAAGAGAAAACGGTTCACTGTTAAGTAAGAATAGTTTACTGTAAAGTAGCTTCAAAAATGTCATAAATTCTATATGTGATCTTATGTGATGTTTGGCCTTTGAATATGTTTATATGATGTATGTGAATGATATAAATGCTATTGTTTAAAGGTTTTATAAAGATTTACTCAAAAAGGCATCATGTATGGTTTTCAAGGAAATGTCCCTTTTAAATGCATGTTTTTGCATGGTTGCCATACTTAGTGCATTCTTGTACTAATCCCATTTTTCTCTACTTTTTACACAAAGTGTAGGTTATGGATACTTAAATGATGTCTATGATTGAGGAGCTTGATAGGTGATTCCCAAGCTCAAGGAAAGGGGTCCTTAAGTTCCAAGAATTCCCTACTCATGTGTTGATGTAAAATGTTTAAATATTGTATAGTTATGTCTTATGTCTTAAGGGTCGTGTCCCTAATGTATTCTAATGTTGTTGAGTCTAATATGGCATAGAGACTTAGAGTAATATATGTATTATGACTTATACTTTATATATATATATATATATATATATATATATATATATATATATGAAGTGATGTTTCTAGCATATGATGTGCTATGAAAAGTTTTAAATTTTTTGCTAAATTTACTATGTCAATGCGATGAATGACAATATGGGCTTGTATAAGACCTCCGAGAGGTCAAGTACGCCATTTACTTCTAGGGGGTGCTCCCCGGATGTGACACTTTTAGAGGCGATTTTTTTTTTAAAATTGATTCTTTTTTTTAGATTTACGTGGTAAATTCAATCCTTTCATCCGATTTGACTTTCATTTTTTCTTATAATTTTGCCCTATATATGGTCAAAAACAGATAAACGTAAAATTATAAATCCTATGGTTGTGTGTGGTATTTTTTTGCATAGATATCGAAATAATAATCAGATTTGAAGAAAAAAAATCACCTCGATCGGATATCGGATGCACGTTTTATGTTCGTTTGAAATTTAAATTTTCACAACTACCCCTTTAAAGTTACATTTGTTGAAACTTCAAATAACCGTAACTTTTTCCTCGAGTATCTTTTAGAGGCGATTCTTTTTTTAAAGTTGCTTATTTTTTGAAATCTATGTGGTAAACTCAATCTCTTTCTTTGATTTGACTTTCATTTTTCCTTATAATTTTGTCCTATATATGATCAAAAACCGATAAACATAAAATTATAAATCCTATGGTAGTGTGTGGTATTTTTATACGTAGATATTGAAAAAATAATCATATTGGAAAAGAAAATCGCCTCAATCGAATATCGGATGCACGTTTTATGTCCATTTGAAGTTCAAATTTTCACAACTACCCCTTTAACGTTACATTTGTTGAAACTTCAAATGACCGTAACTTTTTCCTCGGGTATCTTTTATAGGCGATTTTTTTTAAAAGTTGCTTATTTTTTTGAGATCAACGTGGTAAACTCAATCCATTTATCCGATTTGATTTCATTTTTTTCTTATAATTTTGCCCTATATATGGTCAAAAACCGATAAACGTAAAATTATAAATCATATGGCAATGTGTGGTGTTTTTATACGTGTAAAAATAATCAGATTGGAAAAAAAATCGCCTCGATCCGATATCAGATGCACGTTTTATGTCCGTTTGAAGTTCAAATTTTCACAACTACCCCTTTAATACCCCTTTAATGTTACATTTGTTGAACTTCAAATGACCGTAACTTTTTCTTCGAGTATGATTTAGAGGTGATTCTTTTTTTAAAGTTGCTTATTTTTTCGAGATCTACGAGGTAAATGCAATCACTTTGTCGGATTTGACTTTCATTTTTTCCTTATAATTTTGCCCTACATATAGTCAAAAACCGATAAACGTAAAAATATAAATCCTATGGCAGTGTGTGATATTTTTTTGCGTAGATATCGAAAAAAAATTGATTGAAAATCTCCTCAATAGAATATCGGATGCACGTTTTATGTCCGTTTGAAGTTCAAATATTCACAATTACCCCTTTAACGTTACATTTGTTGAAACTTCAAATGACCGTAAGTTTTTCCTCGAGTATCTTTTAGAGGCAATTTTTTTTTAAAGTTTCTTCTTTTTTCTATATCTTTGTGTTAAACTCAATTCCTTTATCCGATTTGACTTTCATTTTTTCCTTATAATTTTGCCCTATATATGGTCAAAAAGCTATAAACGTAAAACTATAAATCCTATGGCAGTGTGTGGTATTCTTTTTTATAGATATCGAAAAAAATAATCATATTGCGAAAAAAATAGCTTCGATGGGATATCGGATGCACGTTTTATGTCCGTTCGAAGTTTAAATTTTCACAACTACCTCTTTAACGTTACATTTGTTGAAACTTCAAATGACCGTAACGTTTTCCTCGAGTATCTTTTAGAGGCGATTCTTTTTTTAAAGTTGCTTATTTTCTTGAGATCTACGTGGTAAACTCAATCTCTTTATTCGATTTGAGTTTCATTTTTTTCTTATAATTTTACCCTATATATGATAAAAAAATCGATAAACGTAAAACTATAAATCATATGACAGTCTGTGAAGTTTTTTTTTATAGATATTGAATAAAATAATCAGATTGGAAAAAAAATTGCCTCGATCGGATATCGGATGCACGTTTTATGTCCGTTTGAAGTTCAAATTTTCACAACTACCCCTTTAACATTACATTTGTTGAAATTTCAAATGACCGTAACTTTTTCCTCGGGTATCTTTTAGAGGCGATTCTTTTTTTGAAGTTGCTTATTTTTTTTAGATATACAAACTAAATCTCTCTATCAAATTTAACTTTCATTTTTTCTTTATAACTTTGCCCTACATATGATCAAAAACCGATATACATAAAACTATAAATTCTATGGTAGTGTGTGATATTTTTTTGCGTAGATATCGAAAAAATAATTAGACTGGAAAAAAATTCCCTCGATCAGATATCGGATGCACGTTTTATGTCCATTTGAAGTTCAAATTTTCACAACTACCCATTTAACGTTACATTTGTTGAAACTTCAAATGACCGTACCTTTTTCCTCGAGTAACTTTTAGAGGCGATTCTTTTTTTAAAGTTATTTATTTTTTCAAGATCTACATGGTAAACTCAATATCTTTATCCGATTTGGCTTTCATTTTTTCTTTATAATTTTGCCCAACATATGGTCAAAAACCGATAAACGTAAAACTATAAATCCTATGACAATGTGTGATATTTTTTTGCGTAGATATTAAAAAAATCCGATTGAAAAATAAAATCGCCTCGATCGGATATCGAATGCACGTTTTATGTCCGTTTGAAGTTCAAATTTTAACAACTACCCATTTAACGTTGCATATGATGAAACTTCAAATGAATGTAACTTTTTTCTCAAGTATCTTATAGATGCGATTATTTTTTTAAAGTTGCTTATTTTTTTGAGATCTACGTGGTAAACTCAATTCCTTTTCTGATTTGACTTTCATTTTTTTCTTATAATTTTGCCCTATATATGGTCAAAAACCGATAAAAGTAAGACTATAAATACTATGGCAGTGTGTGGTGTTTTTTTGTAGATATCAAAAAAAAAATCAGATTGGGAAAAAAATTGCCTCGATCGGATGTTGGATGCACGTTTTATGTCCGTTTGAAGTTTAAATTTTCACAACTACCTCTTTAACGTTACATTTGTTGAAACTTCAAATAACCGTAACATTTTCCTCGAGTATCTTTTAGAGACGATTCTTTTTTTAAAGTTTCTTATTTTTTTGAGATCTACGTGGTAAACTCAATCTCTTTCTTCAATTTGAATTTCATTTTTCCTTATAATTTTCCCTACATATGGTCAAAAACAGATAAACATAAAACTATAAATCCTATGGTAGTGTGTGGTATTTTTTTTCGTAGATATCGAAAAAATAATCATATTGGAAAAAAAAACTCGATCGGATATCGGATGCACATTTTATGTCCATTTGAAGTTTAAATTTTTACAACTATCCCTTTAACCTTACATTTGTTGAAACTTCAAATGACCGTAACTTTTTCCTCGGATATCTTTTATAGGCGATTTTTTTTAAAAGTTGCTTATTTTTTCGAGATCAATGTGGTAAACTCAATCCATTTATCCGATTTGACTTTCATTTTTTTCTTATAATTTTGCCCTATATATGGTAAAAAACCGATAAACGTAAAATTATAAATCCTATGGCAACGTGTGGTGTTTTTATACGTGTATATCAAAAAATAATCAGATTGGAAAAAAAAATCGCCTCGATCCGATATCAGATGAACGTTTTATGTCCGTTTGAAGTTCAAATTTTCACTAATACCCATTTAATGTTACATTTGTTTAACTTCAAATGACCGTAACTTTTTCCTCGAGTATGATTTAGAGGTGATTCTTTTTTTAAAGTTGCTTATTTTTTTGAGATCTACGAGGTAAACGCAATCACTTTGTCGGATTTGACTTTTATTTTTTTCTTATAATTTTGCCCTACATATAGTCAAAAACCGATAAACGTAAAACTATAAATCCTACGGCAGTGTGTGATATTATTTTGCGAAGATATCGAAAAAAATTCGATTGAAAAAAAAATCTCCTCGATCGAATATCGAATGCACGTTTTATGTCCATTTGAAGTTCAAATATTCACAACTACCCCTTTAACGTTACATTTGTTGAAACTTCAAATGGCCGTAACTTTTTCCTCGAGATTCTTTTAGCGGCGATTCTTTTTTTAAAGTTGCTTCTTTTTTCTATATCTTCGTGTTAAACTCAATTCCTTTATCCGGTTTGACTTTCATTTTTTCCTTATAATTTTGCCCTATATATGGTCAAAAAGCGATAAACGTAAAACTATAAATCCTATGGCAGTGTGTGGTATTTTTTTTTATAGATATCGAAAAAAATAATCGTATTGGAAGAAAAATCGCCTAGATGGGATATCAGATGCACGTTTTATGTCCGTTCGAAGTTTAAATTTTCACAACTACCCCTTTAACGTTACATTGGTTGAAACTTCAAATGACCGTAACTTTTTCCTCAAGTATCTTTTAGAGGCGATTCTTTTTTTAAAGTTGCTTATTTTTTTGAGATCTACGTGGTAAACTCAATCTCTTTATCCGATTTGACTTTCATTTTTTCCTTAAAATTTTGCCCTATATATGATAAAAAATCGATAAACGTAAAACTATAAATTCTATGACAGTCTGTAATGCTTTTTTTTTATAGATATTGAATAAAATAATCTGATTGGAAAAAAATTACCTCGATCGGATATCGGATGCACGTTTTATGTCCGTTTGAAATTCAAATTTTCACAACTACCGCTTTAACATTACATTTGTTGAAATTTCAAATGACCGTAACTTTGTCCTCGGGTATCTTTTAGAGGCGATTATTTTTTTAAAGTTGCTTATTTTTTTGAGATATACGTGTTAAAATCTATCTCTTTATCCGATTTTACTTTCATTTTTTCTTTATAACTTTGCCCTACATATGATCAAAAATCGATAAACATAAAACTATAAATCTTATGATAGTGTGTGGTATTGTTTTGCATATATATTGAAAAAATAATCATATTGGAAAAGAAAATCGCCTCGATCAGATATCGGATGCACGTTTTATGTCCATTTGAAGTTCAAATTTTCACAACTATCCCTTTAACGTTACATTTGTTGAAACTTCAAATGATCGTAACTTTTTCCTCGGGTATCTTTTATAGGCGATTTTTTTTTAAAATTGCTTATTTTTTCGAGATCTAAGTGGTAAACTCAATCCATTTATCCGATTTGACTTTCATTTTTTCCTTATAATTTTGCCCTATATATGGTCAAAAACCGATAAAAAAAAATTATAAATCCTATGACAATGTGTGGGTTTTTATACGTAGATATCAAAAAAACTATCAAATTGGAAAAAATTGCCTCGATCCGATATCAGATGCACGTTTTATGTCCGTTTGAAGTTCAAATTTTATCAACTACCCCTTTAATACCCCTTTAATGTTACATTTGTTGAACTTCAAATGACCGTAACTTTTTCCTCGAGTATCATTTAGAGGTGATTCTTTTTTTAAAATTGCTTATTTTTTTGAGATCTACGAGGTAAACACAATCTTTTTCTCCGATTTGACTTTCAGTTTTCCTTATAATTTTGCCCTACATATGGTCAAAAACATATAAAAATAAAACTATAAATCCTATGGTAGTGTATGGTATTTTTGCGTAGATATCGAAAAAATAATCATATTGGAAAAGAAAATCGCCTCGATCGTATATCGGATGCACGTTTTATGTCCATTTGAAGTTCAAATTTTCACAACTACCCCTTTAACATTACATTTGTTGAAACTTCAAATGACCGTAACTTTTTCCTCGAGTATCATTTAGTCTTTTTAAAGTTTCTTATTTTTTTGAGATCTAGGTGGTAAACTCAATCCCTTTATCCGATTTGACTTTCATATTTTCCATATAATTTTGCCATATATATGGTCAAAAACCGATAAACGTAAAACCATAAATCTTATGGCACTGTGTGATATTCTTTTACGTATATATCAAAAAAATAATCAGATTGGAAAAAAATCGCCTCGATCGGATATCGGATGCACGTTTTATGTCCGTTTGAAGTTCAAATTTTCACAACTACCCCTTTAATATTATATTTGTTGAAAATTCAAATGACCGTAACTTTTTCCTCGAGCATCTTTTAGAGGCGATTCTTTTTTTAAAGTTTCTTATTTTTTTGAGATATACATGGTAAACTAAAAATATTTGTCCGATTTGACTTTAATTTTTTTCCTTATAAATTTGCTCTATATATGGTCAAAAACCGGTAAATGTAAAACTATAAATCCTTTGGCAGTGTGTGATATTTTTTTTGCATAGATATCAAAAAAAATAAGATTGGAAAAAAATTGTCTCGATTGGATATCGGATGCACGTTTTATATCCGTTTGAAATCAAATTTTCACAACTACCCCTTTAACGTTACTTTGTTGAACTTCAAATGACCGTAACTTTTTCCTCGAGAATATTTTAGAGGAAATTTATTTTTAAAGTTGCTTATTTTTTTGAGATCTAGGTGGTAAACTCAATCTCTTTATTCGATTTGACTTTCATTTTTCCTTATAATTTTGCCCTATATATGGTCAAAAACAGATAAACGTAAAACTATAAGTCCGATGACAGTGTGTGGTGTTTTGTTGCATTTATATCAAAAAAATAATCAAATTTGAAAAAAAAAATCGCATCGATCGGATATCGGATGCACGTTTTATGTCCGTTTAAGTTCAAAATTTTCACAACTACCCCTTTAACGTTACATTTGTTGAAACTTCAAATGACCGTAACTTTTTCCCCGAGTATCTTTTACAGGCGATTCTTTTTTAAAGTTGCTTATTTTTTTTGAGATCTACGTGTTAAACTCAATTCCTTTATCCAATTTGACTTTCATGTTTTTCTTATAATTTTGCCCTATATATGGTCAAACCGATACACGGAAAACTATAAATCCTATGGCAGTGTGTGATATTTTTTCGCGTAGATATAAAAAAAATCGATGAAAAAGATAAATCTCCTCGATCGGATATCGGATGCACGGTTTATGTCCGTTTGAAGTTCTAATTTTCACTACTACCCCTTTAACGTTACATTTGTTGAAACTTCAAATGACCGTAACTTTTTCCTCTCTCGAGTATCTTTTAGAGGCGATTCTTTTTTTAAAGCTGCTTCTTTTTTCTATTTCTTCGTGTTAAACTCAATTCCTTTATCCGATTTGACTTTTATTTTTTCCATATAATTTTGCCCTATATATTGTGAAAAAGAAATAAACGTAAAACTATAAATCCTATGAAAGTGTGTGCTTTCTTTATTATAGATATCGAAAAAAATAATCAGATTGAGAAAAAAAGTCACCTCGATGGGATATAGGATGCACGTTTTATGTCCGTTCGAAGTTTAAATTTTCACAACTACCCCTTTAACGTTACATTTGTTGAAACTTCAAATGACGTAACTTTTTCCTCGAATATCTTTTAGAGGCGATTCTTTTTTGAAAGTTGCTTATGTTTTCGAGATCTACGTGGTAAACTCAATCCTTTTATCCGATTTGACTTTCATTTTTTCCTTATAATTTGCCCTATATATGGTCAAAAAGCGATAAACGTAAAACTATAAATCCTATGGCAGTGTGTGGTATTTTTTTGCGTAGATATCAAAAAATAATCATATTGGAAAAAATTGCCTCGATCGGATATCTGATGCACGTTTTATGTCCGTTTAAAGTTCAAATTCTTACAACTACCCCTTTAACGTTACATTTGTTGAAACTTCGAATGACCGTAATTATTTTCTCGAGTATCTTTTAGGCGATTCTTTTTTTAAAGTTGCTTATGTTTTCGAGATATACGTGGTAAACTCAATCCTTTTATCCGATTTGACTTTTATTTTTCCTTATAATTTTTCTCCATATATATGGTAAAAAATAGATAAACGTAAAACTATAAATCCTATGGCAGTGTGTGATATTTTTTTGCATAGATATCGAAAATATAATCATATTGAAAAAAATTGCCTAGATCAAATATCGGATGAACGTTTTATGTCCGTTTGAAGTTCAAATTTTCACAACTACCCCTTTAACGTTACATTTGTTGAAACTTCAAATGACCATAACTTTTTCCTCGAGTATCTTTTAGAGGCGATTCTTTTTTTAAAGTTGCTTATTTTTTTGATATCTACGTGGTAAACTCAATCCCTTTATCCGTTTGACTTTCATTTTTTCCTTTTAATTTTGCCCTATAACACCCTACTTTACATAACATGGCATTTAGGAGTAACAACCAATAACCAAGTAAATTGAATCAAATACAACCTAGTAGTAATTCAACCAATAACTAAGTCAACTGAATCAAATACAACCTAATTCATATCAAGATCAAACCTAAGGTTAATGGTTAAGGGTCATCATCTACAAACTAGACCAAACTATCAAGATATATCATAATTAAGTTAAAATTCATGTTAATCTATTCATATTATCCATAAGAAACTATAAACACAACAATTCATAACATAATTTTCGAGATGGAGAAGAACCCACATGAAAACCCAACTTTTGGAAATACTTTGAAGGAACCCTTTGAGGAAAGAGGTCTCAAAGGTGAATTCGGTCCCATACCTCAACGTCTGATGAAGAATTGATGGATAAATTGTCCCTTTACAGCCCCCAAATCCCTCCTCTAACTTGTCTTCAATGGTGTCTTCCAATAGAGAGAGAAAAAGGAGAGAAGCAAGAGAGTTTTGTTTTGAGAGTTGTATTTAGACTAATGGGGTTGGGGTCTTTATATGGGGGGTTAATTAACTTAATTAGGCTTCCCTAATCCCCTAAATAACCATTAAACCCCTTCATTAATTAGTTAAGACTAACTTAAAAACGTACAGGAAATTACAGTGTCAGACGACACCACGATCGACGGATCGTGGGTCAGTCGACGGACCAGCCCTCCTCCGTGTTGTACATCTGTGGTTATGGTCAGAGACTTGTGCAGGCAAGGGATCTAACAATTTGTCTAAGTGTTGGTCGATGGTTTTCAACGACGCCCCGTCGATCCACACATGAATCATCGATTGCCTCTCGTGAGTGCACACTGCCCAGACAGTGTTGATTCCAACGTGCAAAGGTCCTCCTCAAGGTCCCTTGGTTGGTCCTTGGGGAGTCGTACCCAGACGTTTCAACCATCAATCGACTTAAACACATGTTAGACACCCTTCCGCCAATTTTCATGGATTTTTACCTCCACGAGCTAGTTTCCGGACGTCATGGACGTTCTTGGACGTTTTGGTTTCTAAACTTTCTAAATGACCTATATTCATTAAAATAGGCCTTAAAATAGTGTCTAGACCTTATGACACTTATGTTAGGCTTTAAGACATGTCTTGGATTTTTGAAGTGTTACATTATCCCCTCTTTAGGAACATTCGTCCCCGAATGACACTAAAATCTTTTGAAGGAAGGGAATAGACTCAAGATTAGCAGCCCAGCCAATCAACAATACATAAAAACATCAATCATATCAACTGCACAAGGCAATTCAAAACTTCAATTACCACACATAAGGCTCAACATTACATTATGAGGAATATCCTTCCCACAACAACAAGAGCTCAACATAACATTTATGAGTCAATTATATCAAATTTCAGCCCAACAACATGCTACATATCATTTGATAAAGACTCACCATATCAAAATGTACAAGATAACCCAAACAAACCAAAGAGCGAAATTTCAAGTTCAAATGCACAACTTCACTGTAAGTCACTGTAAAGCTATTCAAAAATGCACATTTTGCAAGACTTTACCAAAAATCAAAGCAACTTCAATTTTAGTCATTATTATTACTATTAGTAAGAACTACAAACCTTAGTTATCAAATAGATGAGGGTAATGGGACTTCATGTCGGCCTCGGTCTCCCATGTTGCACCCTCAACTAGGTGATTTTTCCATAACACCTTTAGAAAACCACCTCTTTATTTCTCAACTTCTTTACTTGCCTATCAAGGATTTGAACCGGAATCTCCTCATAGGAGAGGTTATCCTTAACACCAAGACCCTCAATAGGAAGAATAGACTCGGGATCACCAATACACTTTTTAAGCATAGAAACATGGAAAACCGGATGAACCAAAGACAATTCACTAGGAAGTTTCAATTCATAGGCAACCTTACCAACCCTTTGCAAGATTTAATAGGGACCCACATAACGAGAACTCAACTTCCCTTTCTTGCCAAATCTAACCACCCCTTTCATAGGTGAAATTTTCAAATACACATTATCACCTTCTTCAAACTCCAATTCCCTTCTCCTATGATCGGCATAAGACTTTTGCCGACTATAGGCCGTTTGCAACCGGTTGCTTATGATATGAACTTTCTTCAAAGTCTTATAAATCAAATTGGGACCAAGAAGCGAAGGCTCACCCACTTCAAACCATCCAATATGATACCTACACCTCCTAAGTACAAGGCTTCATAGGGAGCCATGTAGATGGATGAATGAAAACTATTATTATAAGCAAACTCCACCAAAGTCAAAAGATTATCCCAATTCCCTTTGAAATCAATAATACAAGCCCTAAGAATATTCTCAAGGGTTTGAATAGTACGATCCGCTTGACCATACATTTGGGGATGACAAGCGCTACTCAACTTCACCTTAGTACCCAACCCTTCTTGGAATGACCTCCAAAACCTAGATGTGAATTGTGCACCCCGATCCGATATGATGGATAACGGAATACCATGGCGACACACAATCTCATCTATGAAAATCCTAGCATAATCTTCTACCGAACAAGTAGACTTGACGGGAATAAAATGAGTGGACTTGGTCAACCTATCCACAACAACCCATATAGAGTCATATTGCATTTGAGTCTGAGGCAAACCCATCACAAAATCCATATTTATATCTTCCCACTTCCAAGTAGGAACTTGGATTTCTTATAGTAAGCCACTCGGCTTTTGATGTTCAGCTTTTACTTGTTGGCAATTTGGACACTTAGCAACAAACTCCGCTATGTCCTTCTTCAAACCTTCCCACCAAAATACTTCCCTAAGGTCATGATACATTTTTGTCGAACCCGAATGAATGGAGTAGCGGGACCCATGGGCTTCCTCAAGGATCCGGTCCCTCAACCCATTTACCTTGGGAACACACAATCTCCCTTGGTACCTCAAAACACCATCCCCCCTAAGGAGAATGACTCATTTAACTTACCAAGTACCGACTTCTTCAACTCCATCAATAGTTTATCAAGGAGTTGTTTAGACTTCACCTCAACTACCAAGGATTACTCGGAGTTACGTGAAACCACCATTCAGAGAATCTTCCAACCTCACACCCAAGCTAGCCAACCTATGAACATCTTTCACTAGGTCTTTCTTGGCTTCATCTATGTGTGACACACTACCCATAGTCATACGACTTAGAGCATCTGCAACCACATTGGCCTTGCCGAGGTGATAGAGGACACTCATGTCATAATATTTCAACAATTCTAACCACCTTCTTTGTCGGAGACTCAACTCCTTTTGGGTAAAAACATATTGGAGACTCTTATAGTCGGTATAGATATCAACATGGACACCATACAAGTAATGCCTCTATATTTTCAAGGCAAACACCACGGTCGCTAACTCAAGGTCATGAGTTGGATAGTTTCTCTCATGCACCTTAAGTTGCCTAGAAGCATAGGCTATCACATTCCCATGTTGCATAAGCACACACCCTAAACCCACTCGGGATGCATCACAATACATAACAAACCCCTTTGTACCCTCCGGTAAAGTCAACACCGGAGCGGAAGTAAGCCTATCTTTCAACATTTGGAGGCTTCTCTCACATTCCTCCGACCACTCAAATTTCTTACACTTTTGGGTCAAAGTAGTCAAGGGAGATGCAATGGACGCAAAACCATCCACGAACCACCGATAATAATCCGCTAAACCCAAGAAACTCCTAATGTCGGTTGGAGTTAATAGTCTAGGCCAATTTTTCACTGCCTCCATTTTTCTTGGATCAACCTCAACTACCTCACTAGAGATGAAATGACCAAGAAATGTCACCGACCTCAACCAAAAACTCACATTTGCTGTACTTGGCAAACAATTGATGTTCTTTAAGTACTTGCAACACCACCCTCAAATGGTTCATGTGATCACCCTCATTCTTCAAATATACCAAGATATCGTCAATGAAGACAATGACAAATGAATCTAGGTAACTTCGAAACACCCTATTCATTAGGTCCATAAATGATGTCGGAGCATTAGTGAGACCAAAGGACATTACTAGGAACTCATAGTGACCATATCTAGTCCAAAACACCGTCTTTGGTATATCCTCACCTCTCACCCTAAGTTGGTTATACCCCGATCTCAAGTCAATCTTAGAAAAGTAGCTTGCCCCTTGGATTTGATCAAACAAGTCATCAATCCGAGGGAGAGGATACTTATTCTTAATAGTGACTTTATTGAGTTGGCGATAATCAATACACATTCTTAAGGACCCATCCTTCTTCTTCACAAACAAAACCGGAGCACCCCATGGATAAATACTAGGTCTAATAACGCTTTTGTCTAGTAAATCTTTAAGTTGAGCCTTCAACTCTTTCAATTTAGCCGGAGCCATCCGACAAGGTGGAATTGAAATGGGATTTGTATCCAGTATCAAATCGATACCAAAATCAATTTCCCGTTCGGGAGGAATACCGGGAAGATCATTAGGAAAAACCTGTGGAAATTCACTCACTATGGGGACCGATTCAATGGGAGGAATTTTGGAGTTTAGATCTTGGACTCTTACAATATGGTATAGACAACCTTTAGAGATCATTTTCCATGCTTTTAGACAAGAGATGATACGAACTCTAGCAATAGAATTTCCCCCTTTCCACTCTACAACTGGTTCATTTGGAAAGTTAAACTTCACCACCCTTGTCCTACAATCAATAGAGGCAAAGCAAGCATGCAACTAATCCATACCCAATATAATATCAAAATCAAGCATATCAAGTTCTACTAGTTCAACATAAGAAACTCTATTGGGCAACATTATAGGACAATCTTTATACACCCTTTTTGCAACAACTGACTCACCCATCGGAGTAGACACTAAAAAAGGTTCATGCAAATATCGGGTAAAATGTCAAACTTTTTGGCTACTAGAGGAGTAACAAATGATAAGGTAACACCGGGATCAAGTAAGGCATATGCATCAATAGAGAAGACTTCCAACATACCGGTGACCACATCGAGGGAAGTCTCTTGCTCACCCCTAGAGCTGAGAGCATAGAAGCGTTTCTTCTTTGAAGCCTCATTTGAACCACTTTCTTGAGCTTGATCACTACCCTTGTCTTGACCCCTTACATTAGGTCAATCCCTAACCTTGTGCCCACTTTTTCCATAACCAAAACAATTGTCTGTTCCCTTAAGACAATCACCATAGTGCCTCTTGCCACACTTTCCACAAGTTGGCTTCTCAATTGGTGAACTAGTGCCCTTTCCTTGCTTAGGCTTAGGGTTAGATACCCTATCACCACTAGCCTTAGGGAACTTGTAAGGAACTTGAATAGACACCCGCTTCTTGAACCTAGGCTTGTCTTGTATTTCAAGCCTATTCTTTGAAGAAGCACCATCAAAAGATCTTGCCCTTTTAGCATCTCTACTCTTCCTCTTAGACCTTGCCTCCTCCACATATTGGGCATGCACCATAAGACGATAAATGTTCATGTTGTCATGTAGCATAGCCGAATGACACTCCTCTTACAAATGATCTGACACCCCCGTCACAAAGTGGCTCATTTCATCTCTAGGATCAAAAACCAAAGAAGGAGCATAATTTGACAATTTAGTGAATTTCAAGGAGTATTCATGAACACTCATACCTCCTTGGAGAAGGTTGATGAACTCCACCACTTTAGCTTCCCTCATCTCCCTAGGAAAGAACCGATCAAGAAAAGCCTTCTTGAAGATCTCCCAAGTCACCAGACCACCCCTTAACGACCTATTATCTCTTCATTGGACATACCATGCTTGAGACACATCCTTGAGTTGATAAGTGGATAACTCGACCTTCTCACTAGTAGACAACCCCATAGCCAAGAGTATCTTGTAGACTTCATCAATGAACTCTTGGGGGTCTTCTTCAACCTTGGACCCGTAGAAAGTAGGAGGATTCATCCGAGTGAAATCCCTTAGACGGTAAGCCATAGTAGCAACTTGTTGATGAGCTCGGGGTACAACCTCCTGATTAGCTTGGGCCATCATGGCTCGAGCTTGAGCGGTGGCGGCTTGTACTTGGGTAGTAATGGCTTGGTCCATTTGGAAGAGAGTGGCCCTTATGTTCTCATCCGTCAAAGGAGTAGGATTCACCGGGGCTTGGTCATCATTCACACCTTCCTTAAGAGAAGGAACTTGATCACCACGGGGAGGAGCTCCCGCATTGGCAATCTCTTCTTCAAGTCTTCGTGCCGCATTCCTCCGAGTATTCATTGCCTATAATCACAATGAAAAGATTAGATGCAAAATCACACCATAAGTATACTCTAGTGGAACGATATTAGATTTCCAAGAAAGTTAGAGTTTCTTAAGCATCACCTAGATTCATATTCATAAGTGTGGCGCGCTTCACAATTATGAATACAAACCTACATAGACGTGGTTGAGAGATACATAAACTCAAAGATATTCAACCTCATGCGCTGATACCAAGTTTGTCACATCCGGGTTAACCCCCTAGACGTAACTGGTGTCGTCGTCCTCTTTGAGGACTATGACTAGCCTCTTAGTTTACATCATACATTCATAGGTCAAAAATGCGAAAATTTTTAAAACTTTTCATTAATTCTACTAAGAGGTTTACATAGACATATACATACACATAATATATATCCATATCTAGTATACATAGACCCTTCGCATAGGAAGGTTACATAGCCTTCAACTTTTATTACACATAAGTATATAAAACATAACACAGACATAATAGTCATATAAGTTGTCTCTTCTCATAACCATCTAATAAGAGTGCAAGAACTTGGGTATAATCCCATACATCAAAGGAAGAGTGCCTCACATGGGCTATACAATGTTTCATACTAACATGGAAAGAAAGAACCACAGAAGTCTTTAACCACAAAGCAAACTCCATAAGCTAGATAGTGGCATCGCCCTCGGAAAATGAGGACCTACCCTACATGGATGATTAAGAGATCCAAGCCTTCTTCAAGTCGTCTTCAAATCACCTCAACGACCGGAAGCTAAAATATTGGGGAAAAGGAAGAAATGGGGTTAGTACGCCACTTGTACTAAGTATGAGACCATATGCACACATATATGAAAACATGCTAAAAAAAGGGGACATTTCATAAAGTATGCATTTTTTTCATTTAAAACCTTTATGCACATTCAACAAGACCATTCCAACCAATATTGCATGTTCATTAAGTCAAAGGCATATTCATCACAAGAATAACATCATCAAATCTATTCAAGTAATTCATACATATCATATAATTAGATACATATTCAAGTAACTCTATCATCAAGTCATATTAAACAATAAGCATGAATAAGAGTACATTTCATTATAAATAAATCAAGTTAATTACACATGAACCTCTATCAAGTCAACAAGTGCAATGACCAAGCAAAACCCCATAACCTTACTCAATCAAGTAACCCAACAAGAATCATGACTAACACCCTACTTTACATAACATGGCATTTAGGAGTACATATCATCTTACTTTAACAATATAAACCAACACATATTCATAAGTGAACTAATCAACATATAGTATCAATAATGTGCAAGTTCATCATATACATAACATATGCCATCATAAGCATAATTATACATAAGAACATCCTCCTAAGACTCCCCTCAAGGCTAACTAGTGCAATGCTTAGGTAGAGTCCCATACCCCTACCAAGACTAAGTTATACCTCTTAGGTCATCTTAGTTAGAGTTTAATCCTTTAGTTCATTTTACCTTTTGGGAACATCTTTCCCTAACCGACATAGACCACATGAGCTAATGTGGAATCCGGTGTCATAAAACTCTACACTGAAGGAAAGCGGACTACTTGCCAAAGTAGTACCAAAACATAAAACATAGCAACTACGTGGATCCACTAACTAGTATTCCTATGGGGGAAACATAGTTCAAGAACTAGGAAATATAATTGGGACCCTCTTTATGCTACATGCATTGTAGTCTCCAATCTCAAGAGTACAATAATGATCCTACCTTCCATATGTGGGAAGGGACACTCCTCAATCTAGTTCACTCGGTGCTAAGCTAGAGTTCCTTTTTTTGAAATATCTTTAAGCCTTTATTATCAATAATAGCTTAGTTTAGGTCATAGGGTCTACCCCTTATATAATCATCATCATCAATAGCTCGATAAGAATTGCATGAGTATAAATCCTTTCATTACAATTCATATGGGTGAGGTTAGCACTTTAACATCTTCATATCATGATAAGGCACATTGGTAATCCACTCACCTTCCTTATAACATTTACACCTTAAGCCAACACCTCACAATCATAATCAAGACATTTAAATTCAACATCATACCATGCTATCAATCCTAATACAAGGCATACTCCAATACAACATCATGTCTTAATCACAACTAACCACAATACGAAGTAAAGGGTAGAGATCATAAGACTTATTATGTCTCCTTCATAGTTCATCACCAAGGTCTTACCATAAACCCTCAAATCAACCCAATTTGGGTATACGCCATCATAAGTCAATAATCAACATGATAATAAGACTATAAGAATCACTACATCACAATTCAATACTAGATCATATCTTAAGACAAGATACTTAGGTCAATTCACAACTTACTTCACAGCCTAGATCACCTATCAAGAACTACCATAAAAGACTAAAATTCACCCTAATTTGTTCATGATTAGTGTAAAAACATCATCTAGTATTAATTCAACCGATAACCAACTCAATTGAATCAAATACAACCTAATTCATATCAAGATCAAACCTAAGGTTAAGGGTCATCATCTACAAACTAGACCAAACCATCAAGATATATCATAATTAAGTTAAAATTCATGTTAATATATTCATATTATCCATAAGAAACTATAAACACAACAATTCATAACATACTTTTCGAGATAGAGAAGAACCCACATGAAAACCCAACTTTTGGAAATACTTTGAAGGAACACTTTGAGGAAAGAGGTCTCAAAGGTGAATTAGGTCCCATACCTCAACGTTTGATGAAGAATTGATGGATAAATTGTCCCTTTACAGCCCCCAAATCCCTCCCCTAACTTGTCTTCAATGGTGTCTTCCAATAGAGAGAGAAAGAGGAGAGAAGAAAGAGAGTTTTGTTTTGAGAGTTGTAATTAGACTAATAGGGTTGGGGTCATTATATGGGGGGTTAATTAACTTAATTAGGATTACCTAATCCCCTAACTAACCACCAAACCCCTTAATTAATTAGTTAAGACTAACTTAAAAACATGCAGGAAATTACAGTGTCACAGACGACACCACGATCGACGGATCGTGGGTCAGTCGACGGACCAACCCTCCTCCATGCTGCACATCCGTGGTTATAGTCAGAGACTTGTGCAAGCGAGGGCTCCAACAATTTGTCTAAGTGTTGGTAGACGGTTGGCAACGACGCCCCGTCGATCCACACACGAATCGTCGATTGCCTCTCGTGAGTGCACACTGCCAGGCAGTGTTGATTCCAACGTGCAAGGGCCCTTGGTTGGTCCTTGGGGAGTTTTACCCAGACGTTTCAACCATGAATCAACTTAATTACATGTTAGACACCCTTCCACCAATTTTCATAGATTTCCGACTCTTAAAAGCTAGTCAAATAGGCTAAGGCACGCTAGTACCTCCATGAGCTAGTTTCCGGACGTCATGGACGTTCTTGGACGTTTTGGTTTCTAAACTTCCTAAATGACCTATATTCATTAATATAGGCCTTAAAACAGTGTCTATACCTTATGACACTTATGTTAGGTTTTAAGACACGTCTTGGATTTTCGAAGTGTTACAGGTTCCACGGGGAAAGGCGACCTGGGGAAGGGGTGGGGGTTCCTCGGGTTAAGGCGCCCGGAGAAGGGTAGGGGGAAGGGGTGCGGGTTCCTCGGGGCAAGGCACCCCGGGGAAGGGGTGGGGTGGGGTGGGGATCCTCGGGGCAAGGCACACCGGGGAAGGAGATAGGGGGGTCCTCGGGGCACGGCGCCCTGGGGAAGGGGATAGAGGGGACTCGGGGCACGGCGCCCCTATAAAGGGGATGGGGGGTGGGGGAGGGGTAGGTTGGGGAAGAGGGGTCCCTCGGGGTACAGCGCCCCGGTAAAGGGGTATGTGAGGGGTGGGGGAGGGGTAGTTGGGGGTAGGGGGCCCTCGGGGCACGTTGCCCCTGAAAAGGGGTAAGTGGGGGTAGGGGAAGAGGTAGGGGGAGGTTCTTATGTGAAGTTCCTAAATGTATGTATGTTTTTCTAGTATCTTAGTAATGAATGTTGACTTGTGAAATGAGATGAAGCATGTTTATCTTTGGTAGTCTTAAGTATTACTTAGGTATTGAAGAGATTGTATGGGCGGTTTCTTCATGTCTTACCTTAGTGAGTCTTAAGATAACTTAGGATAGGAAAAGTCTATATGATATGAGCTTAATGTAAAGTATGAATTTATGTTGAAATTATGGAAGTTTTACCTTATGTGCTAAATGATGACTTATATGATGTTTTGTGACTTGATTCTTCAAGGTTTTACTAAAATAGCATGAAAACTATGTTTCAGCTAAAATGTCCTCTTTTGCATGTCTTTGCATAATGTCATACTTAGTACAATATTTGTACTAACCCCATACTCTTCTATATTCCAAAGTATAGGTGAAAAGCAAGTGAATAATTATAACTAATTGTTGAGTAGTTTCTTTGATTACTTAAATGACTGTCTTTCATGATTTACTCCTAAAGTTATAAAGGTTAATAATTATAACATATATAATCAGGTTTTATAGCCTTTGTGTAAGACCCCAAAATGACTTAGGTAAACTAGATCCTAATATGTTGGTATTGATGATATAAGGTCCTAAATAGGTCTATTATATAGTATTGAGGCAGTGTCTAAAGTATTAGGTGCATTGGAAGTCAAACATCAAGGGACGACTAAGACGTTCGACGACTAAGTCACCTATGTGCCTCATATGTGGTTTTATGTGTTTATGTGTGATTTATGATGTTAGAAGGTCCTTAAATGAGTTATTATGATGTGTATAGGAATTTTGTCAAGTTTTGAGAAGTTGGAGGTCAAACGTTCAAGAACGTCCATGACGTTTGAAACATATGCCTTGAAATGATCTTGTGTGTCTAAGCATGTTTCGTCAAGTTTTACGTGTTTGTTTTGGATAAAATTCATGTGAGAGGTCCTAAACTCATAGAAAATAATGTTTGGGTTGGAAACTTCCGGTCAAACATCCCCAAGGACTAACCAAGGGTCCTTGAGGAAGGACCCATGTTGGTGGACAAAACTGCCCAAGGAAGTCCACCTACGGATGGCAATCGACGGCCAGTGGCCTGGTCGACGCCCCGTAGGTGGTGGCCGTCGTCTGGTACTTATCCTGGGGAGAAAAACTCCCAGTTTCAAGTCTCCAAACCCATCAACGAAGGCCAGGACGGCCCGTAAGTGGACCTACGCCCCGTCGATGGGGCAATCGTCGATGGTGGCCTACCTGTGTGCAGTTTTACTGTAAGTTGAGGGGTCATGTTGTAATTTCACCCCAATTACAAATAAGAGTATTGGAGGTTTATTAGCGGTATTTTGGGTATTTTAAAAATATATATAAGTGTTTAACACTTAGAATATTTCATTCTTCCAAATCAAAACCCCAAAATCCTTTAGAGACTCCCAAAGACTCCATTGAAGTCCAAAATCAAGGAAGAGATTGGTGTGACGATTTGAGTGGAGATTCTTCATCAAAGTGAAGAATTATCATCATTGAGGTATGGATTTTTATCCTTGAAACTCGTTTCATCAAGGAGCCCAAATTCTCAAGATGTTTTCTAAGTTTTCAAAGTTGAATTGTCCAATTTCATGATTCTACCATGGATTCTTGCATCAATTGTTTTTAAACGTCTATTATGGATTATATTGATGTTGTATTGATGATTTTAACCTAAATTACCTATGAACCCATGAATTGGATGAACCCTAGTTTTTGACTAAGTTTTGGGTTACTTGATATTGATCTAATGTTGATGAATTCTTATGTAGTTTTATGTGGGCTATTCATTGATGTAATAATTGTAGTAAATTGATATCTAGGTTGTATTATATTGATGAATTTACATTGATTTGACCTAGTTCATTGATTATTCTAGTTTTTATGTTGAATTGTTGGTTATGGCCTTGGGTAAGGGTCTTGTGTTATCGATTTGAGTAAGTTGACTTTGGATTAAGGTGTTGAGGATGAAGTGGGGGTATGTTGCCCTATTTCCTTTATTTTTATGTTATTTATACTTCGATTCTATTGTGATTGGTATGGTCCACTTATGGTGGCGGTGTTATGTGCTTTACTTGCAATTGATGTGGCCTTGTCGGCGTTACTTTATGCAATATGATGATCTTGGCCTTTTTGGCAACTACTTGAAGTAATATGACTATTTGTGTAGTGTGATTATGTGAAGCATGGCAAATATCTATCTACATGTTAAGCAATGTGAAGTCATATATGTGTTCTTCTATTCGTGTCATCTTAGGTGATCATGTTAGACTATGACTTTGACCTTGTGTATAGTCTTAGGGTTGAGTCTTGGTTATTACTACTTGACTATATGAGTCTAAGATGTTCATATTGATGATGTGATGATAGTGTATAGGATGACTTAAAGATTATAATAGTTACTTCTATGTGCTCCTAGAATGACATGTATTGTAAGTTAAAGTGAAGTATGTAGTGTGTTGTTTTGGTTGACTTGTGTCCCTTGCTTGATGTATATATGATTATGAATATGTGATATCTTGAATTAGGATGTTAAAACTCTTAGTCTTGAATGTATGAATGACATGTGACCTTAAATGAACTTAAGAGAGTCTTTTATGTGAAAATCTTGACTTAGTGGTAAGGTTAAGATTGTTGAAGTCGTAAGCTGTAATGGTATACTTCAAAGTAAAGGAATGATAGACTTAAGGTTAATTGGATGGAAAGGCATCATATTAATACTTAGGAAAGTCATCATGAGCTTTTTGTCTCCATTGTGAGATAGCCCTAGTGGACCTTTCTTTGGTAGGGTAAATGTGATTGGGTTATGAACTTGTTATGGAACCCTTTTATGTGAACCTAATGTGTGAATTACTCTATGAGAACAAAGGCTAGCACCGAGTGAGTATGGTAAGGGAAGTAGTTCTAGTCAAAGAGTGAGACTAAATTACAAAGCATGCCCTTCATATTCCTTAACCATGTGCCTACATGGGATGTGTCTAAGTTCTACCCTCGGCAAGTAGAACAACCTCATCGGAGTAGGATAGAACTCCGGATTCCATGAATTGCTACCATGTTCTATGTCTGTTATTGCCTATTCTCATCATATAGAATACCTATTAGCATTAGAGAAGTTTATGAGGTTTAGGTGGTGGTATGGAACGCTATCTAGACATTGCACAATAGGCTTTGAAGGTGTTACTTGGAGTTCCTAGGTCTTGTCCAAGATCATTATTTGAGTGTCCTTTATGTGATGTATGAGTCTTAATGAACTAATGAACTAATGACTTATGTTAAGAAGTATGTAAAGGAATGAGTACCTAATCTAAAGTGACTTAAGGATTCCTTAGATAAAGTGTGAAGAGGGCATAAGAGATGATTTCTTCATGTCTTATCTTTGGAAGTCTTGAGGATGACTCTAATTAGGGAAGTTGGTTGATTTTGTGGACATGATCTAAGCCTTAGGTAGTCTTAAGGACTATTTAGGTAATCTTGGAGAGGTCAATCATGGACGTTATCTTCTTGATTTACTTAAGTAGGTCTTTTGATAGCCTTTGGAAGGAGAAGGTCATATCATCTATGTGTTGGTGTGTTAAGTGAGAATGATTCTATCCTAGGGAGTCTATAGGATTTTTGAGTGTGTGTTTAAGGGATTGTATGGGCGGTCGCTTCACAACTCACTCAAGAAAGACTTAGAGTCACCTTCGGTAGAAGAATCTTACCTTGATGTTTATGATGCTTTGTAAATGTGTATGTGACTCATTATAAGAAATCTTAAGGGTCGTTTAGGCACATCTAGAGAAGGTGTATGGGCGGTCTCTCTTTGTGTGACTTAAGTGAATCTTAGGATAGCTTTGAGTGGGATGATTACATGCTAAAGGGTGTCTAAATTGAAGGTTAAGTACTTCACTATACAGTGAAGAGACTTCATTGTAACAGTGAATTGACTCACTGTTAAGTGATCCTAAAAATGCATTAAATGATTTAAATGTTATTTTATGTGTTTCTAAGTTTCTAAATGTTGTTCTTATGATTATACTATGATTTCTAAATGAAAAGATGCATATTTCCAATAAATGTCCGTTTTTTCATGATTTTTATGCATAATCCATACTTACTACATGTGGTTGTACTAACTCCATGCTTTTATCTATCTATATAGTTCTTGGTAGGTGAAGAGCTTTTGGGAAGTGAAGACTTGGATTATAGCATCGTTCAAGGGAAGTCGAAGTATGTCCTCATTTGACTCGAGGGCATATATGTCTTTTATGTTTCTTATTGAAGTATTGTAATAGACTAAGTACTTCTATTTTTGTATTGAAGTATGGGTCGTGTTCCGAGTATTCTTGTGTCTTAAGATAATGAGATTGAGACTTAGTATTTCCTATTGCTTTATATGAAAGAGTTTTTAAAGACTATGTTATGTTTTGTGAAAAATTTTAATTCCGCACTACTTTTCACTATGTTTATGCGATGAATGATATGAAAGGGCTTGTACAAGACCTCCGAGAGGTCAAGTACGCTGGTTGCAATCCGAGATTGCCCTTAACTTCTAGGGTGTGGTTTCGGGATGTGACACTTTGATAATTAGAGTGCCTTATTCCCAAATATAATGCTTCGTTTGAATTCATTCGAGTGTTTTGGATTTTGTGATATGTGAGTCCTTGTGGACGATTAGATGTTATTATCTTAGCAAATCTTGGTCAAACTTTTTTAGTTGTAGCATAATTACTTATTTACTTGTGGTTCTTTTCTTAATTTCATGTCATCATATGGCAATGTTTCTTTTCATATGTAATTAGTACGTTTTTATTTCAATAATCTTAAAGCTACTATCTCATTTTATTTTATAATCCAAAGAGTCTCATATATATGCACATTCCTATTCCTTTTCTTTTTCTCTGTAAGATTTTCCTATATGAGTTGAATTCCTTTCAAGCATTCTTGCCCAAAAAAAATTGGAGTCAGCCTTATCGTGGTCAAGTGCAAAATAAAGATGATGAATCTGGTGAAAGAGAAAACATGGAAGCTAATATATACATTTGAAGACCAAAAATAGGTTGTATACGACCTGTACACTGGTCATATACAGGGAAACAGGGAATGTACAGTGTTTACGTTATATACAGGAACTGGATACGATTTTTACAAGCCAAATGGGTCAAAAGCCCAAAATGAAGTAGTAGCAGTCCAGAGGAACTAAACTGAACAAGTTTTAAAAAGCCCAAAATGAAGTAGTAGCAGTCCAAAGGGACTAAAATGAACAAGTTTTCGGCCTGCTAAAGTCCAATTTATTCTTGGATAAACTACATTATTGACATACATCACTACTATATATACTAATATTATCTTTGCTTTCAAATAATTATATATATATTACCACTTTTAGTATTTTATACCATATATTAATATATTATTTGAAGATACAATTAGATACCCACATCCCTTAAAATTAGGATTGATTAATTATCTGCTTAATTGACTCTTTCACTCCAAATCAACCACTATCTCTTAATTATCTCCTCCCATATTTATCACTCAATTTTGTATCCTCCTTTCTAATCCAAGAATTTAAATGTATAATTTTATTCCAACAACAGCTATTTTACTCTCTTTTTCTCAAGATATCATCACCATTGTCAATAAATTCTCATGAACCCAAATATTATTATGTATTATTCATTTATAACGAGATCAAATCAAAGTAATTGCTACCGAAAAAACTTTCGATTCAGAGTAGATCTTGATTGTTTGTCTCCAGAAGAAATGAATTTTAGTTTGATTATGTTATGCCACAACATAAAAGGATCAAATGGAGTATTGTAGAGAGTTTTTGTTTGCTGGTGTCCTTCTAAAACTTTTTTTGGTTACTGTGTCATGGATGTGGTAGTACCAATATTGCTTTGATATAACTCTTGAAATATGTGTGTCCAACAAGTAGTAATATTAATTAAGATTCGAGTTGTATTTTTAATAATGGGGTATATGAACATGTATATGTATCCACCATTAAAGTTTGGATACATAATTTTTAACAACATGATGATATTAATGATACGACAGATACTCTATAATCATGATTTGTCCTTAATTCATGTGTTTCAGCTACATTTCATATTTAGATACACATAATTAAATGTATATGCTTATTATGTATTCGAGATACATATTTTTGAATATAACGTATGAATTTAGATACACATAATTATATGTATATGCTTACTATGTATTCGAGATACATATTTATGGATATAACATATGAAATTGATATCGGATACATCAAATCAATACTAGATACATATAAAAGATACAGAAAATTAATATTAGACATATATAAATAGATACATAAAATTAATACTAGATATGTATAACAAATACATGAAATATATATATATATATATATATATATATATATATATATATATATATATATATATATATATATATATAGCCTGGTATTTTATTTTGACCGGCAGAAGCCAAATCAAACCCTAAGCAAAGAAGGGATGTGCCTTAGTTTAGTCTCGAGGACGGGATAATAGGAGCGTAGCACCGAATATGTAGGAGTAGTCTCACCCAGTAGATGGACAAGCCAGTAGTATATACGTATAACAAATACATGAAACTAATGCTAGATAAATCTATGATACATATGAATGTACTTGTATAACACTCATGTATCTAAGTGTTTAGTTTGTTGGATACATCATGTATTGATAATAGATATATCAAATTAATAATTTATTATTTTAAGAGTAATAATTTGAAGTTAACCAAATTACATTACCAAGACATGCCTGTTTTAGCTTATATTATTTATATTAATGAATTTACTATTTCAAAGAATAATAAAATGAAATTAATTGTATATGTATTTTGGAAATCCTCAGTTACTCCTCTAATTAAGGAAATCAGTTACAACCAATGAATTTAAGTAAATAAATTTTGTATCTCAATTTTAATATTTGTATACATGTATCTCATGAATTCTAAGTCATGTATCCTAAGTATGAAATATGATAGAGAAGTAATATGTGAAATTATTGTGAATCTTAGTAATTAAGACTTAAACTAGTGTGATTTATGTGGTTTGTTCTTTATTCTTCTCTTTATTATTGTATCTAGGGGTGTACAAAATCAAATCAAAAATCGAATCAAACCGCAGATCGAGTCAACCCGGAAAAAAATCCGACTAGTGGTTTGGTTTGACTTGGTTTGGTATTGGAAAAAGAAACAGACTATATTTGGGTTGGTTTGAAACTTCGAATTCGAAATGGTTCAATAAAGATTTCAGTTCATAGATGTTGATAATTATAATATAACTTAAATCAAAGTCAAATTAATACTAATGCAAAAAGAAAAGCAATTCAATACGAAGAATGACAACAATATTGAATATTTGTTCTTTAGTTTTACATTGGTTTAGATAATTAAAATACGTAATCTAAATTTAATTTTCCTTAAATATTTAGTAATGTAACTAAAACTTATTAAACTTATTTTAGCATGATTTAGTACTTTTAAATTATGATCATTTTCATTATGACTCTACAATATTTATTTTATATGATGATTTTATTGTTATTTTTAATTGAATATTTTTGTGTCATCAATACTCAAATCATATTTTGTGTTATTATTTTAAGAAACACCTTAGATAATTGTAGTTTGGTTGGACTAAAGAAATATTTGAAGCACAAGTTAATTATATATTTGTATGCAAACTTTACGGAAAAATCCAAAAATCAGGAAAAAAAATCGAGGTTTATTATTTAGTGTGATTTATAAATTTAAAAATTTGACACAATGGTTTGGTTTGGTATTTGAAAAACCTGAACCAATCTGAGGTTGAAAAATCCGAAAAATCCAAATTTTATTAGTTTGGTTTGGTTTATAAATTTAGAAAATTTATATAAATGATTTGGTTTGATATTTGAAAAATCCGAACCAATTCGATTATGTACATCCCTAATTATCCTATTATATACCACCTTTGTTTCTTCACAATGATTTATAAATGAAATATTCATGTATGTTATGGTATTTTATAAATGCACATATATACATGTACTTGTATTAGAATGTATAAATTTATAATTCAGCACTAGCAAGTGCAATCGAAAGGTTGAAACAGACCAAAGAGTTTCTCATAAAATGCTCTCTTTTTGTTTTTGTAATTAATATGGTTTGGTTAGTAGAAAGGTAGATTTGAAATTTGAACTTTATCGACTATAATTTTATGTATTATTAAATCAGCTTAAAATTTAAACTTTATTCATACTTAGTACATGTTTTGATGGAGTTTTTGGCCAAAAACATCCTTATACTATATTTCAAATTTAAATTATATTATATTCTAAATTTAAATTATATCCTTAAAATATATTTTTTTAGCAAAAAAACATCCTTTAAGTATTTAAAATTTGACAATTTTCATAAGATATTTTCTGCTAAGAATGATAGTTTAAGGATTATTTTGGTCAAAAACTCTGATTTGATGTGTTATGTATAATCACAATAAAAAGAAAAATATATAATTTTATTCAGTACAAATAAATTATTAAAAATATAAAAAGGGTGATTTGAGTTTGTCTCTCATTTTAGCATTGTTCAATCCAATTAACTTTTAAGTGAATCATTTATCTGTCCATTTATCAACTAATCAAATCCGTCCATTTGAAAGCCTACCTCCACCTTTGAACACAAACTTTGTCTTGAAGTTGTGTTAAAGTTATCGATCGATATGGCAGTAAAGTATTTTCAGGACCACAAGAATTCATGTTTTCTGTCTTCAATGATTACTTTACTAATTTGGTATCTTACTGCACTCAATTAGTAGTGATTATTGTCATAGCATATATAACCTGACCATTATATCATAGTTCACAAATCATACAAAAAATTTAAACCACAATAGAGAAGCCTCATGCAACAAGGTCATGACTGAATAACAGATAAATATTGAATTCAATCTCAAATCTCTCACGTGGAAAATCCACCTGCCAACCACTCAAGCATACCCGTGGTCAGGGGCGGAGACAGTAGTGTGTCAGGGGGTTCATCTGAACTCCTTTCGACAAAAATTTTACTCCCTCCGTTTAAAAAAGGATGACCTAGTTTGACTTGGAACGGAGTTTAAGAAAAGAAAGAAGACTTTTTAATCCTGTGGTTCTAAATTAAAGTTATGTCAAATGTACCAAAATGCCCTTTAATCTTGTGGTCTTAAATATGTCACGTGGAAAGTTAAAGTTAAAGTGTTGCCAAAAAAGGAAAGGGAATATTTTTTTTTAAAACAAACTAAAAAAGAAATAGGGTTATTCTTTTTTAAACGGAGGGAGTACTATTTATACATGGTTAAAATTATTTTTTATATAGATACAGTAGATGTTAGAACCTCCTTCGATTAGTTCACATGTTTACTTTTTCAGATTTTGAACCCCTTATTAAAAATCCTAGCTCCGTCACTGTCCATAGTAGCGCTTTTTTTTTTAAAAAAAAAATTGTGAAGTTGAAATGGTTTAGTGAATCGAGCGATTCAACATAAGACGAATCTGATCATCTCTGAGGAGAATCTTACTTTCTTAGTCACTACACTATAAGTGTACTAATTAAATTATGTTTACTTTAATTTTCTGAAATTCTCTGGCTGTACCAACGTTTATCAGACGTATCACTTAATTGTGGAATGTTTATAATTAAGTATATGCAACTAGTATTATCTTTACAGGTATTAGAAAAAGTAATTACTGTGTGGCAGAAGGGGTATTAATTTGTGACCAAAGTGGAAAGACAATAAAAAAATAAAAACAAAATTGGGACCAGAGAAAAAAAGTGAAAAGTTATGGGGAATAACATGGGGGTAGCTAGCTAGCCGAAGGATCTAGGTGAGGGTTATGTAGACAAGAGCGCGTAGTCAGATAGCGCGGAAGAGTTTATTCGAATTTCTTTTGATCGAAGAATTATATCGCTTATATATATATGATTAATAATGTGTATATATATATCTATATATATATATATATTTGTTATATTATTGAATCTTTTTCTAATTTTTTATTTCATATTATATGAACTTGATCTTAGTGAATGTCCGGACTCTATCACGATATATATACACAAAAAAGTTAATGGCCATTCACCCACCACCACACGCACTCAAAAGGCTTCTGTTTTTACCTTTTTTTTTTAAGGGGCAGAGTCACTGCATGCGCGGCCTACTAAAAAGGCCAATGTCTGTTGTCTAAATGCCCTATTTCCTGTAACAGTATACTATTTGGTTTAACTATATATAAGGCCTAGAATAACCACTCTAACTAATGTAATGTAAATGTTACTTCTCTTGTTGATAAAGTTATATAGGAATTCGCATTAACAATGAGGGCTGCGGTGGAGTGATAAATATTCTTTTATCTTTAATCAGTTCAGATTTGAGTCTCCGACATATAAATTTGCCTTTGTTAGGGAGTGTTTTACTCCGTATAAAACCTCTCATCGCGAATTCACATTTATTCGGTGTCGAATGTAGATAAGGACACAGAAGACAAACCTATTGTGTGTATACATATATATATAATATAGGTCTGCATTAGCGGAGACATGCATCCTTTCAAGTGGTGTTGCCCAACACCACTTTGTGGAAAACTTCAATTAAAATTGTATGTATGTACATGATACTAACTGGGATGAATTTTAAAATTTGTATCTTTATAAGTATAGATACACATTTACTATATTTTGTTGCAATTTCAATGAACTTTTATATATAAGTTTATAATCACACATGGAAATTACATTGAGTACAATTAAACCGGTCGGCCGAAGGTTGCATCATCTCTTCATATTCATTTTAATTTGTTTGTTTTACCTTTTTTAGGTCTATTTATTAAAAGAATGTTATTTTCCATATTGAATAACTCTTTGCACTAACTTCCTACTTGACATATTTAATATTCCACTATTCAAATGACATTTTGGTATATTAAACACATCTTTATAGTTTAAGATTATAAGATCGAAAACTATTCAACATTTTAATATATTAAACACATCTTTGATCAAACACTAGTAACTGCTCATCCAAAATTACTTTTTCAAAAAAACGTTTTCAACAATAAATTGATTTTAAAAGTTTAACTAAACAGATAGACGTGGTGACACTAGTCTAAACAAAAACTTGCATACCACACTATAGGCATGTAAGTAGTCGGCTATATATACGGGCACGTCAACCATGAGTACAAAGGCAAAAAATAGATAAATGTACACAGCCTTTTGGCTTCTGCATGCACTAGTGCTCAAACACACAAACATTCACACTAACTCCCCTTTTTTCCTTTTAGTACTATATATTATAATATATTTATGTGCAAGTTGACACAAAATTCCCTCCATAAAAACTCTTCCAATGCTAAGTTCCTTTCCACTTTCTGAACAACTCACAGTCTTTTCTTTAATTATTCTTGAAATTCCCTCATTCTTCAGTATCCAATCTGAAAGTAACGTTTCTAACACACAAGTCATTTTCATCAATTTGTTCACTTTGACAAATTGAAATGGCATCAATATCAAGTACCCTACTTGTTACATTTTACATGACATTTGCATTATTATTATTATTATTATGTAGTCATGTTGTTACTGCTAGGTATCATCACCACGGACACCGCGGTCACCATAATAACAAGAAACAACATAAGCATAATTCACACATATCGTATCCACCTTCAATTTCACCTGAGCCTTCACCCCCCGCGGGGGACGAAGGGGTTTATGATGTGAGGTCTTTTGGTGCCGTAGGGGATGGTGTTACGGATGATACTGAAGGTTTTAAGGCAGCGTGGGATGCTGCTTGCCAAGTTGAGTCAGCTGTTATTCATGTTCCTCTTGGTTACTCTTTTATGATTCAATCTACTATATTCACTGGTCCTTGTCAAAGTGGCTTGGTGTTTCAGGTACCTCGTTAAGATACAACTATTTTATCGTTTCCAATATATGTGATATAGTCTGACAAATGAATTTCAGATGTTTGTCTGACTATAAATTAGTTTATAATATAGATATTTTAGGGCAAAATTGTTACTTTTCTTTTCATTAACTTCATCAAATTTTGTGTTTGATTTGACATCAAAATTAAACACAAAATAAAGAAAGAAATAGTAAGATGTTTCTTTATGAATATCGAAAATACCTTTAGAACTTTATGACCATGTCATTAAGGATATAAAGTTTTAAAATAAAAACTTTTCAGATGACAGTTTTTTTAATATATTAAAAAATGAGAAAAGTGTTGCACTATATGAAATAGATGGATTCTGTCTTATTCTATCACTCCTTTTGTTCCTTTTTATGTGAGATTAGTTGTTTGATCATTTATAGTAGTATATTTTAAAAGGAATGATATATTTAGATGTAATTTAATTATGAATTTCGCCTTTACTCTTAATTAATATGTTTTTACGGAAAAAAATCTCACAAAAAATAACTTGGCATGACATGTCTTTTCTTTAATTTTATATTTAAATAAATTATGTCACCTAAATTAAAACAAAGAGAATAATTTTGCATTATGTAAGTAACTAAATTTGTGTGCCAATATGGAAGTTGGAAGGAACAATAATGCCACCAGATGGACCAGAGTCGTGGCCAAGCAAAAACAGTAAGCGGCAGTGGCTGGTATTCTATAGAGTAAATGAGTTGTCATTACAAGGTGGAGGCGTCATAGATGGAAGAGGAGAAGAGTGGTGGAATCTTCCTTGTAAACCCCATAAGGTATGTATATATGGGGATTGGGGACTAGATTAGTATCCATGTCTCGATAAGTGTTTGATATTCGTATTATTAAATAGTCCTACATTGAGGTAAAACACTCTCTAATAAAGGTGATTTATGATTTAAGGAAATTCGAATCGAGATTTTTGATTTAAAATGACTGAGTATTTACCAATCCGGCACAATGATACTTTTCTTTCTCTTTACTCCACTATATATGGGATAGTGGTTGACTTCAATAATCTTTTTTCTGTTTATATTTGAGTTTCAGTATCTGCATTGAATTCGATTAATTCAGATTCGTGTATTGTAGTGCTTAATTCTAGAGGTAACTCTGTCAACAAGATATTTTCTATTCCCTTAACTTGAACCCAAATTTTTTTTATTAAGGGTGGAGTTCAACTATCCTATCACAATCCATGCGTCGGTTATTTTCAATAATCTTTATATATATAAACTATCTAATCCTCAGTACGCTTTAACTACAACAGGGACCTAAAGGAAGTACACTACCTGGACCATGTGACAGCCCAATTGTAAGTGAAAAATTAAACTTCTACCACTAGACATCTCTAACAATTAATTGTAGATATTTTTTTGAATTAAGGTTTATATTATTTCGTTCATTTAATTTTCTGAATTCTAATTTTTGGTACGTAAATTGCAGGCCATTAGATTCTTCATGAGCTCAAATCTAACGGTGCAAGGAATTAAAATGAAGAATAGCCCCCAATTTAATTTCAGATTTGATAACTGCAAAAATGTGCATATTGAATCCCTACACATTACAGCTCCCATCTGGAGTCCCAACACTGATGGCATTCACATTGAGCAAACCAGCAATGTTGAAATTTATGACTCCCTCATCTCTAACGGTACCATAATTAACTTCACTTCGAGTATTTATGACTCTGGTTTGCAATATATCTGACATGCAAATAATATGATATGATATGACTCAAAATTTAAAATATTAGGTGACGATTGTGTATCAATAGGAGCAGGATGTTACGATGTGGATATTAGGAATCTCACATGTGGACCTGGAGGACATGGAATAAGGTAGACCTAATAATAATACTAATTTGTTTAACGTTTGAATACTGTCAGTGCATAAAATTTAAACTCTAATTTTACAGCATTGGGAGTTTAGGCAACCACAACTCGCGAGCATGTGTATCAAATATCACAGTTCGTGACTCAGTAATTAAGCAATCAGACAACGGTGTGAGGATCAAGACATGGCAAGGGGGATTTGGAGCAGTATCAGGAGTTTCGTTTCTCAACATTCATATGGACAATGTACGTAACCCCATTATAATCGATCAATTCTACTGTCTTTCGAAAGATTGCAGCAATCGGACCTCAGCAGTGTCTGTTTCAGATATTGAATACTCAAGTATTAAAGGAACGTATGATATAAGAAGCCCGCCAATGCATTTTGCTTGTAGTGACACTATCCCCTGCACGAATATAACACTTTCAGACATAGAACTTTTGCCTGCTAAAGGCGAATTAGTGTTGGATCCCTTCTGTTGGAATGCGTATGGAGGACAAGAGACGTTGATAATTCCGCCTATTTTTTGTTTGTTAGAGGGAAATCCTCCAAAAGTGTTTGAAAATAATGACTTGGGGTACTGTTCTTCGTCATGAATTTTAATATTGCCTGCCTGAGTGTTTTGTTTGTTTTCTGTACATATCATGAGATTTTTATAGTATAAGTAATAGATTGATGGATTTGAGATGGGGATAATAATCCGAAACATCGATCGGTATAATGTAATTTTAGATTTAGAAAGGGAGCTTATTGTTTGCTATAATGTAAGTTTTCCTTGAGATTTACTTTAAAGTTTACTCTTTTAGGTTTTTCTATTTGATGTAATAGTTTTTGTGCTTTATGTCAATAATAATATATGATTGATTCTGGTGGTACCTTCATTTAAATGTCTCTTTATTTTTTACTCCCTCTGTCCCAATTTATATGATACCTTTTATGTTTTTGAAAGTCAAATAATTTAAGTTTGATTGGAAATTTGCGCATGAAATGTTCAATTTTCTTTAAATAAAATTTATATATTTGTAAACTACGTAAAAAGTACTATGAATCACAATAATTATTAATGCAAAATGTTTAAAAGAGTTATGAAAAATTTACGATCAAAGATAAACTTGTTTGACTCTTGAAATCCGAAATGTGACATATAAAATGAGACGGATGTAGTATTTGTGATGATCAGCCGTTTATGTTTATTCTTGAAAATTCATAAATATTTCGAAATACATTTTTTAAAAAAGTTACTGTGAGAATTTGTAAGGTTTTCTTTTCAAAAATTTTGGAGATTTTTTTTTATATAGAAAGTTGAATCCTGCAAACGTCAACTAAGAAGATAATGTGTATATTGTACAGCGGGGTTATTCGCACGAATTCCCCAATTTTGGAGGGGTGTTATATGTTAATTAGTTTTTGCCTCAAAATTGTGGTTGGTTGATTTTTAATTTTTATTCTTCAGATATTTAAATTTTAGAAAATGGCCCAAAATGCCAATGTCAACAGAAAACAAAAATCTGAGGACATAAGTTTAGTGGTTCAAATTTACATCCCTACACTCCAAAAATAATTAGGTCATAATTAACACAAGTAATGTCCCAAGATATAATTTGAGTGACACAAGTTATATTTGAACACGAAAAAATTAAGCAAGGTGCATAAGTTTAATAACCCAAGTTATGCCCCACGGCATAAGTTCAATGACACAAGTTAAGGCATAGGGCATAAGTTCAGTGACAAAAATTATGCCCCGAAGGCAAAAATTCTCTGATGTCTCGCTCTACGAATCAAAAGTTATGCTTTTAAGGCAAAACATTCTAAAAAGATGTCTTTCGAAATTAGTTTTGCCAACAAAATTAGGTCATAGTTAAGAATACTTTGTCTCGTAATTTTTTTATTGAATGAGCAACGAGAAAAGGTCTACAAGCTCCAATAATTTTATTCAAAAAAAAACAAACTCATACCGTTATTTGAGCTGAAATAGAATAAAAAATAGAGTAATTGAGGTTGTATGTTAAGTCGAAGATTAAGAGGGAAAAAATATATATTGTACTTTAAATTAAAATACGATAAAACAGCCATTATTTCAATTATTATTCATTATCTCTTGAAGTTCAAAAAATAAAGCATAATAATTACATATACTCAGAGTCAAACTAACATTTACAAATGTTAAAATTCATTATTTTCAAATGCTGAATTAAATTCATGCCTAACCACTACTAGAAGTTAGAAAATTGTATCACCTTGAAGTATGATAACTTTATCAGAAATTAATTAAGGTCAATAGGCCAACGTTCAAATAATTTAATAGATAAAAAAAAAATACTATAAAAATGAAATAAGATCTCCAAGTTTTGAGTTTAAATTCGAGCAAAATTGAAAATATTATAATTCTTATATTAATTTAAATAAAAGATATTAAAATTGCACAAATTGATTCGAACATTAAATGCAAAAATAAAAAACTAAATGAGACGAAACGTGTGCTTAGAAAGTTCACCATTGTGAATTTGTTAGGTGAAACACATCCATTGTCTTGAAAACTAAAGGTAGAACACAAAACAAAATTAACATAATTAATGCAAAAACTTTGTTCTTTTTCCTTTTTGATTTCAAATTTTCTCATATTGCGGCTCAATAAACATTATGGATTTTCATATAGTACCAACCATGAGATGACAAAATAATAGAATGTCATACTTCCATTATGCAATTAAATATATCTATTAAATGATTTGCAGCACACTATAATTCATTAACATGACAAGGTTTAAAAGGTGATGATGTAACCTAATTAAAATTATGCTAATTTAGTGCAACTTTCCGTCCTTTAGACCCAATACGCTTCTATATATGGCTAATAAATAAATAAAAATAAAGGATAAAGGATAAGAGGGAATATTAAAATTTTAAAGTATACTTTTTTGTTGGTGAAATTAATTATAGGCAAGTTTAGAGCCAATAAGAAGAAAACAGAAAAAAAGCAATACAAAAAAAAGAAAATACTTTTTTCAATAAGAAGCGTTGTTCATATTGTTAGATCTTCTTTCTACTTTGCGACAAATAGGTCTATTAAGTAGGAAATATTATTAGGCATACGACAGAAATATAATTTTTAGTTTGGCATCTGACAATTAAATAATAATGGCGAAGTTAGGTTAAATTCACGGAGTTCGTTCAAAATTTCTTTCATAAAAAATTATATTATTTATACATGATGAGATTTATTTTTTATGTATTCCTTTGGCTTTATATGTGTTTTATTTTTCATATTTTGAACTCATTTAGGAGTTGTTTGGTAGAGGGTATTAACAAAAATAATGTAGCATTAACTTTGTATATTAGTTTTTTCTTATTTGGTACACTTTTTCATGTTATACACTCCATTGTGATATTGAGAAGTGTATTCCTAATACTATTGTAATGCAAAGTGATATTAGCCCATAGATATGGCGTCTCGAGCACCCAAAAAAAAATTCTCAAAAATTTGTATGAGGATCTCTGTTATGAGTTGGGGAACCTTCACATATACTCACACCATTTTTTTCAACGCATATTTCAGCATTTACAAGCACTTTTTTAAGAATCGCTAAAATTCTCCAATTCTTCGAGTGTGTTAACGCCCATGGACGTGGCGCCCGGAGAACTCAAATTTTTTTTCTCAAAAAACTTTATGAGGTCCTCTGTAATAAGTTGGGGAAACTTCAATTATACTCACACAATTTTTAATGCTCATTTCCACATTTACAAGCCTTTTTAAAAAAATCGCCAATTTTTTTAGATTGTACGTGTGTATTAGCCCATGGATCTAGCGCCCGGAGCACCAGAATATTTTTCTCAAAGAACTTTGTGAGGACCTCCATAATGAGTTTAGGAACCTTCATTGTATACTCACATTACTTTGACGTCATTTCCGCATTTACAAGACCATTTTTAAGAATCCTTGAAATTTCTCAAATTTCTTGTGTATTAGCACATGAATCTAGCGCCTGATGAACCAAAACAAAATTTCTCGCACCATTTGTAATGTCCATTTCCGCATTTACAAGTCCTTTTTAAAAATCTCTCAATTTTTTTAATTTATCGTGTGTATTAGCCCATGAATCTGGCGTCCAGATCACTCGAAATATTTTTCTCAAAAACTTTATGAGGATCTCCGTAATGAGTTGGGAACATTCACGTATACTCACACCATTGTTTGAATGCTCATTTCTACATTTACAAGCTCTTCTTTAAGAATCGTCGAATTCCCCAATTTTTCGTATTTATTAGCCCATAACACTTGGAGCACCCAAAAATAATTTTCTCAAAAAACTTTAAGAGGACCTCTGTAAGGATTTGATGAACCTTCAAGTATACTCCCACTATTTTTTTATGTCCATTTCCACATTTACAACCTTTTTTAAAACATCACTTGAGGATTTTCATGTGTATTAGCCCATGAATCTGGCACTCGGAGAACCCAAGAAAAATTCTCAAAAAACTTTATAAGGACCTACGTAATGAGTTGGGAAACCTTCAGATATACTCACCATTTCTTTGACGCTCATTTTCGCATTCACAAACCATTTTTATGAATTGTCCTAATTTTTTAATTTTTTGTGTATTAGGCCATGGATCTGGTGACCGGAGCACCCAAATACTTTTCTTTAAAAAATTTATGAGGACCTCCGTGATAAGTTGTGAAACCTTCAAGTATACTCACACCATTTTTAATGCACATTTTCACATTACAAACCATTTTCTAAGAATCGCCCAAATTTCTCGATTTTCATGAGTATTAGTATAGCCCATGGATCTAGCGCCTGGAGTACCAAAACAAATTCCCCAAAAAAATAATGAGAATCTCCATAATGAGTTGAGGAACCTTCACGTATACTTTCTTCATTTTTTAACGTCCATTTCCATATTTGAAAGCCCTTTTTTAGAATCGTCATAATTCTCTCATTTCACTTAGATCAGCCCAAAAAAATTCTCAAAAAACTTTATGAGGACCTCCGTAATGATTTGGGAAACCTTCACGTATACTCACACCATTTTTATGCTCATTGTCGTATTTAAAAACCTTTTTTTATGAATCTCCAACATTTCTCAATTTTCACGTGTATTAGCCAATTGATCTTGCACCAGGAGCATCCAAAAAAAATTTCTCAAAAAATTTTATGAGGACCTCCGTAATGATTTGGGAACCTACACGTATACTCACGTACCCATTTTCGCATTTACAAGCCTATTTTTTAAAAATATCCAAATTTTTGAATTTTTCGTTTGTTATATAATCCATGGATCTGGCGCCCAGAGCAGCCAAAAATTCTTTCTCAAAAAACTTTATGAAGACCTCCATTATGAGTTTGGAACCCTCATGCATACTCACATCATTTTTTAACGCTCATTTCTACATTTACAAGCTCTTTTTTATGAATCGCGCACATTCTTTGATTTTTCGTGCGTATTAACCAAGGGATCTAGCGTCCGGAGCATCAAATATTTTTTTCTCAAAAAAATTTACCAGGACTCATTATTGAGTTGGAGACCCTTCATGTATACTCACACCATTTTTTTAACCCCCATCTCAGCATTTACAAGTCCTTTTTGAAGAATCGACCAAATTTCTCGATTTTTGTGTATTAGTCCATAAATCTGGCGCCTGGAGCACCCAAAACTTTTTTCTCAAAAAACTTTATGAGGACATCTTTAATGAGTTCGCGTATACTCACACCATTTTTTAACGCTCATTTCTGCATTTATAAGCTTTTCTTAAGAATCGACCAAATTTTCCGATTTTCATGTGTATTTGCCCATTGATCTGGCGCACAGAGCACGCAAAATATTTTTCTCAAAAAAACTTTATGAGGACCACCGTTATAAGTTGGGAACCTTCATGTTTACTCACACCAATTTTTAAACGTTTATTTTCGTGTTTAGAAGTCCATTTTTAAGAATCTCTCAAATTTCCAATTTTTTGTGTGTATTAGCCCATGAATTTGATGTCCGTAGCACTCAAAATTATTTTCTCAAAGAACTTTATGAGGACCTTCATAATGAGTTAGAGAGCAGTCAAGTATACACACACAATTTTTTCATCGCACATTTTTACATTTACAAGCCCTTTTTTATGAACCACCCATATTCCCCGATTTTTACATGTATTAGCTCATGGGCGCCAGGAGCACCCCAAAAAAAAAAAATTTAAAAAATTTTATGAAAACCTCCGTAATAAGTTGGGGAAACTTCATGTATACTCACACCATTTATCTAACGCCTATTTCCACAACTTCTTTTTTAAGAATCACTCAATTTTCTCGATTTTAGTATGTATTAGCCCATGAATTTGGCGCCCAGAGCACCCAAAAAAAAATTCTCAAAAAAAAACTTTATTAGGACTTACGAAATGAGTTGGGGAACCTTTACATATACTCACACACCATTTCTAACACTCATTTTCATATTTACAAGCCATTTTTTTAAGAATCGCTCAATTTCTTGATCTTTCGCATGTTTAGCTCATGAATCTGGCACCCGGAGCATTAAAAAAAATTCTCAAAAAACATTATAAAGACCTCCATAATGAGTTGGGGAAACTTCACATACTCGCACCATTTATTTAACGCCCATTTCTGCATTTATAACTCTACTTTTAAGAATTGCCCAAAATTCTTGATGTTCATGTGTATTAGCCCATAGATCTGACGCTCGGAGCACCCACAAATATCTTCTCAAAAAGTTTTATGAGAACCTCCATAATGAGTTTAGAAACCTCACGTATACTCACACTATTTTCTAAACGCTCATTTTCGCCTTTACAAATCCTTTTTTAAGGATCACCCAAATTTAAAAAGGATCTAGCACCCAGAGCATCCAAAAACAAATTCTCAAAAAACTTTATGACGACCTCCGTAATGAGTTGGGGAACCTTCATGTATACTTAGATCATTTTTAACGCTTATTTCCGCATTTACTAGTCTTTTTTTAAGAATTCCCCAAATTTTCAAATTTTTCATGTGTATTAGCCCATAGATGAGGCGTCTGGAGCACCCAAAAATAATTTTCTCAAAAAACTTTATGAGGACCTCTGTAATGGTAATGAGTTGGGGAACCTTCATGTAGACTCACACAATGTAAATTTTTCGTATTTACAGTCCTTTTTAAGAATCACCTAAATTTTCTGAATTTCATGTGTATTTGACCATGGATCAGGTGCCGGAGCAACTAAAATTTGTTTTTCAAAAAACTTTATAAGAACCACATTTATGAGTTGGTGAACCTTCACGTATACACACACCATTTGTTAACGCTCATTTTTGCATTTACATTCCATTTTTTAAGATTCACCCCAATTTTCTGATTTTTGTGTGTAATAGCCTATAGATTTGGCGTCCAGAGCATCCAAAAGAATTTCTCAAAAAACTTTATGAGGACCTCCATAATGAGTTGAGGAACATTCACATATACTTACACCATTTTGAACGCCTATTTCCGCATTTACAAGTCCTTTTTTAAGAATCGCCTACATTATCTAATTTTTTGTGTGTCCATGGATCTTGTGCCCGGAGAGTCCAAATATTTTTTTCTCAAAAATCTATATTGAGATCTCCGTAATGAATTGGGTAACCTTCATGTATGCTCACTTTATTTTTAACGTCATTTTCGCATTTATAAGCCTTTTTTAATAATCGCCTCAAATTACTTGATTTTTCTTGTGTATTAGCCTATGGAATCTGGCGCCCTAATACATGAATTAGCATAGTTAAAGACTCAATTACCCCTCAAAAGTAATTTTACATCTTTTCCATCATAATTGTGAAAGATATTTTTGTAAATAAATATTTTCATACAATGCACACGATCTATTACGAGGCTAATTTAAACCAAATTAACATGTCTATATATCTATTCTAAAACGTTAACCTATGGTAGGTCGAAAGAGAGTAAAGCAAATATTGGAGGCGCATGCGCAAAAATATATGAAGTTGAGTTTCATGTAAGAGGAAACAAAAAGGAAAAGGTATGTCTCCATAAACTGAAAAAGCAATATTAATGGGTTAGATTCTATGCCTATATTATTATTATACTATATAGTATTATATTAGTTGTGTGACTCTTATATGGTGAAAAAAAAGGAAGAGAGGTGACGGTGCACCATACTAAATAAACTTAACTAGCTAGCTGCTAAAAACCAACAACCACCCCACAATACTCTGCTCCGTGCTTTTCCTTTTTTCTCCTGCCCACTTCTCACTTCTCTGATTCTTCCCCTTTAATTTATGTTTTTCATTTCTATAGTGGCCGCGTTCGAGAGCTGGTTAGATTTATGTATATATTAATTATATATTTTTTTCGTTTAAGGAATAATTTGGTTTAACTTGGCATGGAGTTTAAATATAAAGAAGACTTTTAAATTTAGTGATCCTAAATTGAAGTTATATCAAATGTACAAAATTGTCTTTTAATCTTGTGGTCTTAAACATGTCATGTGGAAAGTTGAAATCAAAATATTGCAAAAAAAAAAAAAGGTTATTCTTGTTGAAACACACTAAAAATGAAAGAAGGTCATTCTTTTTTAAACGATGGGAGTATTAGTTATCTTAGATTTTTTGCTATATAAAATAATATATAAATTTCCTCATATATAACATATATATGTATCAGTTATGTAGGTTTTAAATTGTCAATCAGATATCATATTAATTTTACATATAAATAATTTATTTTCTATTTACCTACCAAATGTTATATAAGTAATATAAAAAATAATACATGGATGATTTGAATCTTATTTAGCTACCAAATGACTTCTTAGGGTGTGGTTAACATGGATTAACATTTTTTAGGAAAAATACACAAGTATTCCGAAGACTATGACCGAAATCTCAAAGACACACCTTAACTAAACTAAGGTCCTATTACCCCTTGAATTTATTTCTTTATTGTAATTTTGTGTGCACGTTTTTCACTTACGTGGCATTCAAATATCTCTCACGCACCTCAATTGCGTGTAGTCACAGAGTGTGCCACGTAAGCCAAAAGTTATATAAAATTACAAAAAAGAATAAGTTCAAGAGTAATATAGGATCTTAGTTAATTAAAATGTGTCTCTAAAATTTTGATCATAGTCTATAGGAGAATACTTGTGCATTTTTTCTCTCTTTTCTTTTATGTATGATTGATTACAATTATGGGAAACTACGGAAAGTAGGAAAAATTAATTTTATAAGTGGCATTTTATAATTTTTGATTTTTCAACACACCTTGATCCAGCGGTGGAGACAACACAGTGACATCATATTTATATGAATAGAATACTTTGGACGTAAAATATAAATTTATTCTAAAATTACACTATAAATAATAGGTATAAGTTCATAACTTTTGAATACAAACAAAATTAACATTAAGAACCTTGACTTAAATCCAGAGATACAACTAATCCTCCAACAACCCCTATAGCTTCCACCTCCACCTTCATCTCGATAATATTTTTCTACATTGTTTTTTATATAAATGCTTTTGATACAATGTTTTGCTTTGTTAACAACAAACACCAAAAACTAAATTCTTTTTAAAAAAATGTTTACTTTTCTAAAAATATATTTATTAGAAAAATCATTTTTCTTTATACCAAACAATCGGTTAGTATTTCTTCCGGTCTCATTTTATATGGTAATCTCAATATAAAGTTCTAAAAAGTATAATTTAAAATTTTAAAAATAATAGAAATGTTATATAATTATAGTAAAATTAGAGTACTATTTGTTAAATAAGTATGATATATATATATATATATATATATATATATTTTCAGTAACTTATGAAAAATATCATACAAATTAATATTTTATTGCATTAAAAAAGATGAATCATTTTAGAAAGTAGAGTGGCCTTGCCTCCCTATGCTTTTTTGTACCTCCCTTTTAAGCTACACCTTTTTAACTATATCAAAATAGGGAATGTATTATTCAGCTTTTTGGCTACTTTAGTATTATACTGTGATATTGCTAGTAAAAAATCAAATCAGACCCATTCTTGTAACAGTGCAAGGCTCCTCCCATTTACTTTTTGTAACACTTGAAAAGTTCCCTAGGAGAAAGGATTAGATTCCTTCCCCTGGCTTAGTTACAAAAAGTTCAACGAAACCAATAAAAATAGTGGCGTGATAAATATTTTTTAATTTTTTCATCAGAGGTTTTTGATACAAGTCTTTTAGAGTACGAAGTCATCATTTTTAAAAAACACTTTACCTCTAATGTGGACTTTTCATAAATTTAAATATAAGTGGGTTCTAATATTAATCCAAACATCAGGTGAGAATTTTTTTAAAAAAATACAGAGTAACTAACTATCTCAAAAATTGATAGAAAGATAGAAATTTATCGAATGAATATACCTCTTTTGACATATTTCTTTTATTGTTTGGTTATCATTTTTTAAGATTTACTATTTTGTCTTCCGCTTGATCAAATTATTTTGGTCCTAACAAATTATTTTTTTCGTATAGGTCATCCATCGATGAAAAATGGTAATAAATAAAATAAAAATGACATATCCTTCTCTTGCGACTCCCGTTATTATTTGAAACAGTTTTTTCTTCTCCATATATATTATTATATCAATTGGAAAAATCAAACCTCCCACCTTAAAAATTAGATTGACGGCAATGATGTTTACTCTTTTGTCAACAAAATGATTATTATTCATTCAATAAATAGGACGCTATTTTTTAAATAATATACTAGAATATAATAGTATCAATTTGGTATTGAACGTAAAGTCCAATAAAATCAAGGGAAACTTTTATAAATAATTATTATAATAAATTTAATTATACTCTATAGCTATAATTTACAGGCTATAATTATAATTTAAGCTACATATAATTTACAAATTTATATAATTCATACGATACATTATGCAAAGTGTAAAATAGTCAAACTGATGAGTAGACAGTACTATACCGCCAAGAAAAAGGAATTTGTATGCTTGGTTAGAAAGTATGGAAAAGAGAGAAGGCTGCCAGTGCACAAGCCAACCACAACCTTGGAATTAAAGTGGACACCTTATCAAATATGTTCGAAGTATACAATATATATACATGTACAGAGCTTTAGTTATATATATATATATATATATATATATATATATATATATATATATATATATATATATATTTGTAGTTTTAATAAAGTTATTTCAATAAAGATTAAGTTAGTCGGTAAAAATTTATGCTGTAAAATCCTACTCAGTATAATTGGGTGTTGTTTCAATAAAGTTATTTCAATAAAGATTGAGTTAGTTGGTAAAAATTTATGCAATAAAATACTACTCAGTACTCCTTCTTTCCCTTGTTCTTTATGTAATTTTCACTTTTAATGTTCTAGTATTCTTCCCAATTTTATATATATATATTATTATTATTATTATTATTATTATTTATTTATTTTATTTTATTTTATTTTAATGGACTATGTCTATTCATGAATTTATTATTACTGTTAATCTCTTTCTCTTAGCTTTTGTTCTTAATTGCTATCTTCTTTAACCACACCCCGGGTCATTCATCGTTCTATCACAAGAACATTCAAACTGACCTATCAATGTCCTAGGAATTTACAGGTTAATCCATCGATGCATTTAAGAAGCTAAGAAACTAATCATATACTAAGTAACATAGATTCATGTAAAAACTTATATAAAACACATATCTACATATCACAACATAATTTTAAAACACACATAATTTACATATATAGGAAGTTACTAAAACTTAAATATGAAAAACTTACATTATAAGAACGGAGTGAAGTTTCCTTTCGGGAAACCCGAGACTTCACACAAAAATACTTCTTACATACTTATAAACAAACTGATAAAAACTAAAAAGCTTTTTTTTTTATGTGTCTAAATTATGTAATGCAATGGAATCAAAATTCATACCCGAATCATCATCATTTGGGTCTTGGGCAAATTGCATTGTGTCTGAAAAGTCTTCAGAATTATCTGGGCTTGGATTTATGTCTTGAACTGGCTTTGATTTTGAATTGGACTTTGAATTGGGCTTGGGTCTATATGTTTGTCTTGTCCCTGTTTCTGTTTAAGTAATTTTTCTACTGTCTGGGTAATAAGAAATTCTATATCTTTATTTTTCTGAGATTTTTTGGTTTTTTGTCTTAGTGTCTGAGTAAAAGAAAGTGATAATCTTCGTCTGGAGGATGAACCTTCTTCATTTTCACTTTTTGGCAAAGTGACAACCGTAAACGGGTTTGATGAGTCTTTACCGATTACCGTTTGAACCGGACTAGCTGTATTTTTATCCAATACAGTGGATTTCTTAGCATTCAGTGGGGAATGCACACCCATCTCATCCATTTTTCTTGAGAATGGAAAACCCTGTATATTTGTCTGAGTCTGTACATTTTGTATATTCTGATCTTTTTCCATTTTTCTGAGCATTTTCTTGAGCTTGATATTTTCTTGTAATGAAACTTCATTTTTCTGGTTTAGTCTTTTAAATGCTTCAGTCATGGAAGAACAATGACCACAGAATATTATTTTGTCTGTGTCTTTTTAGATATTGTACTGTGGGGTTTTGTCTGGGTTTTGTTTTAGAGATGGAGAAATATAGTAATTGGATCCTAATATTCCTCTAGCATACTCTAGAGCTTCAGTAAAATCATTAAAACCTTTAAAAAGAGGTTTTGAAAAACCTTAAATAGAATCTAAAACTTCTATCCATGTCTGAAAAATTCCATTTATCTTACCATAAACTACCACATAATATTTAAATTTATTTTCTTTATTTTTACTAGTAAAATAATATCCTAGAGCATTTAAAACAGCAATTATATATTTAGTGTCTTTATTATTATTTGCTATCCATATATTGTCTATCAAACATTTCTGCTGTTTATCTAGTTGATAGTTAGGCAGATGTCTAAAAGTCCAGTTGGACTGTTCGTATGCTATTAAATTCTGCTGCCCAAATTGTAGTCTTTCTATTCTAACATCATCAATCTTATTTAAAGGTCTAAAATGCAGATTTGATAACATTGTCTGTTTGTATGAGTCTGCAAAATCTGGAGTTGGAGGTTGAACACCTTTGCCCTTGTCTTGTAAAAAAGGTCTCATTCTGTAAAATTTAAAATTTAAACCTTTATTAGTAATCTACTTAATTGATCTGCTATATGATTATCATTTCCTTTAATATGTTCAAATACTATAGACTGATAAATAGATATAGTATCTAAAAAATTTAACCATCTTCTTCTACTACTAGTTTTTTCATTAATTTTTTGGTAAAATTTTACTATAGCTTCACAGTCTGTTATTACTAATATTTCTGGTTTGTTTAAAATATATATTCTAAAACTATTTAATCTATATATTACAGCTAAAATTTACATATCTATACTAGCTTTATTTCCTCTTTCTTTAAATTTTCCACTTTGATATGCACATATTTTTTCTTCTTTATTAGGGCTATATTTATGAGGTCTAGCTTTTAATACTGCTCCCCATCCTTCTGAGCTTCCGTCAGTTTCTATAATTAAATAATCTGACTTTAAAGGCATATTAAGATCGGGGATATTTTTTATTTTCTCCTTTATTTTTTGTACTAATTTTATGTCTTCAATATTAAAATTTCTTTGTCCTTTACATCCTATCTTGGAATATAATGGTCCTGCTAATTTTCCTAAATTTTTAATAAATGATCTTGCATAATTTATTATTCCTAAAAATTTTTGGAGATCTTTTAAATTATGTAATTTATCTGGCATGTCTAAAGCTTTTTTAGCTATATGTGATTGTAATTTAATCTTTCCGTCTCCTAATGTAAGTCCTACAAAGTTTATATAATTTTTACATAGTTCTATCTTCTTTTTACTAATTATTATTCCATTATTAACAAATAACCTAAATATCGTTTGTAAATGTCCTAAATGTTCTTTTATATCTTTACTAAAATACTAAAATATCGTCTTACATATACTAAAACAAACTTCTTATATTCTCCAAATATTTTATCCATTTTTCTTTGAAAAATTGGAGGTGCAGTTTTTAACCCAAATGGCATAACTAGCCATTCAAAATGTCCTTCTGGACATGTAAAAGTTGTCCATTCTATACTATCTGGGTGCATTTTTACCTGCCAATATCCTGATTTACAGTCAAGTTTACTAAATATTCTTTTACCTTGTATTCTATTTATTAATTCTATTTTATCTGGTAATTTATATCTATCTGTTCTAGTATTATCATTTAATCTTTTATAATTTATTACAATTCTAGCTTTTCCTCTAACTATTTCACTATGATTTCTTACCATAAATGTTGCTGATCTATGTTTTGAAGTTGACCTTCTTATTACTCCTAATTCTAATAGTTCTTTAATTTGTATACTAAAATCTTCTAAGTCTTGATTAGTTGCTTCTATTGAGGCAGTTTTTATTATATATTCTGAATTTATAATGTCTAGTTTACATACTATTTGATTATTTTTCCAATGTTTTAACGTTTTTTCTCCTATTATTTTTATTTGATCTAGGATTTTTACAATATTATCTAAATCTTGTTGGTTTTTTATTTGTCCTATTTTTTGAATTCCTGTTTTGAAATTATATAATTCTGTTTCCATTTCTATTAAGACATAATTTTTTTCTAATTCATCTAAGTCTTCTAATTCTTCTAGTTCTGATATATTTTCTGATATTATATTACACCCGTTTTTAGTACATTGTATCATTTTCACAGTTATTACAACATTTTTCTTTGGATTTTTGCTTTATTTGAGTATTAATTTTATTAGTTAGAACCGAAGTATAAGTAACATTCTTTAGAAAAAGTATTTCATCATTTGTTATTAAAGTTCCTCCTTTATTATATAGTATAAAATCTAATCCTAATACAAAATCTACTCTTATATCTAAATCTCTTACCCATATTTTATCCATTTTATAAGTAGGTTTATGAAATTCTGAGCATGTATTTAGAAAACTAACATGTGCTTTATCTATATAGTATTTGTATATGTTATGAGTTTCATCCATTTGCATAGCTGCAAGTGTTTTTCTAAGGTCTTTATTAGTTCTGGGGGTACAATTTTCTTATTAAGAATACTTTTAGTACATCCTGAATCTACTAATGCTAAAGTCTCTATTTCATATTCTCTTATCTGAAGTTTTGTTAATACTTTAACAATATTTATCTTTTTATCCTCATTACATATTAAGGTATTAAACTCTTCATTCATTAATTCTTGATTATCTATCGATGGTTCAACTTCAATATGTTTTCCTTTTTCTAATCTTATTATTCTTTCTTCTAATTCTTTAATTTTTGCTTCTAATACTGATACTTTAAGGTTTATTAAAGGTTCATTTATATAAATTTCTTTTTTCTTTTGGATGACTATTCCTAGTTGGTTTTCTATACAAGTTATGCATCCTTCTTTAAAACACTTATTACATTTAGCTCTCTTATTTTTACTTGGATACCATTTACACCAACTACATGGAGTACTATCTAAACCTGTGTCTTTTTCAAAATTATGTTCACATTCTATTATATTCATAAAATTAACTTGTAAATCTTCCAAATTTAAATTTTCTATTCCTATTTCATTAATTAATTCTTCTCCTTCTGAATTAGAAGAGTTTTCTTCTTTATTATTTTCTTCTATATCAATACTTACTATAGAGTAAATACTCTCATTATCTGACATATATTCATCTACATTTAATAATGCTTCATTAAATTCTTCTACTAATTGAGCATTTCTAGTCTTTGCATTACATCTTTTAGGATAAGTGTTTGATAAATGTTCTATACTTCCACATGTAAAACATTCTAACTTATTTTATAATTTCTATCTGTTCTATATTCTCTAACATGTCTATCTCTATTTAAATATGGTTTTCTAGCTGAAGATTTTCTAAGAAAATATCCTTTCTTGCTATATCTTTTGTTATATTGTGGTTTATATTTTTTATACTTTTTTCTTTTGTATTGATCTTTATCATAACTTTGAGTAGTATATATTATGTCTTTACAAAAATTCATTTCATTTTATTTTAATTGTTTTTGTATTTATAAATTCGTACACTTTTCTTGTAGTATTTCCATTGTATGTTGTATTCTATGTCCTATTGACCATTTAGCCTGAGGACTTTGTAATACTCCTTTCTCTTTTAGTCCATTTATCTTCTATTTCTCTTCCCAATGCTCCTGGTAATTTATTAAATAACTTTTTTCCTAAATCCTGATCAAAGACATTTCCACTAATTGTACAATAATAGAAATAATCATTTAAGAATTTCTTTATGTAGTACCAATTACTTATACTTAATTGTTCTAATTTTATTACTGCATTTCTTTGTAATGCTACTAATCCACTATTTGGATCTTCTCATGTTATTAATGTATGTATCTTATTTGTAAAATTATATGGGTTTGGTCCTAATGATACTAAATACTGGAATTCTTGTGGGAGTTCTACTTTATATGTTTCCCATAAGACTTTAGTTGATTCTCCTAAAAATGTTTCTAAGTATTTGTACATAGTTTCTACATCAGTTTCAGTATAATTTTTTATGAAATCTGCTACTACTATTCCTTTCCATAAATCTATTACTGAATTCCATCTTTGTGGATCATGTGCTGCTATGTTTAATATTTTTCCTTTACTTCCTCCTTCTTGGAGTATTATTGGTTCTTCTATAGACATTCTTTTTCCTATTGGTTTTACTTCTATTGTTGGAACATCTCCTTGTCTATATACTCTTCTACGTGGTATATTTCCTGTACTATTATCTGCAGTATATACTTGTTCTGTTGTTCTTTGGAATGGACTACTAGAGCTTGCTATTTCCATTAATTCTTTTTGACTAAGTATAGATTCTAACTCAGATATTTCACTATCATTTTCTTTTATTTCTGTCATTATGTTATTAGCTTTTTCTAAGTTTTCTTGTAATTGTTTTCTAATCTATAACCTTTGTTATCTGTCCTAAGTTCACATATTTTAAAATGAGATATTACCTTTTCTAAATCTAGATCTTTTAGTTTATATCCTTTACATATAAATAATTGATTTTTATTATTATAGCTTATTTCTTTTGCTTTTTCTATAGCTAAATCTACTGAGAATTCTTCTTCTAATAATACTTCTATGTTCATTCCTTCTAATGGCATTTCTTCTATAACACTTTCTTCTTCTATATCTCTTTGAGTTTCATAATTATAATCTATAAATCTAATCGAGGGTTCTCCTTTAGAATTTGTATACATTAAATGGGTATCTGGATTTAAGGCTTCTTTTTCTTTGAAATCTCCTAATTTCCATTCTAATCCTGCATATTCTTCAGGGTCTATTTTTATAGGTTATATATATATATATATATATATATATATATATATATACAATTCAATAAGATTGGTGGTTTAAAATTAACTATTAATAAGAGATTTTATTTTTTTTGTTTATATTTTTTTTTTAAAAAGTAATAGATAGAAATTAGATTTCATCCTTCTTCAATAGAGGTCTTGGGTTCAAGGCTTAGAATGGAAAAAAAATCTTGTGATAGAACGTTCTCCTCTTTATTTGTCTTTGCATTTATCAAAATCAAATTAATAGGAAAATTCAAGAAAAAATGACAGAAATCTCATCTTTAAGTTCTCTTACCATCATTATCCCCAATTAGTTTTATAAATTCCCAAAATCTCTCATTTTCGCGCATCAGATTAATGCATCTCGCGCATCAGATTAGTGTATCATGTATAAAAATACATCAATTTAGTGTATCATGTATAAAATATAATGTATTTTACTTAACGATTAATATATCTCGCATATTAAATTAATGTATCAACGCTTATATTATTGTATCAGTTTGAAATTTCTGTAATTATAAACTTATAAGGGACAAATGATAATTTTACCTTAAAAGTATGTGATTTTTGTTCTTTGCCCAAAATTTAATGCCCATATTAAATACCAAATGAAAGTAATTGGGCCTCCAAATATTTTGGGGGTTACAACACTCACTTTAGCGGTTTGACTCTATTATCTTGTTGTTGTTTTTACTTGTTGTTATGGTCCCTTTTTCACAACTTACCCAATAAGCATCTTTGGAAAACAACCTCTTTATCTTCTCAAAAATAAGAATAAACTAATAGATGCTCTGAAAGTATACATTTTATGGAATTCTCTAATTTGCAACAAGAGACCTTTCGTGCATAAATGTACAACAAAGTATACTGAAGTTACTAGCCCAAGAAAATATGTATAGTGACACTAGTAGCCCAAATAATTGTGAGGTATCTTCCTTTTTAGGTGTTTGCAACTTTCATATATAGTATGGGCTTATTCCTCCATCTTAAGCAACAATATATGACCTATTATCACACGAGACCACATTACGGTCAAGTAGGTCATTCACGTCGTCTATTTTGGGTGGTGTTAATTTTGAGAAAGTTTTTAGCAGACATAATACATAAAATAAGGTTTTATAGCTATAGTTCCGATAATTGCTCTCTAAAACTATAATTTTATTTGCTATGGAGGCTACGATTTGTATATTTTTATCTATTTGTATATTTCGTCTGCGAATAAACAAATAGAGTATACAAATTCTGCTTTATGCATTTAGTATTTTTCAGAACTCCATTTGTATATTCGCTTGCCAATGTACAAATAGGGTAATTTATTATGATTTTTTCATAAATCATATACAAATAACTAAGGTTACAAAATTCTAAATTTATACAATCAGAAATCGGATTCATACAATTTACACGAATTATGCAAATTATATAAATCAGATAAATAGCAAGAATTGAATAAACTATAGCCCCAAGGTACAATTTCTTTAAATCGTAGCTATAATACCTAATAGGCTGAAGAATTGTTATTCTACGTAATTTTCCCAAAAAGATAAAATTTATTGTGTAGTTAGTCACTTTGGAAAATTGGCCTTAAATTGACACCAAAGAGTTCAGATGCCAAGTCGCAAAAACACAAGGTAGAAATAGTTTGTCCTTGATTATGGGTGTCGATACGAGCGGTTTAGGTTGAAATTAAAGATATTAAAAGGAAAAACTACATAATAAATCATAAAATTCAAAATAATTACATGTTTCTATTCCAATCCAAAGTAATTCAAGAAATATTCATTCTCTCAAAAAAAATATATAACCAATACCCCTCATTCATCAAGGCTGAAAATTTCGCTTAACTTAACTCACTACAAGAAAAATGTGAATTACATGGAAATTTTTCTGGAGATTAGTATGAAAATTTACAGAAAAATTATTTTCCTACAAATTTTCATACTAATTCACAGAAAAATACCCATGTAATTTATCCTTTTTCTTGTAGTGACTGATACTAAATTAGTATTATATATTGTATTAGTATCATTAAAACTGATAATTTCGCTTAACTGATACTAAAACAGTATAATACATTGCATTGGTATCATTAATGTTTCTTGTTCAAAAATTACTCATTAGTCAATGATACTATAAGAGTATCTGTATATTATTGTGGTATCACTAATGTTTATTATTCAGAAATTATTCATTAGTCAATGATACTATACGAGTATATGTATATTGTTGTGGTATCATTAAGGTTTCTTGTTCAGAAATTACTCATTACTCAATGATACTATATATTATGGTATCATTAAGGTTTCCTGTTAAAAAATTACTCATTAGTCAATAATATTATAAAGGTATATATCATTGACTAATAATTAATTTATAAAACAAAAAACCTTAATAATAACAATACAGTATATATATATACTGATTTAATCTCCATTAAGCGAAATTATTTATCTTAATGATATATCAATACAATACATATGATACCGATTCGGTATCAGTTAACCAAAATTAATTGAAAATATATAGTGCAATTATTTAGTGGATATAAATATAAAAAGGTATGCATTCATAATTATTGTGTTTTTTGTTTGAAACAATGGTTAATTACATGGACTTCAAAAGAAGAAAACTAAGGTCAATAATAAGTGTGTGTCTTCTAAGAAGACCAAGACTTTGAGTGGGGCTTTTGACATGTTATATATGTACGTACGTTTTGCAGCAGCGTGGAAGGAACCACGAAGTTGCACAAAAATTGAACCTTTTTTTCCTATACATATTTACTAATAACTGTGACATTTCCATTAGTACCACAAAATATCAAATTAATATGAAATTTTTTGAGAGCAAAAAGAGGAAAGAGTACCCAGAATTTGATGACGAAGAAGAAGAGAAGATGGACAAGTTCTATGAACTCATAAGAAACTTCAAAGATCATGCTTCTCAATTGCTGATTAATAGTAGTAGTACCAACATGCCCAAAAATAATGAGACTACGCTAGCTGAAAAATTCGAGCTTAAGAAGAATAAGAAGAAGAAGAAGAAGAGTGATGATAAGGGAATTAAGGAGGAGGTCAAAAGTAGTAATCACAAGGATTTTTTATTTACGAGTCCTTCTCAGCCATTTACACGTTCTTCCTTGGGTGACACTACTAGAAATTCGCCAAATTTAGACGGAATAAACCTTGATGTTGATGAGATGAGTGGTTATAATAAGCTTCAAAGAGTCTCAGGTGATCATCAAATTCATGAGGATACTAAGGGTTTAGACCTTAATCTTTCTCTTTAATTGATTTGTACGTATATTTTATCGTTTCCATATATCATATATCATTGTATTATGTTGAATAGACGAATCTAAAATTTTAAGCTTTTGTTATATGGTGCATGTACCAATAATTGGTTTGAGATTGAATTTTAATTTGTGAGTTGAAAACAATTGGTAAACTGATTCATGTTGCCTTCAACATAAATCAGGTACTAGAACTGGCAGGGGCGGATCCGGTACCAATTCGATCGTTATTTTTAAAACGGAATATAAATTTATTGTTATGTGTCAAAATTGAATAAAATTCTAAGAAATAGTAGACATGAATCCATAACTAAATAATCTTAAAGACTAAACAACAGTTGTTCAAATATAAAAACTTCAAATTTTATATTTGTCTCAAAGAACTAGGGAAATTGTTGCTCGCGAATATTGAACGAGCGTAGAACATATTAACGGCATTAATTGTGTTCGTAAATTCTGAAAATTGTTTAGTTGTACCGTTTAAATTTGGATGAATATGTTTATGTCATGTATAATATATTCGGGTTTGAGAAGTGGATGGAGAATTACTTTGTACTTTCAATATGAAACATAAATTTTTGAGTAAAATTCACTAAAACAGAATCAAATGTAATTGGTTGGAACTCGTAACTATAAATATTAAATTAAAGAAATTCTGAATCTGTTTTACAATGGGAAACTTACATAAATATATTATAATAAAAAAATATTTACCATTTATAATAATAATATTTTTTTTCACTTAACCACTTTTTATTCATTTATAATACAAGTTTAATACATATTACAAAGATAAATTTATTATTCAAATATAATAAGTTTTAATAATGGATAATGCATTTATCACACATTTTAATACACTTATAATACAATGTGACAATTTTTTACCAAACAAACATAATATATTTCAAAAATAATTATAATTCAAATATATTGAATACATAATTCATTTTTAATACATATTACAGATTTATCACAATATTACTATGAATGGTAATAAACAAAAAGTATCGCTAAAATCAGTAATTATTTTTAAAAATATATTAATTTATGTAATTTTTGCTGTTATTCTTCTTCTGAACATTGGGCTTGTTATGATTTGGGCTTTTACTTTTTTTTCTCTCGCTATACGGCCCAACATAGACAAGGACAATAACTTCTTCCGATATTCTTTTTTTTCTGATTTGTTTCTTAAATTGATAATAGTTAGTCAAAGATTCATGTAATTCAACTTATAGAATTATTTCTATTCAAACATTTAGAAAATTGGGGTTGAAGAAAGAGAAATTATAAAAGAGGGGATCACAAGGTCAAAAAGAAATTTAAATAATCAACCAACTTATCTACTTAAATTCCTCAAACCTTTATAATTAGTTTAAATTTATCTTTAAATAAATAATTAGGAAAGACATATAGATGAAGCTAAACATTATTTAAAATTCACCCATATAATTTTAGCGGATTGAATTAAGTGGGATGAATCAATAAAATAATTAAAATGTATAATTTTTATTTCTTTTTATTTTTATTTTTAATTTCAATAAATTTTAATTAATGACTTATTAATATAAGTTAGATGACTTTTTAGTTAAAATAACAATAGTTAAATGACTTTTGAGTTATAACTCTTGACTATTTACACCTTGTTTAGATGGTTGTTACTCATTGTATTTTTTTGTTTTGTTAGTTTAAATACAATATTTGTGTTGATTGTTACTAATCCACCTTTAGGCAACAAAGAAAATACCATTTTATGTACCCGATTTGGTGTGATCGCGTCGGTACCTTAACGTTTTCTTCTCATGTTGTCTTTATTTATTATTCAATAATTATATTTTACTTTTTTTTTTATTTCTCACCGGTGTCAGGTACGCACATTGGAGCCTGACTACATCCAGATTCGCGCCGAAACATCCCACATTGGGGAGGATAAAACGCTTCATAACAAAGGAGACTCTCTAACGAGGGGGACTTGAACCCGAAGGTTAAGGATGAAGAACTACTTACTACTCCACCACAACCCTTGTTGATTTTATCCTATCTTTTCATAGTAGCTCTACCTCGTACCATATTTTTCTGGTATATTTATCAATCAAGTTATGGATGTGTGACAATATGTAATGGTCAAAGAGAAATATACAATCTATCCAAATAATATATTCATTAAATAAATACAATACGATACAATATAAAAAATACGATATAATACGATACAGTATGAAATTATATGTAACAACCAACCAAAAAAAGTGTAATTATAGAAGAGAGAAGTATGGAAAACGGCCTTGAACATGACGCAAATCATTTGTTTTGTCTCCGAACAATTGATAGCCTTAAAAATATCCTTCTACTTGACTAACTAAAAAAAAAAACTTAGATACACCCCCAATCTGCCACATGACATAAGAAGCGGCTTCTAACTTTTGTAGGAGCATGTACTTCTTAACCAAAATCCAAAAGAAGTGTCGAAAACACTCCTAAACTTGACGAGAACTTAGGGTGTATTTCATGTTGCAAGATCGAGTGTGTATTTAAGTTCAATTAGTCAAGTAATTAAAACAGTATTTTTAAGAATGACAATAATTTAAAAATAAAACTAATTATATAAGCCGAGTTTAGATAGAATATTTTCAAATACTCCTCTCTTAATTGAACTCGATTTTGGGGGGTGTCTGTTCAAGAACTTCAACTCAATTTTAAGCTGGTATAACAATTTAACTATTTAACTTTTGGGCAATTTCTTCAGGAGTGCTCGAGAGCTAATTATTGTTCAAGAAAACATCATGATTATTACAATGTGGTTCAAAACAAGTCAATGTTGAAACTAAGGTGCGTCACAAACCAAATACACCAAAAATATTCTTAGTTAAAAGAAGTAGCTAGAAGAAAGATAAGGTGCATTGGAGAGGCAATGTATTTTTGAAAAGACAAGTTCTCTATTTGTGAATTTTCATGCCACATACTCATCATCATCATCACTACAAAATAAAGTCCAAAATATATTACTAGGAATTAGCTAGAGAACCTATTTATTGTTTTTACAATCTTTATGTAATCTTAAAATTCCATTCGTTTTAAAAATTATTTTGGAGCGTCGGTTCCCTCTAAGTAGAGCCGTCAAAATAGGCTTAGGCCATGAGACCGGTCCAACCCAACCCGTTATAGGGGCAGGGTTAGGATATGATTTTTCAAGCCTATTTAAAACTATTACTTATATGTCCGATCAATATAACTCCTTGACCCTTGAAGCTTGATCGAGCCTGGGTTGGGGTCGGCCCATACACCACAACTAGGGGTATACATAGGTCGGTTCAGTTTGGTTTTTCATTAAAAAAAATCTAAATTAATTATGTTGGTTTATTAAATTTAAAAATCAAATCAAACCATATAAAGTCAGTTTTTCGATTTTGACTTTAGTCGGTTCTTTCATTTTTTTTCGTTTTTTTTTATTTTTTCGGTTTTTTACAACTATGCGGTATTTGAAAAAACGATCAAATATTTTTTCATTTACCTATGTGATAAACTAAGCTTAAAAAATGTCAAGTGAATTGAAATTTTCAAAAAAACTGTAAATTCACATGAGTACAATTTTATTTTATTTTTTAAATATCAATGTTCATTATGTTAAATTAATAAGATTAGAGGCTAGAGGCAAACTGAATATAAAAAATATTTATAAAGTTAATTGTTAACTTTGAATTTGAAAAATTATAACAATATAATTGTAACTTCGGATCTTAATACAAAATAAAATATTTACAATTTTTACAAGTCCAAATTTGAAATAAAATATATAAATATTGAAAACTATAAACTAACTAAAAATATATTAACAAAGTAAATTATAAATAATATTTTTTAGTTATATATATATATATACAAACAAATTTTTACAAGCCCAAATTTGAAATAAAATATATAAATTTAAAAACTATAAACTAACTAAAAACATATCAACAAAGTAGATTATATGTAAATAATATTTTTTTTATCTATAAATAAAATAAATTATATATATATATATATATATATATATATATATATATATATATATATATATATATATATAAATATGTTTGGTTTGATTTGGGTTCGGTATTGACTTTTTTTCTTCTAATACCAAATCAAACCAATAGTGGTCGGGTTTTTTTTCAACCACCTGTTTACATCCCCACTCTGTTCAAATAGGGCAAAACGTCGTGGCAACTCGAATATAATGAATTGATTCAATTTTAAAAGAGTTTTAAAAATAAACGAGTTTTTAAAAAAAGAGTCGCCACCTAATTTTAGGGAAAAACTAGGAAACCATTAAATGATCTACGAAACCAATTTGATTCTAGGTAAGGGGTTCAAATTATTCCGAAGGAAAGGGGTTAGGCATCCTTCAGAATCTACAAATGTGGTTCCCGACTGAGTTCATTTTTTCAATTTGAGGAGAAAAATAATATAATGTACAAATATAATAAACATGCAATATACACAATAAAAATAAAATAATAATATCGGCCTAAGGTTTGCCTAACATCGATATATACAAAATAATGAATTAAAAATATAATTCGAATTCCTTTCGAATAGCTTCAAGGAAGCAAGTCTTGGGTACCTGTAAACACACTTAGTAAAAGTGTTAGTAATAAATAGATATGAATAAAATTGAATATATGAAATAATAACTTAAAAATAAAAATCCGTCTTATTAAGATTGGAGGCCTTGGAAATCGACGGTAATTTCTTCATCGGCCAATTTTAACTTAAACAACAAAAAATAATAAAGGTAACCACATGAAATAACAAAACAAGATTTGCTAGTATCTTCTTAAATGGTCAATGTAATCAATCAAAATAAATTAATTAAGAATAACTACATGTGAGTCAAATGGAGCATCAATACAAATCTAAAATTATTGAAAAATGGAGAAACTAATAAAAATATATAAGACCTATCACATAGTATCAAAAATGCAAAAAATTGCAACTAACTTAAACGAATAAAGAGCACATTACTTTCAGAATATAAAATGGCAAAATTAATATCATGAAAAGTGAAGTCAAACGGGAAACCAATAATAAGAATATCATCAAAACAAAGAGAGTAATAATATCATCGGAAGTAGACTTAAATAAAAACAATGAAATCAAACTATGATAAATGTAATCAAGCCAATATGAATAAATACATATCTAAGAAAATTAAATTTTTTAGGAACTAGAATGAGAGATTTTTTTTTTCATCGATCAATTTAAAAAAAAATAAACAATATGAACTTAAACTAAATGTCCGTCTTTTAAAATGTGGAGGCCTCTAAACCCGACGAAGAGATTTTTCATTGGCCATTTTAACAATTTTAACAAACAAGTTATATGAACTTAAACTAAAAATTTTCGTCTTTTAATATTGGGTAGGCCTCCAAAACCGACGGAGAGTTTTTTCACTGGCTATTTTTAACAAAACAGATAATATGAACTTAACTAAATTTTCCGTCTTTTAAAATGGGGAGGCCTCCAAAACCGACGGAGAGATTTTCTCATTGGCCAATTTTAACATCATATCCAAACATTTTTTCAACAAAGTATTTTAGGAGGTTCCACAAACAGAAAGCCACAACAACAAAACAATATTTTAAGAATAGACCAATAGTAAATTGCTAACAACCTTTAGACAATTCAAAATAAATAATAAAACATAAACATACAAACATCACTGGAAAATAATTTTAAAAATTAAAATAAAACCAACAATGATAACCACAATAACGAGACAATACCACCATTGACTTACACATTTTTTTTTTAAAAAATAAACTTAATTCACTTAAGCGAACAAATAACTCAAGATTCCAAATAGACATAAATTTCAACAATAAAATAAATTAATCAAAATAATGTATAAGGCCGAAATAGTCATTAACAAAAAGATTAGTCAAAAAAAAAAAAAACCAACAAAAGGATAAAACATACAAACCATTTTACTGAAACAAGAATAGTAATAGAAGAACAATTTAAATAAATTTTTAAAGACCTAAATAAAAATATAAAACAGCAAAGAGAATAAAAATATGTAATTAAACAAAGTAGACAAACAAAGTTTCATTCAAGCAATAAGCCAAAATGATAGTAGTCGCACAAAAGACAAAATATCACAAAAAACAACGTTGGCCGGAGCTTCACCGAATTCCGGGGTTGTGGTGGTCGGAAAATATAAGCACTAAAGAATATGTTTAAGACTTATCAAATCTGGAAAATTTACCCTCAAATTTATCCCCCTCCCCATTCCTAAGATAATGGCGAATGCTGAAATTAAGACATGACCATTATACATTAACCGGATTCAAAAATGAGCAAATTACTATTTTTAAGCTACTAAAAAATACTTGAACAACTAATGCTAAATACATTTCAATGAAAAAATAATATAATTAAGAGCTAAAATAAATGCTGAAATAAAGAGGAGTGTTTACCTGGTTCTGGACAGCGAACCGGAACGCGACGAGTTGAGAAGACGATTTTACTTCCCCCACTCAAGCAGCTGCAAAACTTTGAACTATTGAACCAAGATTTCCCAAAGCTTTTAGGGTACTCTCTGGTTCTGGAAAAATCCTCTCCTTTGAACAATGAAGAGAGGGGCTTATATAGGACAACTTTTAGTTCAAAAAAAGATGTGGGAAGCGATGTGGGACAAAATGCAAAATCCAAAATTGGTTTATTAAATGGTTTAAAGTATTTGATTAATAAGATGAATTCACATAAATTAATTTAGCGAGTTTCTTAAATTTAACGAAATAAGTTAATTAATTCGAATATGAATTAAATGATTTTAGCAAATCGAAATTAAAATCATAAAATTACGAATGTTAAAATGTTAGGCCAAAATTGGATGTCAACAGCTATCCCTTTCGTTGTGTATGATTGATGAAAGAAATCGTGGACAACGAAAATTGACAAACCCAATTTTGATCAAACACATGACCTTTCTAGAGAAGTGCGGTGGAAATATAGTGAAAGTCAATCCCGAACTCGCATCTAAAAGGTTCCACGCTTTGTTGCGTCTTTGTTGAAGTAATTCGCACATGTGGCTCCTCTGAGAGTGCATCCTCTAAAATGTTCTAAAAAAACAAAGATAAAACTCATTATTATAGGCAAAACTAAAAGAAAAAGGGTAGCATCTCTTATGATACGATAAATGGAGATAAATACAGGTCCCTTGGTAGGACGAATGAAGATGATGATCAATCTGTAGGATTTGGAATGTATGTCCATCGGTAAGACAAATGAAAAGATTATCCATCGGTAGGATTTTGAATGCATGTCCATCAGTAGGACGAATGAAAAGATTATCCATCGATAGGATTTTGAATGTATGTCCATCGGTAGGACAAATGAAAAGATTATCCATCGGTAGGATTTTGAATGTATGTCCATCGGTAGGATAAATGAAAAGATTATCCATCGGTAGGATTTTGAATGTATGTCCATCGGTAGGACAAAATGCAAACATCTTTCAACGCAAGTTTCTACCGACTTGAACGTTGAATAGATAGGGTGCACAACCTTCACCTCCGAATAGATGTGACTTAAATGCAAATATCTTTCAACGTAAGTTTCCACCGACTTGAACGTTAAAAAGATATGGTGCACATCCTTCACCTCCGAATAGATGCGTCTTAAATGCAAATATCTTTCAACGCAAGTTTCCACCATCTTGAACGTTGAAAAGATATGGTGCACATCCATCACCTCCAAATAGATGCGTCTTAAATGCAAATATCTTTCAACGCAAGTTTCCACCGACTTGAACGTTGAAAAGATATGGTGCACATCCTTCACCTCCGAATAGATGCGTCTTAAATGTAAATATCTTTCAACGCAAGTTTCCATCGACTTGAACGTTGAAAAGATATGGTGCACATCCTTCACCTCCGAATAGATGTGTCTTAAATGCAAATATCTTTCAACGCAAGTTTCCACCGACTTGAACGTTGAAAAAGATATGGTGCACATCCTTCACCTCCGAATAGATGCGTCTTAAATGCAAATATCTTTCAACGCAAGTTTCCACCGACTTGAACGTTGAAAAGATATGGTGCACATCCTTCACCTCCGAATAGATGCGTCTTAAATGCAAATATCTTTCAACGCAAGTTTCCACCGACTTGAACGTTGAAAAAGATATGGTGCACATCCTTCACCTCCGAATAGATGCGTCTTAAATGCAAATATCTTTCAACGCAAGTTTCCACCAACTTGAACGTTGAAAAGATATGGTGCACATCCTTCACCTCCGAATAGATGCGTCTTAAATGCAAATATCTTTCAACGCAAGTTTCCACCGACTTGAACGTTGAAAAGATATGGTGCACATCCTTCACCTCCGAATAGATGCGTCTTAAATGCGTATATCTTTCAACGCAAGTTTCCACCGACTTGAACGTTGAAAAGATATGGTGCACAACCTTCACCTCCGAATAGATGCGACTTAAATGCAAATATCTTCTTGGCGATGTATAAACTTTTGCGAGGAATGGAATCTTCTCGCGATGCATAAAATTTTGCGAGGGATGAAATCTTCTCGCGATGCATAAATTCCGCAAGATATGAAATCTTCTTGCGGTGTATAAAATTTTGTGAGGCATGAAATCTTCTCGCGATGTATAAACTTTTGCAAGGTATGAAATCTTCTTGCGATGTATAAATCTCTGCGAGGCATGAAATCTTCTCGCGATGCATAAATATTAACTCGCAATGCATGATCTTCCGCGATGCATGAATATTAACTGGTGATGCATGAATATTAACTCGCGATGCATGAATATTAACTCGCGATGCATGAATATTAACTCGTGATGCATGAAGTAACTCATGATGCATGAATTAACTCGCGATGCATGAATATTAACTCGTGATGCATGAATTAACTCGTGATGCATGAATTAACTCGTGATGCATGAATTAACTCGCGATGCATGAATATTAACTCGCGATGCATGATGTTCCGCTATGCATGAATATTGACTCGCGGTGCATGATCTTCTGCGGGGCATGAATATCTTCCCGCAATGCATAAATTCCGCAAGGTATGAAATCCTCTTGCGATGCATAAATTTCTGCGAGGTATGAAATCTTCTCGCGATGCATGAATATTAACTCGCGATGCATGATTGACTCTCGATGCATGAATATTAACTCGCGATGCATGAATATTAACTCGCAATGCATGAATATTGACTCTCGATGCATGAATATTAACTCTCGATGTATGAATATTAACTCGCGATGCATGATCTAATGATTTTTCACTGTTACAAGGTGGATGGCTAGATGAATGTCCAACTGTAACGAGGTGGATGGCTCGGGAATTGTTTTGAAAGTTTCATCTCCCCAATGCTTTCCCCTGTTCCTGTACTTGAAAAGAAACAATTAGTAGAAAAAATATCGCGCTGAAGATTTACACGTTGACGTTTAGCTTCAAGCGCTAAATGATCTTTGTAGTTGCTATCAAGCTTCTCGCAGTACTTATCAGAATTTTGGAGGTCTTCCTCAAAAATTCTGTCCAGTTAGAATTTTTGAATCTCAAAATGATCTTCAATCTTGACTTGTTGGCGATAACACCTTTATTGTGAATTTTTGAAATATTTTCAAAAATTCTGTCCCAGTTTTTATTGTAAGGAGAAATATAATCACACTGGGTATATGACCGAGCCGTCGTGGCGCCTACATATCCTGTTGAGGCACGAATCAGGTCAAATGTAGTTCCAAACTTGTAGATGATGAATACTGCAAAGAATCTGAAAAAAGATCATCAGTAGAAAATGTACAATATGAACATGATGAAATAGGAAAATAATATTCCATGTGATATCCAAAGCCTAGAGATAAAAAAAAAATATGTCACATTTTGGGACGGACAATCCATGAAGTAAAATAGGACTCTCACACATACAAGATTAACCCTATGACACTTTTTACAATGAACAACTCAAAAGGCAATTTTTTTTTTTTTTTATAAAATTGAAAGATTCTTAAAAGGTTTTAAAATATTAAAGAATGAGTGTTTGCTCACTTTTTTTTTCTTTTTTTTTCTTTTTTTGAAAAATAAAGAATGTGATGAGATAGTCAAACCTTCCCTACAATTGGTACCAACAGTTAAGATTGCAGGTAAATCTCTCATTCTTTTTTTTTTATAAGATTGAATTTAAGGTAATTCCTACAGCTTCAAGTGGTACCTCCAATATACTTAAGGATCAACATGATCCGTTCATCTTGCTTCAAACAAAGGTTTTGAATTATATCAATCCTCATGTTTCAAGTGCCCTCACGACAAAGGCTAGTCCTATTTCACACATATTTGAAACATTTGATTATAGGACATTTTTCAAAGTGCACTCACACTCACAAAATGTTCAATGCACACAACTGTGATACCATATGCTTGACCCTTATGTAAATCTCCACTAATGTGAGAATATTTAGAATGAGATCATGTAGGGCTTGTCATTGGCTTGTAACGTAGGCTTAGGGATGGGTAGGGGGATAAAAGTGACTTAATTCCTCCTTGAGTGTCACACAGAATTTGTGCTCTTAATGATTGGTACGTCTTTGCGTTAGATCCTATTCATTGTTTTCCCCCCTTTCAACTTCTTTTGAATTCTCATTTTGACTCTTTTTCCTTCTTCTTTTTTCTTCCTTTGTTTCGACTTCTTTTGAGTTCTCATTTTTTGGAACTTTTCCATTCTTCTCTTCTTTTTTTTTTTTTACCCTCTTTGTTTTGACTTCTTTTGAGTCCTTATTTCTTGGAGCTTTTCTTTTATTTCACTCCTTTCTTATAAATTTTTCTCCTTTTTGTTGGAGTATTTTCCTTCCCACCTTTCATTGACCTTGTAAGGGTATTTTTGTATTTCTTTATTTCTTTCACCTTTTCTTTCTTCCTTTATTTTTTTTTCTCTAGAAGTCTTTTGTTTTCTTGACTTTGGGAGACTCGATATCTTTGCTTTCGCAAAATTTCAAACATGGATCTTCTTTTATAATTTGCACATTCTTTGTAACATTTTGAAATATCGAGGTCATGTGATAAGACTTAAATGGGCTCCTTAGGATCTAAACCAGTGTTCCTAGCCAATTAGGCATATTTAGAGTCTTTGAAGTGGTGTTGGAACCGAAACTCTTAAACGTCCGACAAATTGGTTCATAAGAGGGCTAGAGTGTCCTTTTAATTTAACCAAGTTGAAGAGTCGGAATTTGGTAAAACGGTTGTATCATGCTGGAAAAGTTAGGGTACGACTCCCCAAGGACCAAACAAGGACCCTCGAGGAGGACCCTTGAAGCAGCAGGGCATGACGAACCCCATGGCGGGGCGTCACAGGAGAGACGGGGCATCGAGGCCTCCGTCATGCCAGCCTTAGCGCTTGGGGAGAAAGCCTCCGCCTGCACAAGTCTCTGACCAACGTGACGGATGTGCAGGACGGAGGGAAGCCAGTCCGTCACGGCCACGACGGTCCGTCGTCGTGGAACCGTCGTGCGCTTGGGGAGAAAGCCTCCGCCTGCACAAGTCTCTGACCAACGTGACGAATGTGCAGGACGGAGGGATGTCAGTCCGTCACGCCCACGACGGACCGTCGTCGGGGATCCGTCGTGGAAGGTCTGTGGCAGTTTTGGAAAAGTTAGTTTTAGTTAGTTAATTAATTAAGTGACTTAGGGGTAATTAGGGGTTTAAGAGAGACTAATTAAGTGACTTAAGACCCTACTATAAATACCCCAACCCTCATTAGCCTAATCATTCTCTCAAAAACAAAACTCTCTTTCTTCTCTCTACTTTCTCTCTCTATTGGAAGACTCCATTGGAGATCAACTTGGGGAGATCATTGGGGCTGGATTAGCACAAAATTCACCATCAAAACGTCATCAAACCTTAAGGTATGGGATTTAATTCACCTTTGAGATTCTTTCCTCAAAGGGTTCCTTCAAAGCTTTTTCCAAAAAGTTGAGTTTCTTATGGGTTTCATCCAAATCCGAATTTGATCATGTGAATTAAGTTATTTAGGTATTCCTTAGGTTAGAATGAATAGATTATCATGAATTGTAACTTGATTATGGTGAATTGAGGTAGTTTGATCTAGATTGTGGGTGATGACCCCTAACCCTTAACCCTAAATGTAGAATTGATATGGATTAGGTTGAGTTTGATAGAATTGACCTCATAATTAGTTAAATGGTCTTTAATGATTGTTATTGCATTGATTATGGATCTATTATGATGAATTGAAGTTCTTCACACCTATGTTCTTGAATATTCAATCTAAGTTAAGAAGATACACTTGAGATCATGTTACTAAGCTTTGATGTAGTATTGCTTCATAGTATAGTGCTTCTCCTTGATTAGTTCTTGTGATTTATTATTGAATTACATTGATGTGATGATCTAAGATTGGTTGATCTATGGGTTGATGGTAAGGTCCTTTATTGATGGACTAGGGAGGAGTATTGGTAAGTCTTGATGATCCTAGCCTTTACTTCAAATTATGGTTAATTGTCATCAAGCGATAATGTTATGTTGAAGTATGCTTTGATTGATGTGATAAGTTGATATGATACATGAACTTATATGCTTAGGTTGGTTGCGAGGTTGCTAGGCGTAATGTAATATAGGGAAGTTGTACGATGTGCCCTATTATGATGAGATGTACGAGGGTTGACTTCACCTATATGGATTGTTAATGAAAGGACTAATTCTCATACAATTCTTATTGAGTTATAATGATGATTATACGAGGGATTGACCCTTCTATCTAACTAAATTGAGAAGATTAATAAAGATTAAAGATTTCTCTAAATGGGGACTTAGCTTAGCACCGAGCGAACTTGACAATGGGAGGTGATGACTTGTCCCTAAAAAGGAAAGATTCATCCTACAAGTTGCCCATGTGACGATAACTCCCATGTATGAGGGATGTGTCACTTTAAGGGATTCCCATGAGGAGCGGCCCATATTACCAAATGGTATAAATAGGGATATCTACCTCTTAGTTCTTGAACTATGTTGCCACCATAGGATACTAGCTAGTGGATCCACCTAGATATCTATGTTCACGTTAGGTTCTACCTTGGCCGGTAGACCACCTTCCATCGGTGTAAGGTTTCATGACACCGGATTCCACATTCGATTATGTGGTCTAGTCGGTTAAGGCAAATGTTCCCTAAACTAAAAATGAATGAATAAGATATAGGCTAATCAAAGTAACTTGAGAGGTTGGCTATAGCTTAGGTAGGGGTATGGGACTCTACCTACGCCTTGCACTAGTTTGCCTTGATAGGAACTTTGAGAGGTCAATATTATACATGTAAAGTGATGGTATGATGTAAATGGTTTGTATGTTGAGTAACATGCTTATGAATATAATGTTGTTGTCTTTGCTTGAAGAAGGATGTATCATGACGTGAAGAGTATGTTGGTAAGTAAATTGCTAATTGTAGTCTTGGTAGGTTACTTGATTGAGTAGGAGACATGGTAATTTTACTTGATCATTGCACTTGTGACTTATTAAAGGTTATCATTAGTATACTTTGCTTTGCTATGGTTTAATTGCATATGTAGTCTATTATGTTTTCATAAATGTCCCTTTTTAAATATATTTGATTGGTAATTGTATATGAGATTCCATACTTAGTACATGTGGAGTACTAATCCCTTTTCTTTCCCTTTTCCCAAACATTTTAGGTTCGGGTCGTTGAGCTTGATCCAAATTGCTAGGAAGGAATACTTGGGTATTTTGCCATCCAAGTGGTAGGTCCTCACTCTCTCGAGGACGTGGCCGACATCTCTCTTTTATGATGTGTAGCTACTATGATTCTATGTTGACTCTGTTATTCTCTTGAGACGATGTAGTAGACAGCCTATATGTGGCTTCTTTCATTTGATGTAGGGCTATGCCCAAGACTTATTGTAATCGATAGATGGTTTATGAGATGAGACGGTTTTTGACTATTATTTTCTAAATATATAAGTGTATGAAATAAAAGTAGAAGACTAAGTAATCTTCGTATATGAACAAGTCTATGTATACTTGATATATATAATTACGTGTATGTAGAGGTCTATGTAAACCTCCGAGTAGCTTTAGATAAAAAGTATTTAATTCATTCTGATTTTTAGTCGATGAATGCTATGACGAAGCTAAGAGGCTTGTCTTAGTCCTCCGAGAGGACGACGACGCCGGTTACGTCTGGGGGGGTAAACCCGGATGTGACAAACTTGGTATCAGAGCATGAGGTTGAATATCCTTGATGTTAACGTCTCTCTCTCAACCACGTTATTTAAGTTTGTATTCATAATTGTGAAGCGCGCCACACTTATGAATAGGAACTTATTTGGTGATTAGGAATCATTCTCATTGTTGGAAATCCATATCGTGCCCCTAGAATGTACGTCGTATATGCGTTCGCCTGAACCTTGTGTTTTGGTTATAGGAGATGAATACTAGAAGAAATGCGGCTCGAAGATTTGAGGAAGAAATGGCTGCTGCGGGAATTCCTCGTGATGAACTTGTTCCTCCTCTTGAAGAGGTTGCTGTTGATGACCAGGTTCCTGCTAATCCTCTACCGATGACAGAAGCTCAGATGAGAGCTATTATTGCTCAAATGGCTCAAGCCATGACTACTCAAGCTCAAGCCGCAACAGTGCAAGCCCAAGCTATAACTGCCCAAGCCAATAGGGATTTGACACCTAGAGTCCATGAACAGACTATGGCCTCCAGACTTAGGGATTTCACTCGAATGAATCCTCCTGTCTTTTATGGGTCGAAGGTTGATGAAGACCCTCAGGAATTTATTGATGAGGTTCACAAGATTTTGTGTGCTATGGGGCTGTCATCTAGCGAGAATGCCGAGTTGGCCTCATACCAACTCAAGGATGTCGCTCAGATATGGTATGCGCAATGGAAGGACAACAGGCCACTTGGAAGTGGGTTAGTGACGTGGGAGTTATTCAAAGGGGCCTTCATTGATCGGTTCTTCCCTAGAGAGATGAGGGAAACGAAGGTGGTGGAATTCATCAATCTCCACCAAGGAACGATGAGTGTTCATGAGTATTCTCTGAAATTTACTCAATTGGCCAAATATGCTCCGTCTTTGGTCTCCGATCCTAGAGACAAAATGAGTCGATATGTGACAGGTATATCGGACGACTTACAAGAGGAGTGTCAATCGGCTATGCTACATGATAACATGAACATTGGTCGTCTCATGGTACATGCAAGAAGGGTTGAGGAGGCTAGAGCAAAAAGGAAGGATAAGGATAAGGACTTAAGAAGGACAAGGTCTTATGAGGGGGAAACTGCTAAGGATAGGTTGGGAATTCAAGACAGGCCTAGATTCAAGAAGAGGTTCTCAAACCACGTTCCATCCAAATTTCCCAAGACTAGGGATCCTAAATCCCCTAGACCAAAGGTTGCAAAGGGAAAGGGTGGAAACTCATCTAATGAGAAACCTACTTGTGTTAAGTGTGGGAAGGAACACTATGGTGAATGTTTGATCGGAACGGGGAATTGCTTTAGTTGTGGGAAGAGTGATCACAAAGTTAGGGACTGCCCTAACATAAGGAACCGAGAAAGGAATGTGCAAAAGCAAGCGAGTGAGGCTCCTAAGAAGAACCATTTTTATGCTCTTCGTTCGAGAGATGACCAAGAGGCCTCTCTCGATGTGGTGACTGGTATGTTACAAATCTTTGCCATTGATGTGTATGCATTACTTGATCCGGGTGCTACTTTGTCTTTCGTTACTCCATTAGTAGCTAAGAAGTTTAGTACATTTCCCGATGTTTTGCATGAACCTATTTTGGTGTCTACTCCGGTTGGTGAATCAGTGGTAGCAAAAAGAGTCTATCGAAATTGTCCTATTTCAATGCCTCATAGAGTTTCTCATATTGATCTAGTTGAGCTAGACATGCTTGATTTTGATGTCATATTAGGTATGGACTGGTTGCATGCTAGTTTCGCTTCCATCGATTGTAGGACCAAAATTGTGAGGTTTTGTTTCCCAAATGAACCCGTTATAGAGTGGAAGGGTGGAAATTCTATTCCTAGAGGTCGTTTCATAACATGCCTAAAGGCGTGTAAAATGATCTCGAAGGTGTGTCTCTACCATATTGTGAGAGTCCAAGAAGTGGATTCCGAAGTTCCTCCTATAGAGTCAGTCCCCGTGGTGAGTGAATTTACGGAGGTCTTTCCTGATGACCTTCCTGGCATTCCTCCCGAACGGGAAATCGATTTCGGTATCGATTTGCTACCGAAAACAAATCCTATCTCTATTCCTCCTTATAGAATGGCTCCGGCCGAGTTAAAGGAATTGAAGGCACAACTTAAAGATTTGCTAGACAAGGGCTTTATAAGGCCTAGCATTTCTCCATGGGGTGCTCCGGTCTTGTTCGTGAAAAAGAAGGATGGGTCCTTGAGAATGTGTATTGACTACCGACAACTCAACAAGGTTACTATCAAGAACAAGTATCCTCTTCCTCGGATTGATGATTTATTTGATCAACTCCAAGGAGCGAGTTACTTCTCAAAGATTGATTTGAGGTCAGGGTACCACCAGCTTAGGGTGAGAAATGAAGATATTCCAAAGACAGCTTTTCGGACTCGATATGGGCATTATGAGTTCGTGGTTATGTATTTTGGTCTCACAAATGCTCCGGCGGCGTTTATGGATCTGATGAACAGAGTGTTTCGAAATTTCCTTGATTCATTCGTTATTGTATTTATCGATGATATCTTGGTGTATTCGAAAAATGAGGTTGACCACATGGATCATCTAAGGGTAGTATTGCAAACCCTTAGAGAACATAAATTGTTCGCCAAGTATAGCAAGTGCGAGTTTTGGCTGAGGTCGGTGGCATTTCTTGGGCACATCATCTCTAGTGAGGGAGTTGAGGTAGACCCAAGGAAGACAGATGCGGTAAGAAACTGGCCTAGACCCTTGACCCCAACTGACATTAGGAGTTTCTTGGGTCTAGCGGGTTATTATCGAAGGTTCGTAGAAGGCTTTTCATCCATTGCATCTCCTTTGACTTCATTGTCTCAAAAAGGTAAAAAGTTTGAATGGTCAGAGGCATGCGAGAGGAGTTTTCAATTATTGAAGGATAGGCTTACTTCCGCTCCGGTGTTAACTTTACTAGAAGGATCTAAAGGGTTCATTGTGTATTGTGATGCATCCCGTGTAGGTTTGGGGTGTGTGCTTATGCAAAATGGGAAGGTGATTGCCTATGCTTCGCGACAACTTAAGGTGCATGAGAGAAATCATCCTACTCATGACCTTGAGTTAGCGTCCGTGGTGTTTGCTTTAAAAATATGGAGACACTACTTGTATGGTGTCCATGTGGATGTTTCACTGATCATAAGAGCCTTCAACATGTGTTTACCCAAAAAGATTTGAATCTTCGACAAAGAAGGTGGTTAGAGTTGTTGAAAGATTATGATATGAGTGTCCTATATCATCCTGGCAAGGCAAATGTGGTGGCGGATACTTTAAGCCGTATGACTATGGGTAGTGTGTCTCATATCGAGAAAGACAAGAGAGATCTAGTAAAAGATGTTCATCGTTTGACTAGATTGGGAGTGCGATTGGCGAGTTCGCTAAATGGAGGTGCCACGATTCATCATAGCTCAGAGTCATCATTGGTGGTTGAGGTAAAGTCCAAACAACACCTTGATCAACTATTGATGGAGTTAAAGGAATCGGTTCTTGGCAAGACGAACGAGTCATTCTCCTTAGGAGAAGACAGTGTATTGAGGTATCAAGGAAGGTTGTGTGTTCCTGATGTGGATGGATTGAGGGATCGGATCCTTGATGAAGCCCATGGATCCCACTACTCCATCCATCCCGGTTCTACAAAGATGTATCATGACCTTCGAGATATATATTGGTGGGAAGGTTTGAAGAAGGATATAGCGGAATTTGTTGCTAAATGTCCGAATTGTCAACAAGTGAAGGCGGAACATCAAAAGCCGGGTGGCTTACTACAGGAGATCCAAATTCCTACTTGGAAGTGGGAAGACATTAATATGGATTTCGTAGTAGGGTTGCCTCAGACTCAAAAGTCATTTGATTCTATATGGGTGATTGTTGATAGATTGACTAAGTCCGCTCACTTTATCCCCATCAAATCTACGTATTCGGCGGAAGATTATGCGAAGATTTTCATAGATGAGATTGTGTGTCGTCATGGTATTCCGTTATCCATCATTTTGGATAGAGGTGCACAATTCACATCTAGATTTTGGAAGTCGTTTAAAAAAGGTTTGGGTACTAAAGTAAAATTAAGTACCGCCTTCCATCCTCAAACAGATAGTCAAGCGGAACGCACGATTTAAACTCTTGAGGATATGCTTAGAGCATGCATCATTGATTTTAAAGGGAGTTGGGATAAGCATTTGCCGTTGGTGGAGTTTGCATATAATAATAGTTTCCATTCGTCCATTTCCATGGCTCCCTATGAAGCCTTGTATGGTAGGAGGTGTAGGTCTCCTATAGGATGGTTTGAAGTGGGTGAGTCATCGATATTTGGTCCCGACTTGATTTATAAGACATTAGAGAATGTACATATCATAAGAAATAGGTTGCAAACAGCCTATAGTCGACAAAAGTCCTATGTCGATAATAGAAGAAGGGACTTGGAGTTTGAAGAGGGTGATAAGGTGTATTTAAAAATTTCACCTATGAAAGGAGTGGTAAGATTCGGCAAGAAAGGGAAGTTAAGCCCTCGATATGTAGGCCCTTATGAGATTTTGGAAAGGGTTGGTAAAGTTGCCTATCGTTTAAGATTACCTGATGAGCTAGCTTTGGTTCATCCGGTTTTCCATGTCTCCATGTTGAAGAAGTGTGTCGGGAATCCCGAGTCCATTCTTCCTCTTGAAGGCCTCGGAGTCAACGATAACCTCTCTTATGAGGAGGTTCCGGTTCAGATCCTTGATAGGCAAGTGAAAAAGTTGAGGAACAAAGAGGTAGCTTCCGTAAAGGTGTTATGGAGGAACCACCTAGTAGAGGGTGCAACATGGGAGGCAGAGGCCGACATGAAAACCCGTTATCCTCATCTTTTTTATGTTTAAGGTTAGTATCTCTCTCTAATGATGTAAATGCGTTAGATATTGTGAATCTCTGTTGTTTTTGTGAAACTTTGCAAAACTCCTAGTTTTGGAGACTTCTAAAAAATGGAGTCACTCTAAGGTGACCTTAGACAAATTGGAAGTTACCTTGTTTCTTGCATATTTGAGTCAAGTTTTGTGATTAAGGTATGGTTAATCCTTGCTGATATTGTATTGAGCATATTGATAAAATGAACTATGTACTATTTGAATTGAGTGATGAATGATTGAGCTCATGCCTGTATGAAAAAGAGAAAAACCTCATGAGGAAATGTTGAGATCATGTATGGTAAATTGATGTTTTGAAGTATTTTTATGAAATAATATAGTTCATGCTACGGAATATTGTGAATTGGTTGAGCTGCTAGTCTTGAGTCTACTCCCTCTTTTTAAGAGTGTTTGGTGTCATTCGGGGACGAATGTTCCTAAGGGGGGAATAATGTAACATTTTGAAATATCGAGGTAATGAGATAGTCAAACCTTCCCTACAATTGGTACCAACAGTTAAGATTGCAGGTAAATCTCTCATTCTTTTTTTTTTATAAGATTGAATTTAAGGTAATTCCTACAGCTTCAAGTGGTACCTCCAATATACTTAAGGATCAACATGATCCGTTCATCTTGCTTCAAACAAAGGTTTTGAATTATATCAATCCTCATGTTTCAAGTGCCCTCACGACAAAGGCTAGTCCTATTTCACACATATTTGAAACATTTGATTATAGGACATTTTTCAAAGTGCACTCACACTCACAAAATGTTCAATGCACACAACTGTGATACCATATGCTTGACCCTTATGTAAATCTTCACTAATGTGAGAATATTTAGAATGAGATCATGTAGGGCTTGTCATTGGCTTGTAACGTAGGCTTAGGGATGGGTAGGGGGATAAAAGTGACTTAATTCCTCCTTGAGTGTCACACAGAATTTGTGCTCTTAATGATTGATACGTCTTTGCGTTAGATCCTATTCATTGTTTTCCCCCCTTTCAACTTCTTTTGAATTCTCATTTTGACTCTTTTTCCTTCTCCTTTTTTCTTCCTTTGTTTCGACTTCTTTTGAGTTCTCATTTTTTGGAACTTTTCCATTCTTCTCTTCTTTTTTTTTTTTTACCCTCTTTGTTTTGACTTCTTTTGAGTCCTTATTTCTTGGAGCTTTTCTTTTATTTCACTCCTTTCTTATAAATTTTTCTCCTTTTTGTTGGAGTATTTTCCTTCCCACCTTTCATTGACCTTGTAAGGGTATTTTTGTATTTCTTTATTTCTTTCACCTTTTCTTTCTTCCTTTATTTTTTTTTCTCTAGAAGTCTTTTGTTTTCTTGACTTTGGGAGACTCGATATCTTTGCTTTCGCAAAATTTCAAACATGGATCTTCTTTTATAATTTGCACATTCTTTGTAACATTTTGAAATATCGAGGTCATGTGATAAGACTTAAATGGGCTCCTTAGGATCTAAACCAGTGTTCCTAGCCAATTAGGCATATTTAGAGTCTTTGAAGTGGTGTTGGACCGAAACTCTTAAACATCCGGCAAATTGGTTCATAAGAGGGCTAGAGTGTCCTTTTAATTTAACCAAGTTGAAGAGTCGGAATTTGGTAAAACGGTTGTATCATGCTGGAAAAGTTAGGGTACGACTCCCCAAGGACCAAACAAGGACCCTCGAGGAGGACCCTTGAAGCAGCAGGGCATGACGAACCCCATGGCGGGGCATCACAGGAGAGACGGGGCGTCGAGGCCTCCGTCTTGCCAGCCTTAGCGCTTGGGGAGAAAGCCTCCGCCTGCACAAGTCTCTGACCAACGTGACGGATGTGTAGGACGGAGGGAAGCCAGTCCGTCACGGCCACGATGGTCCGTCGTCGTGGAACCGTCGTGCGCTTGGGGAGAAAGCCTCCGCCTGCACAAGTCTCTGACCAACGTGACGGATGTGCAGGACGGAGGGATGTCAGTCCGTCACGACCACGGCGGACCGTCGTCGGGGATCCGTCGTGGAAGGTCTGTGGCAGTTTCGGAAAAGTTAGTTTTTAGTTAGTTAATTAATTAAGTGTATTAGGGGTAATTAGGGGTTTAAGAGAGACTAATTAAGTGACTTAAGACCCTACTATAAATACCCCAACCCTCATTAGCCTAATCATTCTCTCAAAAACAAAACTCTCTTTCTTCTCTCTACTTTCTCTCTCTATTGGAAGACTCCATTGGAGATCAACTTGGGGAGATCATTGGGGCTGGATTAGCACGAAATTCACCATTAAAACGTCATCAAACCTTAAGGTATGGGATTTAATTCACCTTTGAGATTCTTTTCTCAAAGGGTTCCTTCAAAGCTTTTTCCAAAAAGTTGAGTTTCTTATGGGTTTCATCCAAATCCGAATTTGATCATGTAAATTAAGTTATTTAGGTATTCCTTGGGTTAGAATGAATAGATTATCATGAATTGTAACTTGATTATGGTGAATTGAGGTAGTTTGATCTAGATTGTGGGTGATGACCCCTAACCCTTAACCCTAAATGTAGAATTGATATGGATTAGGTTGAGTTTGATAGAATTGACCTCATAATTAGTTAAATGGTCTTTAATGATTGTTATTGCATTGATTATGGATCTATTATGATGAATTGAAGTTCTTCACACCTATGTTCTTGAATATTGAATCTAAGTTAAGAAGATACACTTGAGATCATGTTACTAAGCTTTGATGTAATATTGCTTCATAGTATAGTGCTTCTCCTTAATTAGTTCTTGTGATTTATTATTGAATTACATTGATGTGATGATCTAAGATTGGTTAATCTATGGGTTGATGGTAAGGTCCTTTATTGATGGACTAGGGAGGAGTATTGGTAAGTCTTGATGATCCTAGCCTTTACTTCAAATTATGGTTAATTGTCATCAAGTGATAATGTTATGTTGAAGTATGCTTTGATTGATGTGATAAGTTGATATGATACATGAACTTATATGCTTAGGTTGGTTGTGAGGTTGCTAGGCGTAATGTAACATAGGGAAGTTGTACGATGTGCCCTATTATGATGAGATGTACGAGGGTTGACTTCACCTATATGGATTGTTAATGAAAGGACTAATTCTCATACAATTCTTATTGAGTTATAATGATGATTATACGAGGGATTGACCCTTCTATCTAACTAAATTGAGAAGATTAATAAAGATTAAAGATTTCTCTAAATGGGAACTTAGCTTAGCACCGAGCGAACTTGACAATGGGAGATGATGACTTGTCCTTAAAAAGGAAAGATTCATCCTAGAAGTTGCCCATGTGACGATAACTCCCATGTATGAGGGATGTGTCACTTTAAGGGATTCCCATGAGGAGCGGCCCATATTACCAAATGGTATAAATAGGGATATCTACCTCTTAATTCTTGAACTATGTTTCCACCATAGGATACTAGCTAGTGGATCCACCTAGACAGCTATGTTCACGTTAGGTTACCTTGGCCGGTAGACCACCTTCCATCGGTGTAAGGTTTCATAACACCGGATTCCACATTCGATTATGTGGTCTATGTCGGTTAAGGCAAATGTTCCCTAAACTAAAAATGAATGAATAAGATATAGGCTAATCAAAGTAACTTGAGAGGTTGGCTATAGCTTAGGTAGGGGTATGGGACTCTACCTACGCCTTGCACTAGTTTGCCTTGATAGGAACTTTGAGAGGTCAATATTATACATGTAAAGTGATGGTATGATGTAAATGGTTTGTATGTTGAGTAACATGCTTATGAATATAATGTTGTTGTCTTTGCTTGAAGAAGGATGTATCATGACGTGAAGAGTATGTTGGTAAGTAAATTGCTAATTGTAGTCTTGGTAGGTTACTTGATTGAGTAGGAGACATGGTAATTTTACTTGATCATTGCACTTGTGACTTATTAAAGGTTATCATTAGTATACTTTGCTTTGCTATGGTTTAATTGCATATGTAGTCTATTATGTTTTCATAAATGTCCCTTTTTAAATATATTTGATTGGTAATTGTATATGAGATTCCATACTTAGTACATGTGGAGTACTAATCCCTTTTCTTTCCCTTTTCCCAAATATTTTAGGTTCGGGTCGTTGAGCTTGATCCAAATTGCTAGGAAGGAATACTTGGGTATTTTGCCATCCAAGTGGTAGGTCCTCACTCTCTCGAGGATGTGGCCGACATCTCTCTTTTATGATGTGTAGCTACTATGATTCTATGTTGACTCTGTTATTCTCTTGAGACGATGTAGTAGACAGCCTATATGTGGCTTCTTTCATTTGATGTAGGGCTATGCCCAAGACTTATTGTAATCGATAGATGGTTTATGAGATGAGACGGTTTTTGACTATTATTTTCTAAATATATAAGTGTATGAAATAAAAGTAGAAGACTAAGTAATCTTCGTATATGAACAAGTCTATGTATACTTGATATATATAATTACGTGTATGTAGAGGTCTATGTAAACCTCCGAGTAGTTTTAGATAAAACGTTTTTAATTCCTTCTGATTTTTAGTCGATGAATGCTATGACGAAGCTAAGAGGCTTGTCTTAGTCCTCCGAGAGGACGACGACGCCGGTTACGTCTGGGGGGTAAACCCGGATGTGACATTCTTGGTGCACTCAAGAAGGTTGGGCCAAGAGAGGATAGTGCTTGTAAGCACTTAAAAGGGTAGTGGTTAAGATGTGGTTGTCCAAAGAAAGGTTTCAGGCTCAAAGTGGGAAAACTAGGGATTAATGTAATTTGGTAGGCTTTGAAAGGCACAATCGGGTCAAAAAAGGCCTACAATCCTTTCTCAAACCAAACACTACTCATGATTTCGCCTCGAAAAACATTCAGGTCAAGTTCTAGATCAACAGTGTAACACAATTGAACTTTGATCAAAAGCTCACCACACAATGCACATGAAACATAAGGTTAGTTTTATTCTTATCTTGATTGCATGCAAGTGAATTTTCAAGCATCACAAAAGTACAGATAAGAGGTACCACGAGAATCTATAGTTTACCACAAAGTCAGTCTTTTCCATCATATCAAATATATTTACATTCTCTTAATACATAGGTCCCGACCGAGCTGAAGACATGACTCTTACAGTATGTACAAGTAATTTTTTTTTTTTTGAAAGAATGATTACCGAACCCGAGAAGGGCTGCCTACGTATCTCATTAAGATGAGAATCAGGTGTGCGTAGTTCATGCAGATATGACTTGAAAAATATTACCAAACTATTTTATTTTATTTTATTTTATTTTTGGAGAAGATAATACCGAACCCAAGAAGGGTTGCCTACGTATCTCATTAAAATGAGAATCAGGTATGCGTAGTTCGTACAGATATGACTTGGCAAATATGCACAAACTATTTTATTTATTATTATTTTTTTGGGAGAAGATAATACCGAACCCAAGAAGGGTTGCCTACGTATCTCATTAAGATGAGAATCAGGTACGCGTAGTTCGTGCAGATATGACTTGGAAAATATGCACAAACTATTTTATTTATTTATTTTTTTTTGGAGAAGATAATACCGAACCCAAGAAGGGTTGCCTACGTATCTCATTAAAATGAGAATCAGGTACGCGTAGTTCGTGCAGATATGACTTGGAAAATATGCACAAACTATTTTATTTTTTTATTTTTTTTTGGAGAAGATAATACCGAACCCAAGAAGGGTTGCCTACGTATCTCATTAAAATGAGAATCAGGTACGCGTAGTTCGTGCAGATATGACTTGGAAAATATGCACAAACTATTTTATTTATTTATTTATTTTTGGGAGAAGATAATACCGAACCCAAGAAGGGTTGCCTACGTATCTCATTAAGATGAGAATCAGGTACGCGTAGTTCGTGCAGATAAAGGCGTATAATAATTTAAAGTTTTAGAAAAAATCAAAGGAATTTCCATAGTCTAGCGCCACTAAAATTTGTAGTCATGAAGTGTTTTTTGATCACTTTTTTTTTCCGCATCAATATGCTTTGTAGCCTCTTAATCGTCAATCTTTATACTGTCTGTTGAATGTAACCTACGAATTTCTACAGTAATGATTTGTTGTACTCTTTTTGAATATTTTCTTGGACCTTTGTCTCTTCCCGAGATCCAGACATTGTTATGACCATCCCCGACTGATGTCGGGGACGGTATTCCTACAAAAATATGAGAAATATGTGAGAGTAGGAACATCATGCAAAATAATAATAAAAATAAATGGATGCGACCTCATAGTCAAATACTCCCCTGATTTATCATTTTGACTTAATATTAATGTCTTGTGAAAAACAAGGACTCGAACATAAATTATTTTTTCGCTGTGAAGAAGAACAACTCAAAATGTAAGAGTGTTAGTTCCTGTACATAATGGATAATGCAAAATATCACACAAATAATGAATTAAACACATAAATACTGTTTTAATTAAAGACAAACTAAAATATATCACATAACATACAAACAATTATTGCGCGTCCTATACAAATATGTGACCCTTTTATGTCTAGGGTAGGCCTATCGATTAGAAGGATGTATTACGCCCTTTGACAACTTTCCATTGTCCCCCAAAACACTTAGTACAATTTTATGAATAAATGAAATAGAATTATGAAGTTAGGGGAAAAAGAAAGAAGGAAAAAATTACAAATATTCAATCTCACGTAGGGGTACCATCCTATTCTAAGCCTTTGCGGAAGGGTCTTCCTCTTGAAATTCTTGTCGTCTCCGATTGCCAACACTTTTGGATGGAAAGATAGTTTCTGAAAACCCGAGTTTGACAAAAGTAAACTATTAAAATAACCTTCTAATTCAGATGGACAGTGGTTTGTCAAACGACGTATACATCCTTCAAATTACACACAATTCTGATCGTCCTTTTAGGCTAGAGGCCATTATGGACTCAAGGTGATCTTTCTAATGGACTCAACACGCCTTGGGTGTTGGGTCATCTTAGGCTGATGCTTAAACTTGGATTTGCTCGGCTCTACACTAGTTTACTGAGAGTGGGTTGTATTTAGATTGGAAAATGTAACCCAAACGGACTACTTGGGCTGGGACAGTTAACGATCATTGACTATCAAGTAGCCAACTACACTCGTCAGGGTGCCCCGAGAAAATTTTTGGTTAATGAACTACTGCGAACCCGCATAATCATCCTTTAGTGGAAATGAAATAATTGTCGTTTGACGGAAAATATTATGCCATGAATGCAATGAAAATATACACACAATAAAATAAATAATAAATAAATACAATATACAAATAATCAGCGAAATATAAAAATACAAGGTATAACATAATAATAAAATAAAAATTTCCTCAATTTGAAAAATAAATAAATTCATATTGGTTAAAACCTCTATTTCCCCAGCAGAGTCGCCATTCTGTTTACATCCCCACTCTGTTCAAATAGGGCAAAACGTCGCGACAACTCGAAAATAATGAATTGATTCAATTTTAAAAGAGTTTTAAAAATAAACGAGTTTTAAAAAAAAGAGTCGCCACCTAATTTTAGGAAAAAACTAGGAAACCATTAAATGATCTACGAAACCAATTTGATTCTAGGTAAGTGGTTCAAATTATTCCAAAGTAAAGGAGTTAGGCATCCTTCAGAATCCACAAATGTGGTTCCCGACTGAGTTCATTTTTTCAATTTGAGGAGGAAAAATAATATAATGTACAAATATAATAAACATGCAATATACACAATAAAAATAAAATAATAATATCGGCCTAAGGTTTGCCTAACATCGATATATACAAAATAATGAATTAAAAATATAATTCGAATTCCTTTCGAATAGCTTCAAGGAAGCAAGTCTTGGGTACCTGTAAACACACTTAGTAAAAGTGTTAGTAATAAATAGATATGAATAAAATTGAATATATGAAATAATAACTTAAAAATAAAAATCCGTCTTATTAAGATTGGAGGCCTTGGAAATCGACGGTAATTTCTTCATCGGCCAATTTTAACTTAAACAACAAAAAATAATAAAGGTAACCACATGAAATAACAAAACAAGATTTGCTAGTATCTTCTTAAATGGTCAATGTAATCAATCAAAATAAATTAATTAAGAATAACTACATGTGAGTCAAATGGAGCAGCAATACAAATCTAAAATTATTGAAAAATGAAGAAACTAATAAAAATATATAAGACCTATCACATAGTATCAAAAATGCAAAAAATTGCAACTAACTTAAACGAATAAAGAGCACATTACTTTCAGAATATAAAATGGCAAAATTAATATCATGAAAAGTGAAGTCAAACGGGAAACCAATAATAAGAATATCATCAAAACAAAGAGAGTAATAATATCATCGGAAGTAGACTTAAATAAAAACAATGAAATCAAACTATGATAAATGTAATCAAGCCAATATGAATAAATACATATCTAAGAAATTTAAATTTTTTAGGAACTAGAATGAGAGACTTTTTTTTTCATCGATCAATTTTAAAAAAAAATAAACAATATGAACTTAAACTAAATGTCCGTCTTTTAAAATGTGGAGGCCTCTAAACACGACGAAGAGATTTTTCATTGGCCATTTTAACAATTTTAACAAACAAGTTATATGAACTTAAACTAAAAATTTTCGTCTTTTAATATTGATTAGGCCTCCAAAACCGACGGAGAGTTTTTTCATTGGCCATTTTTAACAAAACAGATAATATGAACTTAACTAAATTTTTCGTCTTTTAAAATGGGGAGGCCTCCAAAACCGACGGAGAGATTTTCTCATTGGCCAATTTTAACATCATATCCAAACATTTTTTCAACAAAGTATTTTAGGAGGTTCCACAAACAGAAAGTCACAACAACAAAACAATAATATTTTAAGAATAGACCAATAGTAAATTGCTAACAACCTTTAGACAATTCAAAATAAATAATAAAACATAAACATACAAACATCACTGGAAAATAATTTTAAAAATTAAAATAAAACCAATAATGATAACCACAATAACGAGATAATATCACCATTGACTTACACATTTATTTTTTAAAAAAAATAAACTTAATTCACTTAAGCGAACAAATAACTCCAGATTCCAAATAGACATAAATTTCAACAATAAAATAAATTAATCAAAATAATGTATAAGGCCGAAATAGTCATTAACAAAAAGATTAGTCAAAAAAAAAAACCGGCAAAAGGATAAAACATACAAACCATTTTACTGAAACAAGAATAGTAATAGAACAATTTAAATAAATTTTTAAAGACCTAAATAAAAATATAAAACATCAAAGAGAAATAAAATATGTAATTAAACAAAGTAGACAAACAAAGTTTCATTCAAGCAATAAGCCAAAATGATAGTAGTCGCACAAAAGACAAAATATCACAAAAAACAACGTTGGCCGGAGCTTCACCGGATTCCGGGGTTGTGGTGGTCGGAAAATATAAGCACTAAAGAATATGTTTAAGACTTATCAAATCTGAAAAATTTACCCTAAAATTTATCCCCCTCCCCATTCCTAAGATAATGGCGAATGCTGAAATTAAGACATGACCATTATACATTAACCGGATTCAAAAATGAGCAAATTACTATTTTTAAGCTACTAAAAAATACTTAAATAACTAATGCTAAATACATTTCAATGAAAAAATAATAATAATTAAGAGCTAAAATAAATGCTGAAATAAAGAGGAGTGTTTACCTGGTTCTGGACAGCGAACCGGAACGCGACGAGTTGAGAAGACGATCTTACTTCCCCCACTCGAGCAGCTGCAAAATTTTGAACTATTGAACCAAGATTTCCCAAAGCTTTTAGGGTACTCTCTGGTTCTGGAAAAATCCTCTCCTTTGAACAATGAAGAGAGGGGCTTATATAGGACAACTTTTAGTTCAAAAAAAGATGTGGGAAGCGATGTGGGACAAAATGCAAAATCCAAAATTGGTTTATTAAATGGTTTAAAGTATTTGATTAATAGGATGAATTCACATAAATTAATTTAGCGAGTTTCTTAAATTTAACGAAATAAGTTAATTAATTCGAATATGAATTAAATGATTTTAGCAAATCGAAATTAAAATCATAAAATTATGAATATTTAAAATGTTAGGCCAAAATTGGGTGTCAACACCACCAAACCAAACCACAAGTCGATTTTTTTTTCCGGTTTGATTTCGTTCGTCGATTTGGTTTGACTTTACGGTTTGACTGGTATACCCCTAACCACAACTATCTATTTAAGGGTAACTTATAACAATCTCACTATTATATAAGCTAATTGTTTAAATGCACACTATTTTGCAATATTATGAATTTTACCATATTTGGGTACGTCCAGATATATGTATCTCGGGGTACATAAACGCAAAATTAGGTTAATTTGTTCCTAGATACTCTCTATCCAAGTGGATTATCATGTATGTAGGATACATAGACAAAATGTGCGCCCTCGCCTCCCTCCCGTTTTGCTCGTTACTCTCTTATCTCGCTCGCGTTTCTAGGATACATCACACCAAATATATGTATATCTCTCGTGTCTAGTATCCTACAAACATGCTAATTACACTACATATTTTGCTTGTGTCATTGAAACAACACCATTGTTATTATATTTGATTTGTTATAGAATTTTAAGTTTGAAAAGAAAAAAGTAAAAAAAAAAAGAGCTAGCCCGCCCAAGCCTTCGGCCCTTCTAGGGTTGGGTTGATTGAGCATTTTCAGGCCCTTCCAAATAAAGGGTCGGTCAGCCCTAGCACATCAAATTTCTTGACCCGCGAGGCTTGGACCGGGTAAGGCTAAATCGACCCTTTTGACAACTCTACCTCAAACTATACCTCATCCAAGTCCGGTTATGGTGTGTAAGCACTAATACTGTTCAAAATAAATCCTCCAATAAGGCAATAACTAGCTTAATCTCCATTATCCAGGTTACGATATATTTAATTTAATTTAATTTTTTTGAATATACTACGACTACAGTTGCATGCAAATACTACTTGTTAGGATCAATTATTAATAGATCGAGTAGACAGTAGTGCTTGAATGCTTTCATAAATTAATGAATGAGTGTCATTACCATGTATAGTAAATTTTGCAGTGGAGAAGTAGCTAGGTAGGGCCCCAAATATCACGTAGTCAATATAGAGCTCATGGTTATGAATGACCATGAATACGTGAAATGAACTGTCACCTGATTACTTTCTGGGGCGGAGTCAAGTAGCGTCAATAGGTTCATCCTAATACTCTTTATCAAAAAAATTATATTGTTTAGACATGATTAAAATTATTTTTTATGTATATGTATGATCAGTTGTTGAATTCCTTTTGACTCCTGAGTCCTCTTAGTGAAAATTCTGACTCTGTCTGTGCTATTTGATGCTTCATATTAATGGTCTTTTTCAAATCTTCACTTTCGAACAGTATTCCCTCAGATAGGCCAAAAACAGAACACATATTCTGAATTATTAAACCATGATCTTCAAAGTTTTCCCACTTATTTTAAAGTCAAATACAAATAAAACCACAAACTTCACCTTTGCTTGTCCCATATGCTTTCTATGATTCAATTTTGTCCTCTCCTTTTCTTCAAGCATTCATAATGACTACTTATCTCATTATATTACACCCTTACCTTTATTTCCTTTTCTATATGCTTGTGCTATATTCAACTCACCCCTCTTATCACAAACTGAAATAGGGTCTTGGACACACCATGATGATCAATCTAGAAATAATATTATTGACAATGTTTGTCACTAATATCCACATGTTCAAATCAAGTTTCTAACCTCATTGATGATCAGGTGCTCTGACTTTCATGAGCAATGGCTGCTCATAATATGACCTTAAATTCTCCTTTTACACCAATTAAGTAATCTGGATGTAGGTGAGTTAGATTGATATGACATGAGCTTAAATGAAGAAATGTGGAGTTGTATAACAAACTTTAACTTGTTTAGGATTGACGTGTGGTTGTTATCATAATTTGAATTTAGATTTAGATTTAGTTGAGTGATATGTTACAATGACAACAACATATCCAAAATGATTCCACATAGTGGGTTCTAGGGGGATGGGGTGTATCCAGACTTACCCCTTTCTCGTGTGAGGTAGAAATGTTGTTTATGATAGACCATTGACTTAAGAAAAATATTTTCAAAAAATAAAAACATAAGGTTTACCCAAGTAAAAAAAAAAAAAAAGTAGTGATACAATTTGAAGAATAAGTTAGTAGTATATATAATATTTTCTCCATCCTAGAATAAGTATTGCTTTAGAAATTTAAGACGAAAATAGTATGTGGTTATTTCCGACTATAAACTTATATTAAAGAGCTACTTCTTAATAGTGCTCAATTTGCAGAAACATTTAACAAAATTGGGGTAACTTGGTATAGTATACTTACATTTATTATTTTTCTTAATACGAGTAAAATGATCTAAAGCAAAACTTATTTGGAATGGAGTAATATAATAATAATGATAATTATATAAGTAGAAGAGGGACTAGAAAAGGTGCTCTAACATAGAAGTATGCTCTACTACAGGAAGGAAAGAGAAAATCATTCGATCACTGACTAATCATTTATCTTTATCCTCGACCATCATATTCTCCTATCAAAAGTCATGTTCGGTGAGTTAAATATGGGTCATGTCATGTTTAATCGTCTCACCCCATCTCTTCCTTGATTTACCTTAATTTACTTCTCCTTAAACCTATCACCACCAACCTCTAGCACCTCCTCACTTAGGCATTATGCTCCTCCTTTTTTACATGCTCGAACCATTTTAACCTTGGTTTCCGTATCTGGTCCACCTTTGAGACCGTTCCACCTTACCTCGTATATCATCGTTTATAATTAATTTTATCTCTCCTAATGTGCCAACACATCTATCTAGCATCCTCGTTTTCGCTACACTTATCTTTTGAACATGTGAATTCTTGATTGACAAATCAACAAAATAGTTGGTATAAGAACAACTCTATTAAACTTATCACGTGTACATTGGATGTGAGCCTCCATTTTACCCACCCCACTTCAATACAATCGATGTGTGATATCTTCGTCAATCTCTCCATTTTCTTGGATTATTGATCCAAGATACTTGAAACTTTCTCTCGCGTGAATGACCTGTATATCAATCAACACTTTCACATCCACCTCATGCGATGCATTACTAAACTTGCACTCTATGTACTCAGTCTTAATCCTGCACAACCTAAAACCTTTAGGCTCCAGGTTCAGTCTCTAAGCATTCCGTCTATCAATACCTTCACCGCGTATCTCTTTAATCAATGCTATATCATCTGCAAAGTCGATTGATATGTTATGTGCAAAGATCAACTCTAAATGATAGAGCTTCTTGTTATTCTTACACCAGTTCTTACAATAAAGGATGTAGTGCTGCCTTTTCTTCAAGATGAGTTCTCCACTTTCAGGTCAGAGATTAAGATGAGTTAAAAGAGATTTGTGCAACGTTGTACAAGAAAATATGAACAAAAAACTTATCGACTATTATAACTATAAAACATCAATACACGGCTACTGTTACAAATACATTCCCAATTAATGCAGTAAAAAGGAGATAATCAAATGAAAATACAAAACTTAAGGCATATTAAACTAGCTTAGTCTTAAGATGTTAATCGTCTCTTAGTCGTTAGGAGTTGATGTCCGAGGACTCGTGCTCAAATTGGATGGCTTTGGTTCTCCGGTCCTTGGACTGAATGTCCCCCTTCCGCCAGAAAGGGGACTTTGTTGGCCTCTCAGTTTGTTAATCTGTGGACTATATGCTTTTTCTGATACGCGCGGGCTCTGAAGGAGCTTGGTATCTCTTATTGGAGTTGCTGTTGAACTTGTGATCTTAGGACTGTTAATGCGCTTGACCTCACCCCTGCTTCTTGTAATCATCTCATCTAAAATCTCCCCGCTTTCTGCGTGGGAAGGTCTTGAACCAAATTCACCCTCCTGCATAGTTTAATATTAGTCCTCAAGTCTTCAAATTTATCAAATTACAATCAAATATCAGAGTACTGAAAAGGGGATTTACCATAGGAAGATTGAATGGAACGGCAGGTGACTCTTCATAATCTGCTGCATCTAAATCTTGAAGGTGTGCCCCTTTGAAAAACCTAGGCAATATGTATTGTCTCACAGGAACTAAAAGCATGATCAAGAGAGGGAAAAGGAGCCCGGCGATTGGAACCCATGTAATGCCAAAGCAAGCAAGCAAGTATAGTGTTTGAAATATTGTGAATGCTACTATGCTCTTGAAAGGAACAGTTTCTACAAAAGTAGCATGATAGTCCTCTAGAACTCTGCAACCAAGATTTCATCATTGTGTTAAGGAAATTCCTTCGAAAAGCTAAATTTTAATAAAAGACGTTTTTGAAGAGGTTAATTACTTGTATCGTCTGCTTGGTGCAGTGAATAGTAGTAATATTCTCTCCCAGAATTGATTGCCTGGTAAACTTTCAATGGCCATGTACGCGAAATATCCCCAAAGTACTGAGGTTGGAATCATTCTGAGAACTGGCATAGCAGCAACACATCCCCCAACCATTGTGGCTTGAAGCAAGTTACTAACGCGCTGTTCTTTCACTTCAACAGGCAACAGATCATCAATTTCCTTCTCAACGTCGAAAATGGTTTCATCCACAGGTGCATTGATGTGTCCCATGCTTGATGCTAACTGAATTGTTGATTCTTTTAACTCCTTTAGACCCTTTTAAAATAGATAAATCAAGTTGTTTAATGAGCTAAAATGAAATTCTTGGTTAAAAATGCAGGACGTTAAGCTCCATAAATCAGTGAAGAGGCATGTCGCGTACTCTAGCTGATGAATCCTGGTAGATCAGAGGAGTCTGCATCTGTTGATACGCTTCCTGCATATTCCCATATAGTTGTCCCAAGCTTGAATTTTTCTGCATACTTTTGCGTGCTGTGTCGACTAGTCTGTTACGAAGCAACTGCATAACAAGGATATATAAGTTTGTGTAACAATTTTAAAAAGAACAAATGTGAAGTAGTTTGACTTAAGCTAGAATTTTACTTGGTGCTTAAGAGTAGCCAGACTTTTTGTATGCATTGGGGATTGTGGGATCACACCATTTGATGGAGGGATACCAACAAGGCCGCACATTAGTGTCTGTCATGAAGAATACCAAAGCAGAACATCACGAAACAAGTTGGAGGAGCGAAACATATATGCAAACGAAAACTATGAGTAGCAAAATGGATATTCGCATACCAAGAACCCCAAAAGAAGCAAGTCATAATGGAAAGATGATGGTTTTCTGAGATTGAACTCTTTCTGCTGAGCTAATTGGGATGCTACACTGTGATCAAAATAGTAAAGCACAGCAATCATCGTTGCAGGAACAAAGGCACCGAGTATGTAGATGACTGGAACATTTAGCATGTCCTGCAGATGACCAGAATATCAAAGTTAGTCGTCCACGAGTCTGAAAACTAGAAATGAATTAATATCAGCTAGAGGAAGAAACATATGCCTTGATAACAGTCCAATTCTCATAAGCACCAGGTGACCATGGATTTGGGCTGACAAGGCGTCTTGGAATTCTTTCAGGAACAATTTCAGATGGTATATAGGAAACTGCTGTCCAAACTACAACCATAAGTGGCACACCGTAGTCTGCAATAAGACTACGAAGCCAACCTGTCGACAGCAAGCAAAATTTTAACTCATCCAAGTCCAAAGTTATCAACTTGAAACCAAAATATAAAAAATATAGTTCGATCATATGATTGCATAATTTGTGCTTACCTGTTCCATATCGCCATGATCTTGCTTTTCGGCTTTTCAAAGCAGTTAGCAGTAGGCCAAATGAGAGAACCAACGCGAACATTCCATTAGCAAATCTCCACGAAGGCATGAACTCCGTTAAATGAGGGTTGTCTCTTTTTGGAACACGAAACTCATCTACCAGGCCCTGAAATGAAAAACATATAAAAAGACCATAAATTTATTTTTTGATTGATTGATAACCAGAAAGGATAAACGGAACTTCTATTATAGAAGTAACACCTCATAGTGTTAAATATTAGTACTAGTACAATATGTTACTTACTTTAATAGCTTGCTGCATGAAAAGCATTGCAATAAGCATGCCAAATAGTTCTCCAGCCAAACGAGTAAACCTGTTAATAATGGAGCAAGCTCCTAATACTGCCAACAAGAAAAGCAAAATCGCGGTCCAGACACATACCCTGAAAAAATCGAGACGATTAGACTAAATGATGATTCAATATTGGACAAGGGAAAACAAAAGAATCAGTACTCACCAACCAGTCCAAGCTAGAAAAAGACCAGGACCCAAATCAGGTCTCTGTTTAGCAAAGTCGAACATGAATGTATACATTATTACAGTTGGTTCAGCAACTCCTAAGATCAACAAAGGTTGACCACCAATAATGGAATGTATAATTCCACAAATTGCAGTTGATGATAATGTCTGAACAGCAGTTAAAATTCCATCTGCAATTGTTAACTTCATGTTAGAATTTTCAAGTTGACGAATGAAAAATGCTTAAAATTTTAAACAACAACTATAACTACATACGTACGCCTCAATCCCAAACAAGTTGAGGTCAACTATATGAATCTTCAGTATCCGTCTCAACCAACACCATTCTCTAGCACTTATAGTTAATCTCTAACAAGTCTAGAAGACTACAAGCAGACACTAGACCTAAAAAGTAGGTTAACATTACTTAAACGTAATGTCAATCTATTGATAGTGTTATTTTTCGATAAATCTGCATGGATATAAATGAAGTACCCGTATTTCTCTCCAGCTGCTCGCCAAATGAAATCACTGGAATTGCTGAGGCAAAGAAAATGTATGTAGTGGGTGCCAAGATCCTGAAAATTAGTTCAAAATGAATAAAAAAATGTTCGTAAAAATTAGTTCTTTCGATTGTACAAGAAGTGAATAATCCATACCTGAAACCAGCCTTAATCCCACTAGTCCAATCTTGCTTGTAGCACAGTAGACGTCCATGAAGATCATTCTTGATTCCGCGAAAAGGCACAAATGTTTCTTCCATGTAATCAGGTAGGAGAATTAATATTGGACACCGTGAAATGAAATTTCTTGTTTAACTTACAGAATTTGATAATAATTTGTCTTAGAAAAGAATTGGCAGAAATGACAACAAGTCTAGGGAAAAACCATTTTTTTTGGCACTAAGCCGAAATATTTATGGAGAAAACTTCAAAAAGAGAACAATGAATAAGATATAGCAGATTTACATGATGCAACAAGTGAACAGTGAATGAGATTACAAATGATCAAAGAGAATAGCTTCTCAAGATTTTAAATATTGAGAATTGAATTGGTGGTTTTAATTAAGGGAAGAAAACAAATGTGAAGGCGCTAAGAAGAAAGTGCAGAAATATGGCAATATATATAGAGACCAAAAATAGAGTAAGTTAGAGAAACAGAGTGGGGGGAGGGAACGATTTTCACCAACGGTCCAAAATATGAAAAAATAAATAAAAGAAAAAGTCAAAGATATTCAATATCTATTATAATTCATAAAAAAAAAGCTATTTCAATCATTTATATATAAAAATAAATAAAATAATTTTTGATCGATCGACCTGATAAACCCCTAAATTCTACCTCACTCGATGGTGAAGGAGGAATAGAGGATATTCAGATTCTTTAGTGTCAGTCTGTCACTGTTGCAGTTTTGGTCAGCAGTATCAACACATACATGCGAATAATACGTATAGTCAGTCAAATTAAATAATCTTATTGGACAGAGAGAAGATAATTTGCTGTCTCAAAACAAATTACTGTAATACTCTATTTTTAAAACCCCTTTGACCCAAAGATAATACTTGCAATTTAAGTTATACCGTTTCATAAAATTTAAAAAAATTATTTTCTGAAATATTTAATTTAAAATAAATTTTAAATAACTATATGATTATAAATTATTTTTAATTATAAAAAATAAGAATATTATTTTTGAACAAAGTAAAATATATTAAATGAATTTACTAAGTCAAATGGGCTCTAAATGGCATGTTTGTGTTCCCAAATCAAAAGAAGCTAATGCCAACTAAAATTATTTAAAAATAGGGTGACAGTATTATATGAATACTTTACGTAAAACAATTTAATTATACCAATTGTGTGTTGGTATTTTATTATAACAGCAAATCATAGGGGATCAATCATACCTCTAAACGACATTAAATATTTTAAAAGAAATGAATGTATAATGCATGAACGAGCTTCTAACTTATAACTTATACATAATTTTATTCAAACACTATAAATTATAAAGTGTTTTTTTAAAAAAAAATTAATTCAAATAATATTTTACTCTCTTTGTTTTACTTGTCCATTTTAAACTTAATAAAATTCCTTAAAAGTAATAATTGACATAAATATTTTATGACAATACTTATATTAATTAATGTTTAGTCCAAAGTGACAAATAAAACAAAAAAAATACTCAGTTATGTTTTGGGGGAAGTTAATCTTTTGTACCACTCATGGTAACAATATCTGCCCACCTACATAATTAAAAATCCTTATTTTTTTTCAATGAATAAGTAAATCTTATTCTTGTATTAAATGTTCTTTAATAGTAGCCAAATTTGAGAAATATATTTTACAGAGCGAAAAATAATTAAAGAGATCAATGTGAACACCCAAAAGTTCCTGTTAATCCACAATATTTTCGTATATTCTTTTCCGTCTCAATTTATGTGATATATTTAAATATTGAAAATTAAATAATTTAATTTTGACAGTAAATTTGGGTATGAAATATTTATATTTTTTGAAATTTTTAAAAATTACCTAAAATATATTATAAATCAGAATAATTAATAATTTAAGTTATAAAAAATTATTTAAATCTCAAAATCCAAAAATTATCATCACTATTTGCTATTTTAGGGGAATTAGCCAGTGGCTAGTCTGGCAGCAAATTCTACTTCCTTAAAACCAAGTGTTCTAACCTAATGTTCTGCTATTATTGGTAATTTGTTTGGTCAACTATGAAAATTGATAGATGGCCACTTAAAGAATTTTACTAAATATATGTTTGCAATTCCAATTTATTTAAAGAGTAAAAATCACTTTGGTTAAAATTGAACTCCTCCTATAACTTTGAGATGTAATTAATTGTTCTCCGTAAAGTTAAAAAATGTAAATGAGTTTCACCCTCATTTAATGTTCAAATAGCGCGATAATTATATGTTCAAAAATTAAGAGGTTTTCTGCTCAAACACCTTTATTTTCTTCTTATAAGTTTGTTAAGACTTGCTATACTATAGAACTTTATTTTTTTAATATGAAATTGATGAATTTAATTGGCTTTATTTGAATGCCAAATAAAATCAACAAAAATAACGGCAAGGAACCCTTTTAATCGAAAAAATGGGAGAATAAAAAAAAGAAATAAAGAAGATCCAACAACATTTCCACCCAAAAGAGAAAAGCCATAGAAGAAAAAAGGTTAAGGAATCACAAACTCATTTTCCTTTGTGACGAAATTATAAAATAAATACTTCAACAATTATATATTTAGAAATACAATTTATATATTTGGAAATTGTATTAAAAAAATATCATAAGCTCCAACAATTAAAAATTCAAATTATTTAGAAAGTATTTGAAAAAAAAATGATGATAAAAATATCATAGGCAAATAGAGAAGCAATTAAGATAAATAAATTAGAGAGATAATATTACGTGCGAGGCTATATTTAATTGCATTTTCAGTAACTTAATGAATGTAATTGAAGATACTTAATAAGAATGGGACATCACCCAACAACCAACTAATTAATTAATTAAGATTCTCACTTTCATATTTAAATCATTTATTCTTTAGACTAAAAGTGGAGATTTAATTTTGCTTATTAGGGTTTTAATCATCGTCCTTCATTACAACTACCACTTAGTTTTTTTTAGTTATAATATATATAAATAAATATAAATAGAATTTGGACGAAAGCAGAAATAAACACCAAAAATAACATATTTAAAAGATTATATGTACACCAGCAAACATGGGAAAAAATTTATTAGTGCCATTTGTACTAAATTATTACTCATCTTTATTTAAAAGTGTTTGCTAAGGAATCTTTTTTTTTCCTCTTTCCATTTATGTTTTTAGCCAATCAAAGGTATCAAAACCAACACATTCGTATTATGATGCATCAAATATTTTATTTGGACGAGTGCAATAACGGGGAAGAGCTTCTACCATTTTTGCCAAGATAAAAGCAAACTAATTTAGGATTTTTGGTGTGAGTATAAGATATAATGATATCCGGATAAAATATGGAATTATTTTATTTCATATTTGGTTGGAGCCAGGTATTATGTAGTTATTTGATTATTTATTTCACCATGTTTGTCACAATAATGGAGTAAGTTATTTCATATATATGTGAAATAACTTATTTCCCAACCAAACGCCCCTTCTAAAACTCCTCTCAATATAAATGTCATTTTAGTAATAACAATAGCAATAAAAATGTCTCAATATAAGTGTCACATAAAAAAAAGAAGATAATAATTAGGGGAAAAAGTCTGAAAATACTCCAATTTTGGTCGAAATTATTATTACGATAACACAATTTATGAAGAACCTTTTACCCCCTGAATTATTTAATGGTGTATTTTAAAGATATATATATGCCCATTGGACACATTACTATTTATAATTATGCAATATTTTTTATGTCCACATGAGAACATATATACCTTTAAAACACACTATTAAATAGTGTAGATGAGTAAAAGGTCCTTTCAAAAGTTTGATATCGCAAAGTTCAAATGTATTTCAGACCCTTTTTCTAATAATTAATATATTTTTTTAACCATACCATTATGTATACTCTATATTTTTTAATAATGTTTAATTTTCCAGAAACATTTATTAAATAAGGATATTTTGACAAATTATACATCTTTTTATATCTTTTAATAACACATTTTTTTATTAAAATAACACTTATTTTAAGATGAAATAAATAGCTCATAGTAATAATATTTTAATAACATAAACGAATAGGGCAAGAAGTACGTGTAGTTAACCAAATGGCTTTGAAAGTACTGCAATAAGTTTGAGATTATGCTTGGTGTCTAGAGAGTTGGTGCTTCCGATTAATTATCATAACTTTAATTAATCAATCACGTCTTAATATTTTGCTTCCACCATTCCAATTAGCATAAATTTTTAATATATTTTTTTAAATATTATGGATGATTCTTTTTACGTAATTTACGAATATATAAATTTCATTTCAAAAAAATTGAAGATTTCATGCTCAAATTCTTGATCAAAGTCAAACTATTGCGAAAAACAAAATGTGACACATAAGTTGAGATAGATGGAGTATCTCTTTTCTTACAATCCCGTGTTGGATATTTCCCTTTTGAGCCGACAGACTCTTGAAAGCAACCTCTCTATCTTACGAAGGTAGAGATAAAATCTATGTGCATCATATACCGTTCACACATATACTATATATGTATATGTACTATGTAATAGCGTATAAGAATGTATATCTGATGTATAATAGATTATCACAGTAAATATATATTTTTTATACATCAGGTTATACACATTTTTAAAATGATGGAGGTTCTAATATTGTATGATAGTTAGGGAAAGAAGATTAAATTAAAATAGATTCGGCTTTATAAAATGAATTATAAATATATCTTCATTATTCAAGATGTAAAAATTTACTGAGTTAAAGAAATTATTAATTTTATTATTACTAGTTTATTTTGAATTTAAGGTACATACAAAAGAAAAAATGATATCATTTCCTGAGTTAAAGAAATTATTAATTTTATTACTAGTTTATTTTGAATTTAAGGTACATACAAAAGAAAAAATGATATCATTTCCATATGAAATGTCTTCCAATGGTGCGCACTCATGAGATGGATATAGGAGGACGTATTGTACCAAATCTTATTATTTAAGGTTATTTGAGGGTTCAAAAATAGACGGAGGGTAATTTTGTGTATTTAAATAGTTAAGATATATTTTAAGTCCTTCTCTGTTTAATGTATAATATCGATCTTTTTGAAAGTTCTACTTTGAAAGACTGAAATTGACCATTATAGTATTTCATTAATATTTAACAACTTTACTGAACATGTCGACTTAGCTTTCTTTTGGACATGTAATATAAATTTATGATTTTAAATCAATATTTGCACATATGATTTGGTATAATAATTATAAATCGTGATTTGTATTCAAATTCTCTAAAAAGTATGATTTGGAATTCCAAATCACGATTTCAAAAATTTTAAAATATAAAATTTGACCCACAAATTTATATTAATACTAATTATTTTTATTTTTTTAAGAAAAGACTATCATTTTAATGTTTGCAAAAGATAGACACATACTCGACGTGAAAAAATTATTCGTTTTTTTTAACTAATTTCTACTATTGATGACAAGTGCATAACAGATGTTTATCTATAAAACAAATAAAATATATGAGATTTCTCAATACGATACCTTAGGATATCAAATATCTTGTCTATTAACTATAATCTACTCATTTAGTAAAATCGTACTATAAGAATTGAGAAAATAATATTGATTGTTTTCATAATTGCGAGGTTTCCATGTTATGAGAAAAAAATATGTCTTCCCCTGTTTCAGTTTATGTGGAACTTTCGAATTTTAAAATTCAAAAACGTTTATCTTTGACCTTATATTTTTCATATATCTTTTAAATATTTTACATTATCAATATCTGTGACTTATATTACTTATTACGTAGTTTATAAATATATAAATTTCATTTCAATAAATTTGAAGATTTCATATATAAATTACCGGTCAAACATAAATTGTTTGACTCTTGAAAAACGAATAGTATCACATAAATTGGAATAGAGTGAGTACTATTTAAAAAATTCAAATTGCATTTCGACATAAATCTTCAACTTTATATCAGTCTGATTTTATAACATGATTTCATATCACACGTCCATATAAAATCTTCAACTTCATATCCATCTAATTTTATTACATAATTTCATATCGCATGTCAGAACAGACTTTTTTTTCCCCATCTTTTCCATTCATCAAATACTTTGAACTCTATTATAAATTGAGGATTGACACCCACTACAAAAACCTCAACACCAATCAAGAACATGCCAAACTCAAACAATAATTTGCTTTATGTGATTAAAAGAAGAGAGAAACCTCCACTAGTTTCTCCATCTTATGCATGAACATATATATGACATAATGAGAAGCATTAGCAATAGTGATAGATCACAATTAGCCAAAATAAAAGCACCACACCGCACTTATTTTGTTTCCTTCCTTATTCTTTCATGTTTTCATCAACAAACAATTCTTCCTTCCTTTTAGACTTTAATCATATTACTTCCCATCTTTTTTGATGTTGGAATTGCAAAACAAATGATTTTGTCTAGCACCCTCTTTTCCAAATTTGAGGACTACAATTCTTCTTGTAATTTGTAGGGTGATAAAGATGCCACGTGTCAAATAAAGTTGGAAGATTACATCAATGATCCTTCATATCTCAACAGTTGACTTCACTATTTGAATGCTTAGTGGGTTGGCTTACTCTATGATTGATCCAATACATAAAAATAGATTATTATGCTGTTAAAGTATAGTCAAATCAAACAATTCTACGTTTGTATACGTACTAATTAATTATGTCACATTGTAAAGCAATTTGTTTCACTTGAAAAAATTAAAATGGACCCTCTAGACTCTATATAGGTTTCAAAATTCAATTGTTCGCATTCTTTTCTTGACCATATTACATATCATAGCTACTAATATTGTACATTTCATTAAGACGACATAACTAACTTGGGAAAATTCGAGTACGGTATGATCCAATACATCAACAAATTGATGATTTTGGGTGTCATTTTGAAAATGTCATTAAAATATGAAGTTATTCAAAAAAAGATTTGACTCATTTCGAATGATGTTCCTAAGAGACCAAACACAATGTTTTTATGACACCGTAAAAGTGTGTATAAGTATCTCTTATACACAATTATACAAAGTTTATACATTGTGTACAGTATGTGTATAATATCGTATACCGTGTGTGGCATTGTTGCAAAAAAAAAAAAGAGCTATGCAGGTGTAATATATGGGCTATGTATACGTAATATTTTAGGGCAAACAAAGTCAATATCACTAGTTTACGAGAGAATTTTCTTTTCTTCACACGAATTTTTCAATATTACAAATCTTACCAAAATTTGGACATGTATCTTGTATCTCAGATACATGGGATCAAAATTAGGTGTAATTTGTTTCAAATACACTGTATCTGACTCTCTCACTCGCCTCTCTTCCTCTCTCGTTACCTCTCTTCCTCTCTCGTCGCATAACTCCCTCTCTCTTACCTCACTCCCTATGTATATATGTTTTAGAATGTATCTGGCATTCTAAATATATACATCTAGTGTGATTCGCATGTATTTGGATACATGGATTATCTCGCTCGTCTGTACCCTTATTTCAGTATATCTGGTAGCAAACATACATATATTTAGACATATCTGACTTGAAATCCGTTGTTACATTATTAATAAGTGAGACAATGTATAATTATTTCAAGTTATAGAAAAAGTTAGCAAGTATGATAGAAATATTTATGTAATTAGATAGTTTTTCCGAATTTTTTTTTTATAATGGAATCTATATTTTGTAAAAAAACCAAAATACTTTTCGAACCTAACTCTATCATAAAAATAAATTGGCACGCGGTTAAGGATGAATTGTTTGGCATGACCCGTACCAATCTATTGAAGCACTCAAAAAATTACACCAAAGAGGATATATATCTTGTTTTATCGTCAAGTATTTCTTATTGGAAGACAAATATTGACCATACGAATCTTTGCCTAACACCTAAGGTAAATAATGAATGTGATTAACATGAGTTGTGGTGCAATGGTGAGATTGTTCCATTCTTAATCAGAATTCATGTATTTATATTTTGAGTATGAAAAAAAAATCATGTCGAAAGCGTACTCTCAGAATAGGTGCTTATTTCAGTTCTAGTGGAACTCCAATACGGTCACCAAACATCAACTGATAAAACAAAAGAAGAGATAAATGAATGAGGCTCGGATCACTCAATATAGATTCATCGAACTCTGTAATACTAATCATAAAATTGTCACCAAGATTGTAATAATAATTAGACTGAAACCTATTGTCCATGAAATTGTTAGACGTATACAATTATTGTCCAAGATATACTTATAAGCACTTAAAAAATATGTGGGACACCCACCTCTTATTAAAATTAGACCTTGAAATGGACATAATAGAATGGTCTTTCGGCAACACCACCCTACACTACGTAAATATGCCAATACACATATTTCAAACTTATAATGTCATGTATATCCACTAGCTCGATTTATTTACTCATCAATATTCAATAGCTCACGGACCACATTCTTCAGCCAAATCAAAGAAATTAGACGAGGAGATCCTTCATGTTGCCTCACATGTTTATGCTTGGATTATATATATATATATATATATATATATATAGATATAGATATAGATATAGTTTCAATTAAGTGAAAATTATCAGTCTTAATAAATGAGAGGTATGAATAGTAATTATTATGAGAGAATGAGTATCTCACCAATATCTTTGGGTTTGAGTATAAACTTGTAATTATGTTGGATTTTATGGCTCATTTGTGTAGTTTTTCCAAAAAAAAAATAAATACTTCTTTCATCCAATAGTTGTCCACTATTGATTTAGCACACCCCAGGGGCGGAACCAACAATATGAACCCCCTTCGGCAAAAAATATTACTTATTTTTACATGGTTAAAATTATTTTTATGTATATATAGTAGATGTCGAACTCCCTTCGATTAGTTTGTGTATTTAGTTCTTTAGATTTTGAATCCTCTTATTAAAAACCCTAGCTCGGCCAGTCCACACTGCTTAAGAAACAATAAATAATAGGGGTAACATTTATTCTTTGAGTTTACTATTATATTTAAAGTTTTGAGAAATGTGTTAGATTATAAATTAAACTTATTTAATAGCAACTAGCAACGGTAAAATACACAAAAAACTTAATTATATCTTGATTTTTCAAATTAAACAAAATATTGTTGGACAATTATTTTTAATATAGTGAATAATTACTATTGGACGAAGAGAGTACTAAAAAAATATATTTGGAGGAGACTAAAGCCTATATAAGTACCCTTGCCTTCTTTCCAAGTATATCATGTTATTTTGGCTGCTGTTGGAACGTGTATAAAAATGGTTATTAATTAGTCCTATAGTTTTCTGCACCTTGCCTAATTAATATTAATGCGAAAGTTTTAATTTGAATGACGACGATTTTTTAATTTAAAAGGTCAACATTACCAAAACGAGTTTCGATTTTCCTTTAATCCTAATTAAGTCTAGTAATAATTGAATCGTCACAATATGTTAGGCTAAAACAATTCAAAGTATACTCTTAATATGATTCACCTGTACAATAATAATAACAAGAGAAAGAAAAAGAAGAAAAAAAAGCAAGTTATTTAATTAGTGAGTACATAAGAAAACATAGGAGTGGTAATGAATTTCTAGGTACAAAAGTGATGTAAGTCTAGAGGTGGAGTAGAATAATTTGTAGAGAGTATTTTGGATGCAAAAATTGAATTAGCAAACTCAGTGTAGTGAACTCCATCCCAGCTGACATATGCACCACTTTCCTCGCAGAGTACAACCACTTTGACGACAAGTTATGTTGGGATTATAGTTATAAGGCGGACCACCATAACCACAACACACCATCAATGGATTTTGAATACCTAATAACACGTGTGATTTTCAAAAATATTAATCAATATGAGTATGCCACACACGTAGAATGTTGAAATAAACAAAGTAAACTCACCATAAGTGCTTGAATTGGCGATGAGGTCGTACTTGATGGCATACATATCGACATACACAATGATTGTGTCCTTCATTTGGAGCCTCAATTGTTCACAAAGAGCGCGTAATTGATTGTTAAATGCTTGTGCAGCTTCGTTCATAGACTTAACACATCCATGATCATCAATATCGTTCGAGTTACTTACATTTCTTGTGGCAATCTTTTGTGGCAAACAACCTAACGGTCCTGTGTTATGAATCCAGAAATTCTTCCCTTCATGTTTGTATATGCCCTGCATTGGTTTAATAGTGAAGGTCTTCAGTCTCAGGGTAATTTGAATTATAGTCTGTTAAATTAGGTCAGACAGGAGGATTGTCCACGCTTTATAAGAAGTCTACGCTAAGTGCTTAGCATCTGGTGCTACTCTGATACCATAGTAAATTAGGTCTTAAATCTAACTCACACCAAAAGTTAGCTCAAATGGAAAATGATTGTCCCAGCCTTATAACAAGTTTAGTCATCTCATTAACCACTAATGTGAGACTTTTATCATTCTTTAACATGGTCAAATGATAAGGGGTACTATAAAGTTTTCTTGAAGAACTTAATTAAGACATGTGGACTTCATCTATTTCATGTTGTAGCTCCGTTAACAACAAGGAAAAATATGATGATTTGCTAACAAATGAACCAAGAGTGCAATATAGACAAAAAATGAGCAATTTGTAATGATATAGGGACAAATTTGGAACTTTATAAAAAAGAAGAAGAAAAAGAAAAGCTCACCAAGATTGCATCTTGAATTTCAGATATGAAAGAAGGGATCTTTTCAATAACTTGAGAAGCTTGTGAAAGGTAAGTGAATGCACCAGCAAGATCATTTTGTCCTATATCTATCATGTATATTGCCTTCTTCAAATCTACTTTATCAACCAACTCTTCCGAACCTTGTCAAATTATCCAAAGTTAGGACGTTAATCAGAGTCAAAGTAACATATATATACCTAGGTTTGATCGTTCAGATGATCACTCAACTAATAATTGGATTGTTAATTATTTCAGGGAATAACATACTCTTTCTGTCCAACAATAGTTTTTCATTATTAACTTGTTATATCTCTTCAAGACATAATAAATAATATGGGTAATATTACTATTTTATCCTTTGACTTTATTAAGTTAAATGTTTTGAGAAATATGTTAGATGATAAATAATACTACTCCTGTTCATTTTTAATTATCATAATTTTTTTAGAGTCAAACGATAATAACTTTTGACTAACATTTTACGATGTATATTTTCAACGTATTGATATGGAAAATAGTAATATAATTTTCTTATAGTTTTTGAATATCTAAATTTTTTTGTTTGAAATATCAAATTAATGTAATCTAAGTTAATTTTGAAAATTAGTTAATTTGACTTTTGAAACCACAACATAATAATTAAAATTATTTAATAGCAAGGGGAAAATAGGCACAAAAGGTAAATTATCTTGATTTTCTAAACTGAACAAGTATTATTGGATAACTATTTTTAGTATAGTACAATAACTATTGTTGAACAGAGAGAATATATATCTTTTTCATATAACTATTAACTGATTAACAATATGAGAAATCAACTCAATACTATTACGTACACTATAGTAGTAAATATTACCTTTGGATTGTAACTGAATAAACCTTACAAATTGAAGAACTTGAGTACTCAGACTAAATAAAACATTTTTGGGGAGTATAGTTGCACCTCCAATTGCAAAATTTACCCCATTCTTAAAATTAGGCCTTACAGATTCCAGATATGGAGTCAAATAGCTCATATTCAGATTTTCACCTGTAATAGAGAAGTCATGAATTTTACTGAAAAGATATAAAAAAAAACATAAAATTTAAATATGAACCTATTTATATTCCGCGTTTTTAAATGCATGCAAAAAAAAATTGATTGTAATTCATGATTGAGAATTGAGATAGCTCCCGTGACAATATTTCACAGTCTAAATTTGAATATATTAAATGCTACATACGTAAGTTATAAAATATTAAGCACACCGAAATTTAAACAAAAAAACTTCACGGGCTCAGACTCAATATAAGCCATTTTGAAATATAAAATTTATAATATTAAAAATTGAATATTTATTGAAAAATCAAAATATCTAATTATTTAGAAATAGAAATTTCTGCAATATTTCTTGAGTGAGTTGATAAAAAAAATATTTTAAAAAAACATGTGGGTGATTGATTGTTTACCTACCGGCTACCATATAGTTTTACGGGTTAAAAGAGTGTTTACAAAGTGGAAACTATACAAAATAAATCAAGATTGCAAATGGAAATCAATAATGGTTTACTAGTTGAACATGAAAGAGATATTTTGATGCATATATAGATGTTGGAAAAGAAAGAAGGTTTTGGTGAAAAAACAAAAATAAGGATCACTTAGTGGTCTGAAAAATGCTTTTTTAACTATATTGTAGTAGGGGGACAATGTAGAAGGACGCTCGTGTACACAATATTTTTTTTTTTTGTGATTGGATTTTTTCTTTTCTATCAGAAATCTATGATTTTCCATCAAGATTATTCAAAAATATCTTTCGTTTCCATTTTCATTTATGTGACATTTTTTACTTGTTTTTAAAAAATGATGATTTTACGTTCCTAAGTGAGGAAGAAAATCTATGTTACATACACACACAAAATATATTTTTTACCCTTTAAGCACATTGTATATTGAAATTTTTCAGCAAAATTGAAACCTTATAGTAGAGGTAGCTACCCTTGTTTTAAATTCATTTTACCCTTATTAAAGTTGTAAAAAAATATTACTTCCAAAACAACAAGTTTCAAAAGTCTAAATATCCATACAAATATTGTTAACTATTATTTGCTTCGAGCCAATAAAGACCAAGAATATTGAAAAAAGTAATCTCTGACGATGCCATAAAAATTGAAACGTAACAAAAGAGTAAGAAGAAGGGGGGGGCTTACAAAGGAAGTCAAGAATCAATCGTCCATCACACAATCTATCAGATGGCTGATGAAAAAAGGCACGACCATCTGGATATCCAAATCTAATTCCATGAGCAGCTGGATAACCACCTGTGTCTGAATTTGAATCTCCAAAATTGAAAATTACCATATTTTTACTACACTCACAAACAACAACGTTTGCCAATTGACACATCAAAAAACAAACAAGTAATATAAACGTACAACTTGTTCTACTTCTCATTCTCATATTCATATATATAAATATATTTGTTGTTGTAATGTTTTTAACAGAGTGTATTACACAATTTATGATAAGCCTATAGCCTATATATATAAAAATATAATGTTTTTAACAGAGTGTATTACACAATTTATGATAAGCCTATAGCCTATATATATAATAATATAATAAAACAAATGAAGTTAAACCACTTTGCCACACATTATTTTTTCACGAGAAGTGGAGCAATAGGTGGAGTAAGTGTGCACCGGGTTCAGTATTTTTGACGTTGAGCATATATAGAAATATATATAAGCAAAAAATCATTCAAAATTTTAATAAATAAAAGATCATTAACCTATAAGTAGGAAGGCCTTATACGGTTAAATGGTAAACGTTTAAAGAATCAACTTGAGTTGTGCTGGAGTGGTGAAACTTATTCATTCTTAATTAGAGATTTCGAGTTTCATCCAATTCAGATCTTGAATATGAGAAAAATCTTATTTGGAGTGTCACCTAAGAATAGACTCTACAAGCTTTATTGAAAAACTAAAATAATAAATTAAAATTATACATATTAAATTTAAATTCTGAATTTGTCACTTTATAAATATGTTCATATAATTTGGTAAGAAAAGGATTAATTTAGGATTTAAGTTTTTTTTTTTTTAACAAGTGAATGTTAATTGCAATAATGATTTTAAATTGACATTGTCCACTTGCGTTCACGAGATTACATAGAGAACTGTCACCGGCCAATTCGTGGAGAAGAGGACAGTTCCACTAAAATCTTTTGAGTGTGGTTGCCACTTGCCACTAGTATTATTTGTTTATCGGAAAAATAGTGCAGTTAAATTTATTAAAGGTTAAGAATATGTGTTAGTGATTTAGCTCGTTAAATAGATTAATTATCAATTCTAATAGTGTAAAATATTAAAATATAATTATAATTACAAGATTTATAATTGAAAATAAAATAAAGAAATAAAAGGCGTGGATATCTCGCTCTCTTCTTTAAGGAGATTCAAGTCAAGTGCAGTAAATGTTTTTCACCGATCCAGTAGTAATCCTTCTTGACTTGTCCTCTCCAGGATACAACAGTCTAACCACAAAAGTCTAACTCAACAAACTGTGGACAAGAGTTGAGTCTAAAATTCCATAAAAAAAACACCTTCCTTCGACTAATAAAACGTCTTTTTTAATAAACTTTATGCACGCTATATTTTTCTTATGTGTGTATGCGTGCCAAACTGATTGAGGCCATCACTATTATAGTTGAGAAAATCTTCTTACTAATTAATAGAAAAATAATGATATATTAAATAATGATGATCAATGACCTAGAAGTTACATAAATAATGAAGAGTTGCACAATGGCACAATAATGTGCACCAAATGAAAATGTCAGAAAGGGCAGAATCAATGTATTTAAGCCTCAATACATTGATTCCAAGGATAATGGAAATCTTAACTATAATTTTATAATATTAAAATGCAAAAGTGCTCCTTTATCTCTCACTAACATATAGTGAGTCAATCCTCATTTATATTCTTCAACATTTCATACTTATGACTAGATTGTGTGGCCAATGCATACTTCAAGAATGTCAATGTTAGCCCAATTAACATTTGGTCAAAAGGAAAGAATGAGTTTGAAAGAAGGGTTTATTCATATTGAAGAAAATGTTTGTCTTCTCCTCTTCTTCTAGAATCTTAGTCCTCATCTCCATTCTTTTTCTATCTTGACATGCATGTTATTTCAATATTTTCATTGTAATTCGGTAGTTTGATTATTTCAATTGGAATCTTAAGGTTGTAATCCTGTTCTAGTGCTCTTATTAATATAGTGAGAATTTCGGTTTGTTACATTGGTGCTTTCATCGACGTACTCTAATGGAAGTGGTAGTTTTAGATCGATTTAGTGGCAACGCTGATCCAGAGGAATGGATTTACAAGGCAGAGCGGTACTTTACTTTTCTAGGTTTCTCTGAGGAACACTGGTTGCCTCTTCCTTCCTTCTATCTTGATGGTGAGGCCCTTGAGTGGTTCCGTTGGATGTTTCGCAACAAACAATTTTTTGATTGGAATCATTTTAAGAAGAAGTTAGCCCTGCGTTTTTGGAAACGAACCGATGCAAAGTCTCTTGAGGTGGACGCTCAACTTACCAGAATTCTTGTTTTGCTACGGAAGATGGAGGACAAATGTTCTCCACAGGTTCTAGTAGAAGATGTCGGGATTAGTCCTGCTACAGTCCTAAGCAGAGAGATTTCTCCTCCTTTGGCCAAAGAAAACTCAAGTTGTGTTGATAATGTTGAGAGTCATCCAGAGTTGTTTGGCACTTCTATAGTTGAACATTCAAGTCATGTGGACAATCTATTCGACGAAATTTCTACCAGAGTTTTCACCAAAGAAGTACAGGAAACTTCTTCCGCCTCCAGAAATTTAGCTGATTTGGAAGATATTCAGCCACTCAAGTCTCTCAACGAATTTTTTCATAGTTGCTACCCCAATATAGTCGAAGAGGTTCAACCCGAGACTCCAATCGAAATGCTTGATGATGACTCGCCAGGCCCTGAACGCAGCAAAGTCCAACTGCTCGATGAATGTTTCCAAAGAGATATGTCAAAGAGGTACATTAGTGCAACGTATGGGGATCATAGCTTTATTAAACAGGAAATTGAATTTGAAATATTTGATGACATGTATCTTCCTGATTTTTCCTTGGAGCCAGAGATTATTAAGGATCTCGTTATTGATCATGAAAAATCTAGAGATGAATTCAATGTTCACAATATTTTAAGTCGATTTTCATTGAATGCTAGGGTGAATTCCTTTGTTGTCTCTGTGAATGGAACTACGAAGAATCTTAGTGTATGGGATCCGGGAATACGTTTCAATTCCCTGGCTCCAACAAGTTATACAGATACAATGTACAAGGATAAATTACAGTTGTTGGGATCTAGTGACAAGTTTTGCTTCATTTCATATGCTAATTCCACAACTCAGGTTTGGGATCCCGGTCAAAATTTGCATATTAATTCCTACATTGTGGAAATAATTGAAAATAAAGTGGTTGACATAGAGATTAATGGAGTATCACTGACAACAATCGAAGGTGATAATGTTGATTCACAAAAGGAAGGATCACAATCTTCTCGTGATGGCTTGCACTCAACTACGACTATCTCTACATTGGTACCAACGGAAGACTGGAAAGACCTTGTTAGTTGTTGGGATCTACGAAGGAGGACTATTAATATGGTCATGATCAGCAAGGGTCAAACAAAGGTTAGTGAGAAGTCTTATATGCGACCTCTGCATAAGTCAATAGGACAACGATATACAAAGCTTTGCTTTCTACTATTGACATCGACATATTATGAGTTGCTTGACCCTTACATGAACACTGTATTTGAATTGACCACTGAGGGATCAGACAAAGATGAGAATGTTATCGGTTTTCTAGGAATTGAGCTTTGGAGTAAAGTCCTTAAACTACATGGTCTGCAATGTTGTGAAAGGAATAGCAGTTTTCGATGGATAAATCACTTGCAGCTTGGCCTTAAAACACAAATTTTCTCACTGGAGGAAGACGGGTTGATTGTTACTCTCTGTGTCATTTTTGAACATAAGTTGAGTCCATTTCCATTTTCTCTTGCTGCTAATTTTCTGACTGTAACCATTCCAGCTATTGCAGTGGATCCTTGTGTCTGTTATCCAGGAATACGCTTTGAGCTCAGGGCTCTAAAAAGTTATACAGTATACAACGGGAAGGAACTACTATTGCTAAGGTGTACTGACAGGTTTTTCCTAATTGCCTATTCAAACTCTACGAGTAGTGTGTGGGATCCTGAACATCTACGGTGTGTAAACTCCTACTTTTCCAATGAGTGCTTCATTGTCTATAATTGCATTCTATTCACATATCCGTCGATTGCGTATACACTAGTCTTACAAGAGTATTACTGTGATATAAAACATGATGTTTTGGCAGCCAACTTCAAGCACACATTAGTTTTGCATCTTCTCTATATAATTGTGCTTGCTACCATGTTACTGGAGTGCAAAGTCATAGTATTAGGGAATGGATATAAGGTAAAGTTTGAGGTTGAGCACCATTCTGCAGGTAACATTTATGGGGTCTTTGAGACGGTAGAATGGGTTGCACACCAAAGATTACCTCATGTCTTTGGTACGACATTAGTTTTTGTAATCCTCTTGAACAAGTGTGTGATTGCCGGGAAGGTTATACCTGAACTCCAGTTGATAATGTCGAAGAATTTTACTGTAAATCAGAAAGCATGTGGTTGTAATTGGTTGATATCAGTTCCAATGGAGAGATTTGGTGGAATGCGAGTTTCTAACAGTATTCATCGATGCTTCAAGGTGAATATTTCAGTTGTTAGTAAAGGAATTGATACTAAGGAAGAATGGAATAAGAAGTGCATTGCAACCACTGTTAGTTCTATGTGTCGTTTGCTGTTTGAAAGTATGATAAAGATCCCTTATGTTGCTGCTAGCAGTGCTTCTATAGTTTGGGTGAGCTCCTTCAATGCATTGTTCTTTTAGACACATCTCACATTATTAAACTTCTTTGCCATGTTATTCCAAAGGTAAGCAAGGATTATGCAACAATGTCTAGGCTACCCCAAGCTGCCAACCAAATTATGATGTTATTCCTACATGGTTTTGCCTGCTCTAGCCAAGCTCATTATACTCCAAGTTTCCAGATGATGTTTCCTGACTCGAACCTTGAGGACAAGGTTCTTTTTGGGGACAGGTGTATTGTTGTGAACCAAACTAGCTCTAAAAGGCCTATGAGTTAGAAGTGGTGAATGAGATTGGGCCAAGTAAAATGTTGAAGTGTTTTATTTGGGATCCAGGCCCAATTAACATTTGGTCAAAAGGAAAGAATGAGTTTGAAAGAAGGGTTTATTCATATTGAAGAAAATGTTTGTCTTCTCCTCTTCTTCTAGAATCTTAGTCCTCATCTCCATTCTTCTTCTATCTTTGACATGCATGTTATTTCAATATTTTCATTGTAATTCGGTAGTTTGATTATTTCAATTGGAATCTTAAGGTTGTAATCCTGTTCTAGTGCTCTTATTAATATAGTGAGAATTTCGGTTTGTTACATTTATATTCTTCAACATTTCATACTTATGACTAGATTGTGTGGCCAATGCATACTTCAAGAATGTCAATGTTATACATCTATTACATCTCGATTCATAAAATTTAGAATAAATTCTAGCATACAATATTCTAGATCATTTATCATATTCATATTTCTCATAATCTCTTTATTTTAATTTTGAATTTATCATAATGCTCGTCTCAAAAGACAAGCATAAGAGACCGATAAATAAACACAACTATGTGATAATACTTAATGAACTTTGTCATCTCATGATTCTCTTAATTTTAACATAATAACATTTCTAGAGATGTCCCATCAGACTGAATCGAGCATAATCTCTTAGCAACATATTAGCATAGCATACATTAAATTGAATTTCAATAAATCAATTAAAATCATGAGGGTAGAATGTGAAAAATTACTTAAGATTTTCAAAAGGCTTTACTTGACAATAAGTAGAGACTAAACTTGTATCACCCTTACGAGTCACCATATACATACATGATATGAAACATGTATATCGACTCCTTTCCATATAGTGTTTATGTTTTATAAATAAAATATTGTGCAGATGATAGTTCAAACAACTTATGCTTAAACAAGAGACTTCCTCTTCTTGTTGTTTGTTGAGAAATAAAGTTTTTACACCATTTAGTGCAATTTAAGATCCAACACAGCTATATTGATAAATTTAGCTTTATTAAAGCAAAACAAACAAGAAGTGAAAATGTTTCTTCATAATCAATTCCTCTTATATGTGTCGTTTGTTCATTTACCAGACGAGCTTTAAATTTTTCAATATTATCATTGCCTTACGCTTTATTTACGAAATCCACTTGTTTCAATAGGTTTACGACCTATAGATATATCAATCGATTTTTGAAACTTGAATTGATTTAATTTATTGACTCAATCTCATCCTCCATTGCTTTTAATCATTTTTCTTTAGCAGTACATTATGAGAGTCTTTATTATATTTTTTGGCACTACAATGTTTTCCTTTGATTTGAAATCGACCATGGATAATTTACGAACGACTTGTTTGTCGAGATCGATAAATTGATTATCAATTGGTAATTAAGTTTATTTTTTGATTTCTCACCCGGTGTCCGATATGCACAGAAAGTCAATTGGAAATTAAGTTACTCCCACTCAGACCAACAATATAAAAAGGATTCAATTCATATGGTGTATTTGCAAAAATATGAACTGGTCCTCATTATCATCAAAGTGACTCCCACTTAAATCTATTTGAACATATATCTGTGTGAAAGCTATATGATCCGTAGTCTCTAAAAGATAAGTCTTGGCCTATCTTACCCAACTTAGCAAGTTCCTTTGCCAAACTTTTTTCATTCTAAGGAGGGTATCACCGCCAGAGGTGGAGCTAGGTGGGAATTCGTGGGTTCAGTCGAACCTAGTAACTTTTTTGTAAACTCTAGATTTGTACTAAAAAAGTAATTAAATGATTAAAAAGCGACCTTGGAAATACTTTTCACGCTAGACTTGTGAGTTCGAACCCCTCTCTCTTTTAGAATTCTTAAACTCTTAATCCTGACTCCACTTCTGATCACCATACTTCTCTTTTAGAATTCTTAAACTCTTAATCCTGACTCCACTTCTGATCACCATACTTCTCTTTTAGAATTTTTAAACTTTTAATCCTGACTCCACTTCTGATCACCATACTTCTTTTTTAGAATTCTTAAACTCTTAATCCTGACTCCACTTCTGATCACCATACTTCTCTTTTAGAATTCTTAAACTCTTAATCCTGACTCCGCTTCTGATCACCATACTTCTCCTGCTGCCACATGCTTAAGACAAATTTATCCATTATAGATTGTTCCTCTTCACAAGTGTGATGCAAATATGAATTGAGAAGCAGAAAAGATTATTCTTCAACCTTTACTGGCAATGTTCAAGAGTGTTTCACATTGATCTTAAGTTATCTCCTTATATTGTTTTGGTGATTGTTATGTCATTAGCTGACTTTCAACGTTCAAGTTAGACCACTGTCCGTATCCTCCAAATTTGAATGGTGTGAAGGTAAGCAGCAATGAAGAACAAAACCGAAATCCAGTACACACCAAATATAGTTTACATTACCTTGTTAATCAACTCACACATTTCAATTCAAATACAACGAATCATCCCCAAACTTCATTTGCCTAAAACAACCTTGCAAAACTATTACTAACAACAACATCCTCTGCCTCTCAACCATTTATCCCTATTAATTAACCTTATGTAAGTGCAATGTGGTGGACTAGTTCAAAATTAAGCAGCCGAGGGAGCAGTTACGTATTTGACCGCGCCAGCCTGGGACATAGCAACAGCAATCAGTGGTTGAACCTGGTTCATGCCAACTGATCTCTTGTACTCCAGAGACTCGTCGTTGTAAATGTCCCACCATTTCTTCACCAGTAATTTTATATCTTCCCTTTCCATGTTCTCTTCTTTCCCTGTGTACCTCCACGGCTTTGATCCCTACATCCATCATCGTCACAAGAACCAATCAACATGACTTGAACTTAAAATATGTGATCTAAAACATGTCAATAGTCAACTCACCGCTGCACAATAGTGTACAACTTTCACTTTATCAAGCTCAACATTCTCGGGATGACGCCATAACATTGCTAGAACAAGATTGTACACTAGTGGTATAGGTCTATAGATGTTCTTGAAATACATATTCAGGAAATCCTGTCATATAATTCACAACATCAATCAAGTACAAGGGTACATGTACTGGTTCAACGAAACTCAATAACTTTAATTAAATTTGGGAACCTTATAAATTTCAAGGTTAAGTACCTGTTCTGCAAAAGGAGTAGGAGGGGTGATTTGAAGTTTCTTTAAGAGGTCTTGGTAAGTATGAAGGCTGGGCTCAAACACGAACATTCCCGCGTTGAAATACAAGGATGGTGGCTGACCTAAGTCCTCACTAGGCCACTTAACTTTGTCCGGACACTGTTGACAGTAGCCGATCTTGTATTGAGGCGTGTGACTCCATGTTTTCTCACAGAAACAGTCCATTACAGCGTAGAAGTAACCATCTGGCAAATCAAACAAATGATCTATGTTGTCATACACCTGAATGTCACCATCTAGGTATATCAACTTCTTATATTCCACAAACTGCATTCATGTAATGAAAAATATGAAGTCAATAATAATCAAACTGTAACGAAGTTAATGAATTTAATACCGCGATAACAATAACAAATTAATAGATGATAGTAACTAGGTTACATTCCTGGACCTACATTTGCTGTATTTTGTACATATTTAGTAAATTATGTTATATTGTAGGTCCGCCCTGCCCTACGATAATCCTCGATTGATTAACTATGTCTCAAATCCAAATTTACTAATTGACGCACAAATCTTCAATGTATCATACAAAACTCCAAATGTGACTACTTTTATTTTTGGAGGGCTACACATAAACTCTACTATTCGGGTGAACACTCTCTAATAGTCTATTTACTTTACCAAAGATCACAAATCACGCAGAAAATATAAATTACACTAGATAAAACCACACGCACAATATATATATATAAATGGTACTAGATAAATCCTATATGACAACTCATACTTTGAATAGCATATGGAGGCTAAATTAGATCCCAAGGTTGCCATATGAGAAACCCACCTCCCAACCACCCTATACATCTTTGAATGTTGTGACTTATACTATTTTTAACATAGTTCATATATATAAGTTTCATTTTAAAGAAATTTAAAGATTGTATGAGCAAATTTATGATAAAACACATAAATTGAGGTAGAGAGAGTAGTAAGAGCCCGTTTGGATTGACTTAAAAATCGATTAAATCTACCTTTTTAAGTTAGTTTTTGATTTTAGGAGAGATAAATATAAAAAATAATTTAAAATAAATCAAAATGATCTAAAATACATTACGAAGTATTTGACAAGGTAAAAAGTGACTTAAATTAAATAAAAAAGAAATTAAAATAAGTTAAAAATAGGTCTTCCCCTATTTTTTATTTTTAACTTGAAAATTATTTCAATTTGATTTATTTTTTTTACTTAAAAGTGTCAATCTAAACGGGTTCTAGTTATTATCCCACGTGTAATGAATAATGTGACGTAGCAACATTGGAAACATGACGTGTGGCAGGTCCACCTACGTGTAATTACAGATATGGTGTTACAGAAATTCAAAACATGACACGTGTGAAAACATGGACCCCACTTACCTCCCAAATACGAATCTTAGAGTAGTTGATGCCGTAATAAGCCATAGCAAATTGAGTTTGGTTTTCAGGTGGGTAAACTGGCTCAATCTCCCTCACTATACAGCCTTGCTCCTCCAGCACACGGCGGTGCTCCGCCGGCACATCCGGCAGCACCGCCACCACCAGCGGATACGCCGATTTGACCTTCCTCAAACCTTTTGCTAATCCAATCACACCTTTCACATAATCACCATTTCCCGCCAAAAACGTCACGTAGGCCCGGTCCAATGTAGCAGGACCCGGCCCGTTGGTTACTGGTTTCGCCATTTTGTCGGTTACTCTAGCAATCGCCGGAGCCATGGAATTACGCAGAGGATCGTAGAATTAAGATGATGCTAATGAGAATGTTGATTTTTGTGTTGGTGATTTGAATTGAATAAAATGGTTATGGGAGAAATGTAATATATAGAGGTGAATTACAAGCAAGTAATGTTTGTTGTGGGGTTTGGATTCTCGTGATTATTGGAGTGTGGACGAACACGTGTGCAAATGATCATTTGATCGGACGGTTGAGATTGAAGCTACGGGATTATTCTGGAACTAGGAGTATGCTGTAAGTAATTACTCTTTGTATCAATTTGTTAGTCTGATTACAACTACGTATTCAGTGAAATAAGGATTGATATGAGGGGTAAAAAAGTTTGAAAAGGATACACTTTCTTATTACGATCTCAAACTCAAAGTGCATCCATCCAAGATTCCAAGTAAAAGAAAAGAAAGCATAGTCATCAGTAAAAAAAAAGATAGTGTAAAGTCAGTTTGTTTATCTCTAAATGTGACATGAAAGTAGATTAAAGATATATAAAACATATCAAAATACGTTTTAATTTATGATCATAAAATAACAAAATATATACATATTTTTTAATATAGAATAAATAAATTGAAATAGAGAAATAGTGATACTAGTGATTTGACTGGGGAGTTGTCGCATGGATGAATCATGAATGGAAGACGCAAGAAGAAAAAACCCAAAAAAAGGAAGAGAAGACGCTGGAAGAAACTAGTTAATTGCATAAATATTCATTTTTATCTCATTTTGCCTATCAAATGTATATTGTTTGAAAAGTGACATTGACCTTTCAAACAATAGTAATGTCATATAAAATAGAATATGCTCAAATATACTTAATGAATATAAATTATTAATATAGCTTGAATATATGCTGTAATAAAACATTATTTAATTAATTATATGAAGCTCAAGGATCACGAGATTTATCATTTGTTGATAAACTTATTAGTTGAGTGTACAAGTGGTAATCTTTTTATATGAGTTTTGAGTAATTTTTACTTCATGATAAAATGTTTTTTTTGATTGATTTAGGTTTATAGGTTTAGGATTAGAGACCAATCTATATTATGAATTTTGATTATTGTTGAAGGTATGCAAACAGTAATTATTCTGATCCTTGACTTATCGGTTATCGATTAATTGGTTATTAATCGTTATTAATTTAATCTTTAAAAATTTTGATATATAAAAATAATTATTGAAAATAACAACAAATTAAATGAATCACTCACGTGAGAATGAGGAAATAATAAACTTCTCCTCTTTCACTTTATCCAAAAGTTGGAAAAATTCTTCTACATTTCTCTGTTTTATATATATACCCTTGCAAGTACCATGATATAAACATTTACCTAACACAATTTTAAAGAATGGCATTGGGTCAACTATGACAATTTTATTGGCTTTATTTGTTCTATAAGTCCTCTGCACCCAATTAATGGGATTTGGTTCCACAATTGAAGTTGACACCATATTCTAATTTGGTGAAATTTCCAATCAATGTCTGTTTATAACACATTCTATTTCAAAATATGGAAAAGGCCTATAGTCTTGTATGGGTCATGCAATTTTACCAAATAGAAATTCTTGGATGGGACATGCAATTTTTACCTTTTATATATTAAAGGCAAAGTGAACTCAAAATTTAAAGATATTGAAAACATCACTAGCAGATACATGCTAGTTAAAGCGATGTCATCTGACATCGATATTACTTGATCGGAAAATATTATTACATACTTAAAATCTTATGTACGTGAATAACTATAAATTAAAGGAGATCTTAACACAATTTACTGTGTGATTTTAATGGTCTTGAACCTCTCTACGTTAAGGTTACTAGTTCGAATCTTGTCAAAATCACAAAAAGAATGAAGTGATGAATTAATCAATTTCAGGTCACCTAGCTCTCCTTAGAAGGTGAGTGTTTGGACTAGTGCAACAAACCGGTACTCTACTTTAGCGATTTTTGATATAATTTTATTAACTCAATTGTTGCTAAATATTGATCAAAAAACTTCATTTTTCAAATTCAGAAAATTAAGAAGGTAAAGTGAAATTTACTCTTTAATTTGAATGTGTTTGTTTGCTTCATATCCAAATTGAAAGCAAGCACTTAACTATGCTCATTTTTTTTTTTTTTATATTTCCTTTTTCTAATATTGACATACTATCTATCTTCAAATAATATATCTATCTCATGATATGTGTATAATACCACATAATTAGTTGAGCTGTCGTCCACTCAAATTCCTGCAAATAATGTTGGTAGATATAAGTTTTTACAAAGAACGTGAGAAACATGTATTTCAAAGAAGTATGACATTTTAAAATCGAAAAAAGGGTTATATTTGTCTAATCAAATAATTCATGTGAGTAAGCTTAGAAGGGGTTCAAGAAGCCTAAATATACCTTATACAACTCAGGATTCACTCTTATACAAAACGGATTCGATATGAGGGGCTATAAAAACGAAGAACACTATCTAGGTTTTTATACCATAAATATACCTTTTTTTTCTTCACTTATAAAGCATTTGACTTTCATCACAATAGATAAATTACCTTTCATTGATTTTAAAGGTAAGCATATGGTAGCCAAAGATATTAAATGAAACTTCAACCAGTCAGGCTTTGGGCCTTTGGAATATAAAAACACCACAATAAGCTAAGCAAACTAAATTATTAATTAGTTGTCCCTTCTAGAACATGCTTTTGATTTGATTAATCCAAACACACTAGGAACATGTGATGGTTTTATGTGGTTCAAGTTGTATATATTAATGATATTTTGTACATGACAATTAACAATCCATGGCCATTCACGTGGGCTTTTCTTTTGGACTTTGATCTAGAATACTCCTAAGATCGAGCTTTAATTAAAAGGTGGAGGTAAATTTTAAAAAGAAGATGAATGTCCAAGAGAGACAATTGGGAGTCTGGTTAAAGAAGGTAAAAGGTGGAGGTAAATTTGAGAACTAAAAGGAATTGTATTATGATATTTCATATTTTTACTAATTATTTTAAGGAGAAGCTATCTTAATTGACATACATCATTATTATATATATTAATATCATTTTTACTTTTAAACAATTATAGTATATATCACTTTTAATATTTGTTATATCATATATTATTTAAGATACAATCAGATCGATTTCCACATCCCTTAAAACTAGGATTAATTAATTATTTTTTTAATTTACTCTTTCTCTCCAAATCAATCACTCTCTCTCTTAATTTTCTCCTCCCATATTTATCACTTAATTATCTCTCTTCTTTTCTGATTCAAAAATTTTATCCTGCAATTTCATTCCAACAATGACTAATCTACTCTCTTTCTTCTCAAGATATCATCACCATGACAGACAAAATTGCCTCAAACTCAAACATTATTATGTATTGTTCCTTTCTAACAAGATCAAATCGAAGTTACTGTTATAAAGAAATCTTTTCAAAGTTAATCGATGAATCGGTCAAACAATTCACATTCATTGTCGAAGACTCTATAAACTCTTTATCACTGTAGTCATGAATTCTATGAATTTTCAAGTCTATTTTTGATAAAGTCATGATGATGTGTTGTATCTTTATTAACTGATAAAACGACGAAAGAGATACAATGGGAAGAAGAATTAAACATTATTTCTTCTATATGTATCTGAAATCAATGTTATATATTTCAGTCTCAAAAGTTTTGCATATTATTTTATTAAATGTATATATTTAAACAAGTTAATATATCTTTTTTGTTTTCGTTGTATATGCCGTAAGTCTTCATTGTCTATTAGGTATATACATGTATATCTAACAAACAATTTATATTAACATGACAGACATTGTTGTTATATACATTTTATATACAAATGTATCTAAATGATATAACTCAGATACATGATCATATATGATAGATACAAAATGTACTTGTGGAAATATTCTAACAAAGACCCTCAGACACACATGTATTACTATTATTGTAGATATGATACAACTTATATAAATAATAATATATATCAAAAGATAGAAATATAGATACATGTAATTAAGGAAAAAAATAAGTACGATCTCCTATCAAGAAGATGAAATTTACAATTATCCTAATTTTATGAAATCAATCTTTTTGAAAATTTTGATGTAGTTGATATGTGGGATTCTAAAAATCTGTTAGAGTACTCATTACTTCTTTAATTAAGGAAAAGCATGTATGTTGCTTTTTAAATCCGTCGGAGATACATGTATTTAATAAACAATATGGTACATCAAGTAATATTTCAAACTATCGTAAATCCTGATAATTAATTAGAATATAAATTAGTGGGATTTATATAATCTGTTTTTATTTTAAATTATAATTATTTTAATAAATATGTTAAGAATCTTGACTAATTAGCTAATATAATGTTTCTTAATTAAAATATGGAGTACTGTCTATAATGATATTATCATCAATAAAGTAGTGGCAATAGGATTCTTTTGTAATTGCATGGACAATGGAGTGTTCAAGAAACAGTTTAGTGGGAGATGACTTGATAGACTCATGGCCACACGCTTTAATTGATTGTCAAATCATTCAATTCAATTTAATTTTTTAAAAGCTATTTAATTTTGTTGGTCGATTGATACAGAACTCATTTGAGCTTGATCCTTTTGATAAAGAAAGTGAGTGTATGTATAAGAATATACTAAATATTAAGTCTAAACTTTTTATTAAGATGAATTTGATATCGTAACATTTCATTCGTCCCTAGATCAAAATACACATAACAAAGTTTTTATAAAAGTAATTTCTTTAAAAAAAATATCAAACAAAAAATTGAAAAATATTCACTTTTTTCTAGGAACTATATGTGGATCATTATATTACTTCTATATTGGTCGATGTGGTATTGACTGATAATTGGACTTAATTCTTTTAATAAGCGTATGTGTGGTACTTGAAAATTTGCTTACGTTCTTGGATTATTTGCTCACGATTTTGCTATGCAACTCAGCATAAATTCTAAGAATCGCTAAGAGAATGGAAGAAAGAGTACAAAAGTATTGTTAGGAAGAATTGTGCAGAGAACTTGTCTTGATTTTTATTTGATAATTTTACAAATAGTTACCCCTCTATTTATACTACTAACTTAGGGACTAATATGTAAATAATATTATTATGTAAGTCTGTATATATTTACAAATTCCCTTCTCTAGAATACTCTACAATCCTAGAATAATTCAAAAACCTTCTATGTAATTCTATAATCTTTCTAGGAAAATATCTATATTTCTCTAGAATCATTCACAAGAACAAGTCTTTCTCCTATGTAAGCAATCCACATTGACAACTTTGTGCCATGTGACACTTACATGACATTTATGTGGTGTGATGATGTGATGGATCGTCACATAATATTTAGTGAGTAAGGCTAAATACGAAGAAAATCATACCATAGACGTAACTAGTTAAGTCTTTTTATAACAAAATATATAAGCAATAATTCTTTCATATTAATCTGAATCACATAGAATCTTTATAAAACTGAAATCTTCAAAGATTTATGCTAATCACTACGATAGTAACTAAGGGAGAAATCGTCTTTGTATATATTTTGTTAGAAAAATATCGTTGGTTTTGATAAATTGAAAAATACAGCTATATTCTATATCAAAATATGGTCCTATATACTTATATATAAGAAATTTCCCCTTTTAATTTCTACAAGTAAAATTTCATAACAATAGGATAAAATTTATTAAATTTAAGCAAAATTTAGAAGTACCAATAATTTTCAATTACAAGAATGTAAAGGGATATTTTGTGAATTTTTGTCTAGTATATTTTGCCTTTTGGTTTCAGCCGGAGAAGATATCGATTATATACAATACATTCAATATATGTGCTTCTAGAAATTAAATTTCTATATTTTGTATTCACTTAATTTTTAAGAGTTTGTCATACATTACGCAAAAAATTATTTTGAATTTCAATGTACTTTTACAAGATATGATTTTGTACGTCTAATTTCTAAAAACTAACAAAATAATTGAATATGACTCATAATTAAATTTAAAATACACATATTTAAAAATTGCTTTAAAAATATAATAAATCATAATAATTGATAATTCAAAATACTTTAAAAATATATAAAAAAATTATGATGAAAGACATATCGTAAAAAGTGTAACCAAACAAACTCCAACTTCATAATTTCATATAAAATGAAAAATATATGAAATAAAACAGAGCGTTGAATGGGAAAAATTGGAGCACAATTAATTATTTTGCCTATAATTCTATTATTATTAATGAACTATTACAACAGTTTTTTATATATAAACGCGTTAGTTATGTATATGACTTAAATAAATTACTCCCTCCGTTTCAAAAAGATTAGCGTAGTTTGATTTGGAACGGAGTTTAAGAAAAGAAAGAAGACTTTTTAATCTTGTGGTTCTAAATTAAAGTTATGTCAAATGTACCAAAATGCCCTTTAATCTTGTGGACTTAAACATGTCACGTGGAAAGTTAAAGTAAATTGTTGCCACAAAAGGAACGGGGTAATTCTTTTTTAAACAAACTAAAAAGAAAATAGGAACATTCTTTTTTAAACGAAGGAAGTATAAATATACAATTAATGTTATCGAGTTTATGTTTTTCGAATTATTCATAATTAACCTCACTAAGAAAGGTGAATAATTAACCAAGCTTCTCTCTGAGGGATATTTAGATAAACTCATTGATCATAATAGTGCCAATATCTACAGTAATAATATCCCTTTAACCGAAAAAAGAGAGACAATTACTCTGTGAAATTGAGATATAAATAAGAATTCAAATAACCAATGAATCAAGCTATCGAGTTAGAAAGTTGACATTTTGGACAATATTGTTGATTGTTGAATATGCTGTTGGGTGATCTTGGGCCTTCTCAACCCAAAAGCTAGCTCAAAGGTTGAGATTTTCCCTCACACTTATAAATTGATCACCAGCCCCTTCCACTTCCGATGTGGAATAACCCAACAATCTCCCCCTTCACACATCGGGCCTTGGGCTGGAGAGAGCGACAACCCAGTTTCTCCCGGTGGGCTGAGACTTGTTGACAACCTGAGCTCTGATACCAATGTTGGGTGGTCTTGGGCCTTCTCAACCCAAAAGCTAGCTCAAAAGTTAAGGTTTTCCCTCACACTTATAAATTGACCATCAGCCCCTTTCACTTCCGATGTGGGATAACCCAACAATCTCCCCCTTCACACGTCGAGCCTTGGGCTGGAGAGCGACAGCCAGTTTCTCCCGGTGGGCTGAGACTTGTTGACAACCTGGGCTCTGATACCTATGTTGGGTGGTCTTGGGCCTTCTCAACCCAAAAGCTAGCTCAAAGGTTGAGGTTTTTCCTCACACTTATAAATTGACCACCAGCCCCTTTCACTTCCGATGTGGAATAACCCAACATATGCGGTATGGGTCATTATCAGTAGTCCTAATTCCACCAAGTTGCTGGCAGGTCCTCCTCTTCTCCACTATCAACATTCTTTCTGATTATAACAACATATAGTATAGTACTTAATTAATTGATGTGTAGGGTATATACCCTTCACTCTTCTCACAAAGTCAAAAACAAATTACTCTTCCGTTCTAGCAGTTTTCAAATTTTTATAATAAATTTTTTTATAGATATTTTTAATAAATTGTCAATTATTGTGATTTATAGTATTATTTTTATTTAGTTTATAAATATATAAATTTTATTTTTTAAAAAATCAAGATTATATACGTAAATTTTTTATTGAACTTAAACTGTTTGACTCTCGAAAAACGAAAAGTATCATATAAATTGAGACAAATGTAATAAAACGTTCAAGCCAAAAAGTAAAACTTATTTCTAGTGCAAAACACCACTTTTAACTTATTATCAGTCTAAAAATGAGAGATTAGGATAAGTTTGATCTCTTTTGTTGTATTAATGAATAAGTTAACAGATTTGTGTAGAACTCCAATGAGATTAACAACCAACATGGCTTGTAGTGCAGTAGTGGAGTGTTTCACCCTTAATCAGAGGTCTCGGGTTTGAGCTCTGGGTATGAAGAAAAATTCTATTGGAGCGCCATCTCCAAATGGGTCCTACCATGTGCTATCCGGTTTTAGTCGGAGCTCTAATATAGACTCCAAACACCTGATAGAAAATAAAAAAAAACAATTTAACACTTAGACAAACAAACAAGTTGAATTGGAATACAGCTAATTATCTCCAAATTTTTTGGCAACATGGGTTTGCACCACAGCTGCGACCCAACACATTTCACAGGGTAGGGACCCCTAAACTGCTTATAATGCTTTCCACACTAGCTAGCTCAACCCACTGAATTCCCTTCTTTAATTCCGTAATCTGTAGTTTAATTTGTTACGAAGTTTATAAAAATAAATAAATTTTTTTAATTTTGTAGTCTTAAATTGAAGTTATATTAAATATATTAAGATGTCATTTAATCTTATGACCTTAAATATATCATATGAAAGGTTTAATATTAAAATATTACTGGAAAGAAAAAGAATCATTCTTTTTTAAACAGATTAAAAACAAATGAGGGAAGCAATAGAATTCAGCCTTTAATTAAGCTTCTTACTATTAATATTATTACCTTTTTATACTTATGAATTTAAGTATATTATTGTATTTTAATTTTCGTGGATTTCTACCTTCGGATTTATATTTTGCGTCTAAAGTATTTTTAGATGAATTCGGATATATATATAATAAGTAGTTAGTTGATATAGAAAGAACCTGTAATTATAAATAGTTAAATCATATAAAGTGTGTAATGTTTTTTTCTACAATTGTGGGTCATAAAATTTAAATTAAGTCAAAGGTTAAATTTGCACCTTAATTATGTGAAATGAAATATATTTATCTTCTATTAATAGTTCATTTTTCCCCTCCAAAATACATAAAGGCCACTCAATTTATAGTTTAATCATAAGGATACTTCACTATATTGTTAGTGAAATGTAATTTTCCATTTTTTTCTACAAAATTGCTTCTCTGTCGGCGATTTTGTTTTAAAAATTACTTTATTTTTTTCTTCTGTGAAAATCGCTTCTCTCTCAATGATTTGTTAATTTTTTATTTTTTTTTTCGATTACAGCTTTAAAATTTCTTTTTAAATGATTGAAGCTTATCACTCAGTGATGTCATGCAACCATGAGAGATTCATTTTCTTAAAGGAAAAAGAGCCAATTATATCACTTCAATTTTGCAATTTAGAGCTCTCGTTAGAAAAAAATATGATGCATATATATCATTATCTAACAAATGACGTTTTTTATTAATAAATTTATATTTACTGATTCTAAAAAAATTAAATTATTTTTTAATTCAAACAATAGCATGTGACTATAAATTTACCTTCCATTGAAAAAAAAAAATCCTTAATTACAATACACGTGACATCATCGATTGCTAAAATTCTATTAATATAAGGGCACAACTTTAACTCACATTACTTATTAGTAATGGCGATTAATCAAGATTCCGGACATAAATCCGAATTGATCAACTGGCGCAGCAGTACGCGACAATTTTTTCTTTTGGTGCACGATAAATCATCGAAAGAGTACCAGAGCAGTTAGATTTCCTGTGTTAACAAGAAGGAATGGCGGGATGATAAAGACATGTATGAGACTAGTGCAATCAGGTAATCGATCAAGTAATTCACATACATGATAAAAGAGCAGTGTACTTATCCACTAACATGGGAAACCACAAACTATTCCGGCCCATTTAACATAGTTCCGGACAAATTTGACCCTTTTAACTTATTTATGATATATACCTCTCAACTTTGTCATTTGGAGCTGATATACCCTTCGTTATAAAAGTGACTCGTATATATTCTTACTGTTAAAAGAAAAGGATATATATGTGTCATTTGTATAACAGTAGGGATATATATGAGTCACTTTCATAACGAGGGTATACCAATTCTAAATAGCAAAGTTGACGGATATATGAGACCCTTTTCACTCATGGTCAATTTTGTAAATTTAGGTCAAGATAAGACCAAACCTAACGTAACCACAATACCTTTTTCTTTTATCAATATATATATGCATGTGAATTGTGATCATGCAAACACAAAGATAGTGCTTAATATTGGATAATTGTAGTTATTTAGTCTTCCACCCTACCCATTCTAACTCAATGGCATTAGCTTCCACACTTATTCTATTATTGTTCTTCCTTTCCATGCTACTCATGCCATTGACTTCACAAGAAAAAGACAATGAGAATTTTGATGAATGGATATCTTTGAATGTGAAACACTACAATAGTAGAAAGAGAGAAACAAGTTTGGAATGGATGCAACAATCAATCAAACACAAAAAACAACATCATGTTCCTCCAGCTCCTGTTAGTAGCAGCTTTGATCCAAAACTTATATACGCGGAGTTGAACAAAATGATAATCACTGTGAGTCAAGACGGAAGTGCCAACTTCAACACTATTAAGGAAGCTCTTGCTAGCATTCCACTCTATAACAAGCGCAGGGTCATACTGGATATCAAACCCGGAGTTTATAGGTTCGTACCTCACTATTATTACATAAAAAAAAAGAAATATTTACGCAATCAGATTAATTAATTACTCGACATATAGTAGTGGAAACAACTTATGCTCCTTTACTAAAAATTAATAACACTATAATGAAGTACATATGTATGCTAAATAATTAAACCCGAATTAATAATCTAAAAAGAGTTTAACCTTTATACACACTGATTTTACACTATATCATGTTACTTAATTAAAGTCGATTGCAAATAACTTTTTTTTTTATAGCAAATATGGATTTGTACCTTTAAAATTTAATAAGTGACTTTATGGCCACTAAAAGTATATTGATAGGGGGAAAAAATCTTGTGTATAAGATAAGGTATTTAATTACAATTAGTGGATAAAATGTTCACTATATATAAAATTAAAAACTATATTTACTACCTTTGAGTATTTTATTTCTTTTCATGGGGGTGGGGTATAAAGATTCACTATATATAAAATTAAAAACTAGATATGACTTTATGGCTTCGATAAATGATGACTTGTGGATAAAACTTTAGTTGTAGTGATATTATTGTGACGATAATAAGTGAAATTGTAGGGAAAAAATTAACATTCCAAGAAGTTTGCCGTTTGTGACATTTCGGGGCGATAGTAGCAATCCGCCCCGGATTACAGGAAATGACACAGCTTCAGCTATAGGAACCGGTGGTACGCCTTTAAAGACATTCCAAAGTGCTACCGTTTCAGTCGATGTCGATTATTTTATTGCCATAAATGTCATTTTTGAGGTAAATATCTATATTAATCTTGTAATCCTGTCAAATCGTTCATTTTAAGATTAGACATTAGACCAATATGCATACGATTAAAATATAATAATTTAAGGTACATGCACCAACAAATTCCCTACGTCCTTGGTTTGACTGAACGTAGATTAATTATTAGACTTTTCAATCTTATCATCTTAAATTAAAAATATGTATAGTACTTTAAATCTTGCAGTATTAAACTTATCAGGTTAGTAATAGTTCAATTAAAATCAATGTTTTTTTATATGAATCTTAGAGAAATAGATATAATTTTATAGTGAATTCAACGATAAGAACCTAAATCCGTCAGTTTGGTTTTGTAGAATACAGCACCCCATGTGGTTGGAACTGCAGGAGAACAAGCAGTGGCACTAAGAATATCAGGAAACAAAGCAGCATTTTACAATTGCAGTTTCTATGGAAGCCAAGACACACTTTATGATCACAAGGGACTTCACTATTTCAACAATTGCTTCATTCAAGGCTCTGTTGATTTCATTTTTGGCTATGGTAGATCCCTATATGAGGTCAGTTGCATTTTAATTAATTTATATAGACAAATCATCCTTCTCTATTCTCTCATGAAAAATTACATGTACCTGTGAACGTGAAATGCTTTGTGCACTGAACTGTCAACTTAAAATCTAATTACATTTTCATATTATGCGGATAGAACTGCCACTTGAACTCAGTAGCAAAGAAAGTAGCATCCCTGACAGCCCAGAAACGTACAAATTCATCGATATTAAGTGGATTTTCGTTCAAGAACAGCACCATAACAGGGACAGGATCAGTTTATTTAGGCAGGGCGTGGGGCGATTATTCTAGAGTGATATTTTCGTATACTTATATGGACAACATTGTTCTTCCACTAGGATGGAATGATTGGGGCAAAACAATTAGAGACTCGTAAGTGTTTTTGGTTTTTTTACTGATGTTTTCAAAATTGTTTTGCAAATGAAGTTGAAAATTAAAAATGGATGTAGGAGAGTGTATTATGGGGAGTACAGGTGCAGTGGACCAGGAGCCAACATTACAGGAAGAGTTCCGTGGGCACGAATTCTCAACGATGAAGAGGCCATGCCTTTTATTGGCTCCTATTATGTTGATGGTGATTCTTGGCTTATACATCCCTACTAGTTCCAACTCAACGATCAGTTTTATTGCTTATATACACCCTTTCGCGTCTTTCTACTTGTTGTTACAAATAACAAATTTATTACAAGCATATGTATCGCGTTACATTGTAAAAGATGCACCATACATATGTACCCTAGGTTGTGCATCAAGATAACACCATTCCATCCTTTGTTGATGATGCAAGCCAAAAGCAGAACAATGTACTACAAGTTGTTACATTCTTCGATTAATATGAATGAAGAATACATTGTGTAGCTTATAGTTTGATTATTTTCACCTCCATTTCTTGACAACGACATTATATTTGACACAAAGATCAGACCAGGGATAAAGAAACAACTTACACAAACGCGTACTAGCACTATATACACTTGGAAATGCCTGTTAATTCTAGGATTTTCTTTATATGGGCCAAATACAACACTAAGATATCATGTTCCAGCTAGGAACATCCTCAGCTTCAACTATACAGCCACAGTAATAGTAAGAGTAATAATAATTGTTTCGAGTAACCAAATTCGTGTTACCATTATTATCGCTTGTTTCTTCAGCATCGAGAAGCAGCCCATCGTCTTGTTCTTGCAGATAGATGTCCTCGCGAGATCTAATAAGTGCTTCCAGCAGCAACACTAGTGATGCCATTTTATAATTTGTTAGTGAGTTAAAAGACAGAAACAGAGAGACAGAGAGCAGAGTATGTACCAAGAAAAATGAAATTGCCACTATAAAATGTAAAATATGGCCTGCCATGTAACATATTCATGAGTTGGATCATCTGAACCTCAACTACTTATTTTGCAACACGAAAAGAATTTGGACATTCATAAAATTAAGTTTCTTTACCTACTTCAATTAGATAAGACTCTTGTGACGTTGTGACCAGTGATGTAGCCACATGTAGTAAAAATTGGTCAGTTAACCACCTTGCATCGGAAAAAAATCATACTATATATATAACAAATTATACGAAATATATAGTTCAAAAATTATACAAAGATATAATGATAAACATTAACAGACTAGGATTATTCAGGTATATAATGTGAGATATATGAGTCAATGGGAGTTGAACAACCCATCGCTAAACTTGCCCAATTTCATTAACCATTTTGCACCTGAATTGTCTACCACTTTCAGACTCGTCCTCATTTGTATGAAAGTTCTTTGTTGCTTAAAGGAAGAAAAACAAGTGAAAAACTTTACAATCATTGTAACAAGAGACAATTCAAATACTACTTAATTAGCAGAGTCGACTCATAAGTTTGAAGACCTTTTTCATAGCAACTCAGCCATGTGATGTTGTTAATTAAGTTGCTTCCTTTAATATATTATCATTGAAAAAGAATGAGAATCACAAGTTCCATCTCACACAAATGAATATCATACCGCTCTATATTAGCAATCAAAGCAAGTAAAGTCCCTTACCACGAAGTAACCGAGAAGAAGAAGATGCAGCCATATTTGGAAAAGATTCTGTGATAGGAATGAGAAAGTCAGATACGATATAATCCACGAATAGACATAACACAAGCATTACCAAATTAGAACGCCGGTTCTACCAATAGGTGTAAACAATGTTCAAATAGATTTAGTGTAATTAATAATCACATTATGTGAAGTACAGTAGTAAATTTCGGTTCGATTTTTTGGTTTTCGGATTGATAAAAATGTGAAACCAAACCATTATAATTTTGATTCGGTTTATTTCGATTTGGGTTTAACCAAATTTAATAAATAGTGGTACATTTTCAAAATGCAATTACTTTTGTTCACTTTTATATGTTTTAAGAACGTCTCACTTTTTTTTCCTGATACAAGGAACCCAAAAACAAACAAAGAGCATTATTATAAGCTAAAGCTAACTTCCAACACATTACTAATTACACACTAAGAGTAACACCTACCAGCAGCAGCAAATGTAACAGTACAACACACTAACAGACTGCATCCAAAGGATGAGGATGTATATGTATGTATCAACAGTATATGAATCTTCATAGGCCATAGCAATAGCAAATAATGTATCCTTATGTTTGGTATTACATCAATAGAATTAACAAGTTATACATGTACCAACACTACAACACATACTAATTTACCAAACGATTTGTATGTGGAACAAATTACAACAGCTAGGCCGGCCTCAATCACTGATAAAAATCAAAGAAAAAGACCAGAGAGATATGAAAAAATATTTCTGCGTGTATTCTGTATCTCACCTATGCTATACACTATTCAATATATAGGAAAAATTCTAACTAATTTGTACACCTGTCCTCTATTTATTTGTTGTTGTATAACAAACTAATGAGCTGTGCAAAATAATATTCCTATCCAAAATTTAAACGATAAGATTGGTATCTTCTCTATATCTTCTCGAAGCTTCCTTGTGACTCATCAAGTTGGACACCTGGCATAATTCAAATTAATTTGCTCAATCCATTTTTTATTTCTTGATCACCAAACTCTCCAACACCCCCCTTCAAGTTGGAGGGTGCTGAAAGCAGACCCAACTTGCCCAAAAGTTGCCGATGAGAAGGACCAGGAAGGGATTTGGTAAAAATATCAGCTAATTGAGATTGTGAGGGGATGTATGAGAGGGAAATTAAACCGGACAAAAATTGTTGTCGGACAAAATGACAATCAATGTTGACATGTTTCGTTCTTTCGTGAAAAACAGGGTTTTTTGCAATGTGGATGGCAGCTTGGCTGTCACTATGGAGAGGAATGGGTAGTTGTTGTGAAACAGAAAGATCATCAAGTAATCGGACAAGCCAAGTGATCTCTGCGACGACAAGACGCATGGAGCGATACTCTACTTCTGCTGATGAAAGAGAAATTGAAGTCTGCTTCTTGGATTTCTAGGAAATTGGACAATCCCCAAAGCTAATAAAAAACCCACTGATGGAGCGTTGACTTTCAGGTCAAGTGGCTCAATCTGCGTCGCAAAAAGCTAACAATTTGTATGAAGGTGTGGAAGATAAGAACAGCCCAAGTCCAGGATCCGAAAGAACATAGCGCAGTACATGAATTGCAGCATCATAATGAGGTTGGCGTGGCTGTTGCATAAACTGACTTAAATGCTGCAGAGAGAAAGATAAGTCGGGACGAGTGTGAGTTAAAAAATTCAGCTTTCCTATAAGTCTTCGATAAAGTGTAAGATCAGACAATAAAGGTCCTTCCTCAGCCTTGAGCTTGTAAGAAGGGTCCAAAGGGGATGACACTGATCGAAGATCAAGACAAGAAAATTCTGTCAATAATTCCATAGCGAATTTACGCTGAGTGAGAATCAACCCCTGAGGTTCACGAAGCACTTCAATGCCCAAAAAATAATGTAAGTGTTGACATCAAATTTTGATTTGATAGTTTTAAAAATTAATACATTTTTGAGTATTTTATTTAAATAATTCAAAATACATGTTTTGTCATTTTAATGAAATTTGTTGATAATCATCCTTTTTCTCAAAGTACTAGGATTTTTATCGATTGTTATGTTTATATCATTTTGTCACAGCCAGACGTTCAAATATTTGTTCATTTCTTATAAAATTATTATTTCTGTTAAATTGCATTTTTATATGTAATTGATTTTGTTTATTACATTTTCTTATTCATTTTTTTCTTGTTACACTGTTAATATTTATTTTAATATTCTGCGTAGTCTAAAAATTTATTCAAATTTTGAATATATTTTGCATTCACAGATATTTTATCAATCAACAAATATTGGATCATGATATGAAGCCCATAAATTAGGCCCATATTTTTCAACATCCCTATATATGTAATAGTTGGTCCATTAGGGTTTTTTGGGTGGATAAATTTTAAGGGTAATTCTTTTAGATTTTTTTTTAGTGTTCATATTTTTTCAAACCACCACCCTCGCCGGAGCATTTTCCGGTGAAGTCAAAACCCAATTATTATTATTACTTTTTTAGTAAACAACAGCCCTTTTCTGGTGAGATCCCGATCTCCCAGCTCATTTTTCCTTCTCTTCTCTGCTGCCTTCTCCGTTCAAAACTACCAAACAGTAACCAAACAGCACCACCCAACCACCTCTGTTCTCCATATTCTCCGACCACACAAAGCTATACCACCACCAAAACCCTTCCCACCATCGCCTCCTCTACATCAGAAACAACCCACCACTGCGAGCTTTGAGCTCCGGTGAACTCCCTCGAACCACCAGATCTCCACCACACGCTTTCTCCACACAAGAAAACCCACGAGCCTACCACCTCCAAAAAACCCTCCTTTTTTCTGTTTTTCCGGCAACCAAACAACCACCAAAGCTAGACCCACAACCATCAGACCAGCCCTTCCTCTCCCCTTTTACAATTTTATTCATTTTGCAGGTGTTTCCGGCTAAACTTTGAGCTCAATGGCTTCAGCCACCAGCGACCAGAACCATCAACAATAAAACAGCGACACCAGCTCAAAACCCGCAAACTTTCACAAACCAGACGGGAGGCTGGACAAAAACGATCAGATTTGATGTTCTCCGGTAACCCATGTATCGTTATTTCTCCTTTTAAGTTTTGTTTCTTCTCTGTTCCATGATTGCAAAGCATTTGAAGTTTCTTTTGGGGTGGAGTAATTATTCTACTTAGATTTTTTGGTTTGTTAGCTTTATTTTATTATTTATGGGTTTGTTGTTTTGTATAAATTTGTTCAAAATTAGTTTTAGTAGTTCTTTCTTAGAATGTTGCAAGCACGTTGAAATTATATAAAGATTTTGAAGGTTGATTTCATTTTAATAGTTTATGATACTGCCTTCTGTCCTTTCTTATAATTGTTGTTTATATTATTTTATTTTAATTTTTGGACAGTTTGTTTACTTGATATATTTTGTTGTTGCACTGATTTTGTCATTTTCAATGATGCTAACTTTTTAGATGCATTTTATTTTAGTTTACTTGTTAATTAATGATTTGTTATTGTAGTTTAGTTTTGGTTAATTACTATGGCTAATTATGTTTTTAGCATATTTTGTTTGGTTAATTATTGTTAGTAAGTGTTGTTATAAACTATTTTGATTAATATTATATTTCTCTGTTAACTTGAAGTGTTTCCTCATAAATTTACATTGACTATTATTAATATTTTATTATTGCTTGTGAATCTTCAAATGACATTTGTCTTTTACATTTTTTTTGGTTAGTCCTATTTAAATTGCAAGTTAAAATTGGCCAATGAAAAAATCTATCAGTTGATTTTGGAGGCCTCCCCATTTTAAAAAGACGGAATTCTAAGTTTATATATTTTATATGTTGAAATTGGCCGATGAAGAAATTACCGTCGATTTCCAAGGCCTCCAATGTTAATAAGACGGGTTTTTATTTTTAAGTTATTATTTCATGTATTCAATTTTATTCATATTTATTTATTACTAACACTTTTATTAAGTGTGTTTACAGGTACCCCGGAGTTGCTTCCCATTGAAGTTATTCGAATTAAGTTCGAATTATACTCTTTATTCAATATTTTGCATATATTACGTTAGGCAAACATTAGGCCGTTTCTTATATTTTCTTATTTTATTTATTTGTGTATATTGCATGTTTATTATATTTATACATTATTATTTTTTTCCTACTCAATTTGAAAAATGAACTCAGTCGGGAACCACATTTGTGGATTCTGAAGGATGCCTAATCCCTTTCCTTCGGAATAATTTGAACCCCTTACCTAGAATCAATTTGGTTTCGTAGACATTTCTTTCAAGTTAATTAGTTCATCGGTTTTCTAGTTTTCCAAAAAAAAAAAAATTTAGGTGGCGACTTCCTTTTCCCTTTTAACCCCTTTTTACCCGTTTTAAAATTATTTAAATTCTTTTAACTAAATTCTTTTTTTAATTGAGTCACCGCGGTGTTGTTCCTATTCAAAGGATGTCAACAGTAAGGGTCCCAAGTCCTTGATTTTGAATTCATCATCCAAAAACACTTTGATAGCATGAATTTCCTCAACATCATTACCTGTTATTACAATGTCGTCAACATAAACTGCTAATATAGTGATATGAGATCCATTTCATTTTGAAAACAGAGAATAATCATTGAAAGAATGTTTGTAACCCTTAAAATTAAGGGCAGAGGTCAGCTTTGAGTACCATTGTCGTGAAGCTTGACGAAGTCCATATAAGGACTTCTTAAGCTTGCAAACACTGTTAGGATTATTACCCGCCAATCTTGGGGGAAACTTCATAAACACCTCCTCCTCTAAATCTCCGTGGAGGAAAGCATTATTCACATCGAGTTGAAACAAACCCTAATCTTTCTTGATAGCCATTGATAAAAGACATCGAATTGTTGTCATCTTGACAACCGGACTAAAAGTCTCATTGAAATCAATGCCTTCCCTTTGCACATCTCCTCTTATAACAAGTCTTGCTTTCAACCTCTCAAGAGTCCCATCAGATTTCAACTTCACTTTATAGACCCATTTGCAAGGCAGTGCCTTTTTTCCGCAAGTGTCATTGATAACCAAAGCCTCAATTTCCTTTGCCATAGCGGTTTTCCATCTTGGATGGAGTACAGCCTGAGAATAACTAGCTGGTTCTTGGATGTGGGAAAGAGAGTTGAGAAGTTGTTGATTGTAAGAGGAGAGTCCTGCAAAAGAAAGAGAAGGAGGAGATACATGCAAGAGAAAGCAATCTGATGAAACGGGGGCTAAAAAACCTGTGTTACAAACATAATTTTCCAAATAAACTGGAGTTTTAACAGCTCTGGTAGACCTTCGCAAAACAGTGGGATTAAGAGACGGTAAAACATTAAGAGAAGGAATAGCTGCAGGAGTTACAGGAGGAATGTATTCAGGATTAGGAGCAACATGATCATGAGAGTCATGGGAAAGATCATGGTTAGACAAAGATGAGGGAATACTGCTTCAATGAAAGGAGTAGGAGCAGATATAGCAGGGAATATAGGTGGTTCCTTGATTGAATTGGGAAAGGAAAAAATATTCTCATGAAAGATAACATTTCTAGACACAAATTTTCTGAGATACGAGACTAAGTAGTTTATATCCCTTCTGACCAAAAGGGTACCCTAAAAACAAACAAGCTTCTGCCCGAGGATCCAATTTAGACCTTCCTTGGGAGAGGGTGGAGGCATAACTGAGACAACCAAAACACTTAAGAATTGAATAATCTAGTTTAATCCCAAATAATATTTCAAAAGGAGTTTTGAAGTGCAGTATTTTGGTAGGACATCTGTTAATCAAAAAAGTGGCTGTCATTAGACAATCTCCCCAGAATTTGTGAGGGAGCTTAGCTTGAAATAATAAAGCTCTAGATACCTCCAACAAATGCCTATGTTTTCTTTCGACTACACCATTTTGTTGTGGTGTACCTACACAAGATCTTTGATGAAGAATTCCCTGAGAAGCGAGAAAATTACAGGACTCAGAACCACTGCCCAACTCCCAAGCATTGTCTGATCTAATCACTTTGACCCTTTTATTGAATTGTCTTTCGATCATGATGAGAAAAGATTTCAAAATTGGAAAGGCATTGCTTTTGATACTTAATAAGTAAGTCCAAGTCCCTCTACTATAGTCATCTACTATAGTAAGAAAATATTTGTATCCATTATAAGTGGGCTTCTTATAAGGTTCCCAAGTATCTATGTGAATTAGATCAAAAATATTCTTAGAAGATATAGTACTATTTGGAAATGGAAGCTTAAATTGCTTAGCTAGAGGACAAATTTCACAAGGAACATTGAATTTAGAACAGAGAAGAGTAGGAATTTCATTGATGTTTTTCATATTAGACAAGGGCATGTGGCCTAGCCTAATGTGCCACAGCCTAGCGTTTACATCAGAAAAGGAAACAGAACACAAACTACATGGCAAATTGCCTTTTGATGGTAAAGCAGAATTAAGATAAGCACTACAAGACTTGACAGACTTGGACACCACTGGAGGATAGGATTGTAGCACATAGAGACCATTATGAGAATCACCAAGGACCTTGGGGCTCTTCATTGAAGGGCCCTGCATTAAACAATGAGTGGAATCAAACATAAGACGGTAATTGAACTGGAGGCACAATTTATGAACAGACAAAAGATTGTAATGGAAATTAGGGATAAATAAAACATCATGTATGATCATGCGAGTGAATAACTTGACAGAACCTGCATGAGTTACTCTGACTTTCTGGGAATTTGGTAGAGTAACAAAGATAGCCTTAGGTAAAGCTAGAAGGAAAAGAAATAGATCTTTATTAAAACACATGTGTTCGGTTGCACCTGTGTCTATGATCCAAGAATTCTCACTTATAGAGGTGTTCAAATGGGTAGAGTTAAAAGAAAAGGGAATAGGTGTTTTACCAGCACAATTATCACCAGTTGTGGCAAGGTAAACGGTGCCATGATCATCAGGTTTCACTTGATGCAGTAGCAACATCACATGTTCTAGTTCTTCCTTAGTGAGAGGCTTGACCTTTTCATCTGCATTATACATGAACTGACCACCACGTCCTTCATTAGCTTGAACAAAATTCCCCTGCACAGTGTTCTGAAAATTTCTTTGTTTAGTAAATTTAAAATTTGCTGGATAACCATGTAGTTTGAAACACTTTTCAATAATGTGCCCAGACTTCTTGCAATATCTGCAGAACAAACCAAACTTCTTGTTATCAAATTGGACCCTTTGTCCCCTAGAGTCATTACCATATGGCCTTTGTCCTCCATTGTTATGCCCTGTCGCTACAAATGAAGAAGACTCTCCTAGGTATTTGGGTGTAGTATTCATCTCCCTCTGTTTTTCCTCTTGAATTAGGAGAGCATATGCATTAGAAATACTAGGTAAAGGCGAAATCATCAAAATATTACCTCTAGCACTGCAATAACTATCGTTTAGTCCCATTAAGAACTGCACCAGCCTTTCATCTTGCTTCCCCTTGATATTCTTACCTCTTGCTTCACAGGTGCAAAGAATGGACATATCCATGTTGTCCAGTTCATCCCACAGTTTCTTGATCTTGGTGTAGTAGGTAGCTATGTCAGCAACACCTTGCACCAAATCACTCAATTCTTTATGGAGCTGAAAAGTTTAGCACCACTGCTTTGTCCAAATCTTGCTTCAAGGTCACTCCAAAGTTCTTTTGCAGTGGAAGAATAGATAACACTCTCAGAAATCTCTCGTGAAAGAGAATTTAGGAGCTAAGAAATTACCATGTTATTGGCCCGCAACCAAGCTTTGTGGACATCTGAGTCAACTGCTGGTTCAAAAGAGGAACTATCAATGAATCTTGCTTTGTTTTTAGCAGTAAGAGCAATTAGCATTCCTCGCTTCCATCCTGCAAACCCCTTACCATCAAAAGCAGTGTTAACAAGGAGCATTCCCGGAGAATCATTAGGTGAGATAAAGTAAGGATGAGCAGCATTCAAAAGCTCAGTAGGAGCTAGAGGTGTGGTAGCAGCAGCAGCAGCTGGAACATTAGGAATCACACCAGTGTTGTCTCCCATTTCAAAAGAAAGAAAAGATTTATTGGGAAATTAAGCAAAAAAATAATATACACAGAGAAAGAAGAAGAGTAGAGTAGGATTCTTCACAGAACCTGCTCTGATACCATGATTAAAATCAAAGAAAAAGACCAGAGAGATATGAAAAAATATTTTTGCGTGTATTCTGTATCTCACCTATGCTATACACTATTCAATATATAGGAAAATTTTTAACTAATTTGTACACATGTCCTCTATTTATTTGTTGTTGTATAAAAAACTAATGAGCTGTGCAAAATAATATTCCTATACAAAATTTAAACGATAAGATTGGTATCTTCTCTATATCTTCTCGAAGCTTCCTTGTGACTCATCAAGTTGGACACCTGGCATAATTCAAATTAATTTACTCAATCCATTTTTTATTTCTTGATCACCAAACTCTCCAACAATCACTAAAATAAAAATGACCATTAGCGGCATTTAATTCTTAATTGCCGCTAAATATGTATTTTTAGCGGCAATTGTCACTCTTTGTATATGTCCCTAAAGCCTTTAGTGACACTGATTCTTATGATACTTTAACTAATGCCGGTAAAGACTTTAGCACTCTTTATTAGTGTCAATAGTTAAGGTCGCTAAAAGTTATTTTTGTTATAGTGAATGTTGTATAACATGAGATGACAATTCAGATTTGAAGACCGAAGGGATGACTAATTCAATATAAGTATTCAACAGGAGAGTTGGGACGCGATGAGCACTGACCTTGGAGGCGCAAATCGGGCCAATGAGAAGAGGATTGCGGACTGCGAGGATTGGGCAGCGGGCAGTGGCTAGCCTGAACTTAAGAGACGAAGAACGACGAGCTGAGAGATGAGAGATTGAGAGACCACTGAGGAGAGTTGAGAGATGGGAGTTAGGACCTATTGATTTCTTTAGATTTGATCACAAGTCAAAAATAAATCAAATATATCCATTTTAAAAACTTAGATACATGTATCTCGCATGTATCTTGTATTAGATACATGTATTGACATATATTTGACACTAGAAACATGTATTTGGATACTAGATACTCTAGCAAGAAAGGAGAGTGACTGAGACTTTTGTCTATGTATCCCATATACATGTGAATACACTTGGATAAAGTGTATCTAAAATAAATTATATCTAATTTTGACCTCATGTATATGAGATACAAGTATCTGACGTATTTGGACACTCCAAATACATGTATCCAAAGTCCAAAATCTAATAAGATTAGCAATATAGCAAACTATCATGTATCTAAATAATTAGCTTTCAAAACGTGGATTACCGTAAATTACCTAAAAATTGAAAATGACCTCAAAATACACACTTTTGTCATTCTTAGTGATAAAAACTTGCAGGACATTTGTGTAGATTTTGTGTCACTCAAAGTCATGTCTTGATTTTCATTCCAACAGATTGACATACAACCTTATGGGCAGCATCAATTAAAACGTGAGTGAAAAAATATATAAACCTTAAATTTGTTCTCTTATTGTTTTCCCTATGCATTCATTTTGCTAACAGAATTTGTTCCTTAGCTAGTTACTTTCTAGTATGATATTAAATAATATAGGTTAAAGTTTTTTCTCATTATATTAGTTAACACGATCGCTTCGCAATTGAACAAATTTCATTAAAGTTTTTATAATTCTTGGTTATAAGCGATCTAAAAATTAAAGTAATTCAAGTGACTTGATAAAATCAATTAAATTAAAGCTAGCTAAAGTGGAATTATGTATTATACTACACTAAACAATTAGAATGTGCTTTCAATTTTTTAATGTTTGATCGGTAAAAAAATAGAAAATATATTCTTGAAAATCAAATAGTAAAAAAAAAAAAAATCCTAATGTAAGTAGGGAAAACAAGTTTCATAACTAGCGTCCACATTATTTTTGACATTCCTGTCATCCAACACATCTCATCTTCACCTCAATCTCCTTTAGTCTCCTTTCCTACTACCCACACCTAACTCACATCATATTTTTCTATATTATGCGTAAATATTTTTAATTTACCTATCGAATACTTTTTTTAAAAAATAGAGAAAGAAATCATCTTATTTTTCTAAAAATATTTCATTTATACCAAACACACAATCTTGCACCATATATGTTTCCTAGGTACTACTCATTTAAGGTGTGACATAACAGCCAGGATATACAGAATGTGACTGTCAATATCTCACAGAGACCCCTGACAATTGACATACAGACAAGATCCCAAATTTCAGCTTAAAGTTTTTTGATACAATGTGGTTACAATTTTTAACCAAAACTGAACCACAAGAGCTACATATATATGATAATCACTTTCAAAGCTACTAATTTTATTTTCTCTTATTCATTAGTTGTCTTAGGATCTGAAGCAAAGACAAAATTATCTTTCTATAATATGTTACGATACGATTCAATATATATCAAAGTATAAATGTGAACTCATGACACTTCGAATTTGCCACCATTTATCATAATAGAGTGGACAACCAGTGGAACAAAATTATATATATAAAAAAAACTAACTTTAACTTTTATACACTCATAACGTGAACAAAAGATTTACAATATGAATATACCTAAAAAAGATTTATAACTATGTAATGAAAAACTAAACTACACATGCATGATGCATACACCTCCTAGGCCCTCTAAAGAGATTATTTTTTTTTCACTTAGTACTAAGTTATACTCCATAAGAGAGCAAATAGATCGAGTTAATAAATAATAAGTCGTCATGATTGGTTATGATTCTTGAAATAGTCAAGACGACTATCAGCCAGACGTAATGAATATACAATTTGTTTAAAGTCCCCCCACTTGAAAGGCATATAAATATTACTAGTAATAATATTGTTGATTTGAGGAGGAGCACTTATCCAAGCGTCAAGAGCAGGAGCTGCAAAGTACATCATGGACATTCTACTTTTCCATGAATTTATTGACACCACTCTATGTCTTACACTTGTAAATCTACCATTCGTCAACGCCTGCATTAAATAATAATTCAAGAAAAAGTGTCTCGATAAATTTCAAATGATTATTGATATTTATATTTATACGAACCTGAAAGGAGTCCCCTACAAAAACGAAGAACTCATTAGGATCAGGAGGAACAGGTATCCAAAATCCGCCATGAGTATAAATTTGAAGTCCACTAACGTCATTTGATCGAAGGATTGTTAGTATTTGTGGATCAGTATGTTCTCCAAATCCAACTCTTGATTTTGATGGATTTGGTGATAGGTCCCAATGATTATTGTTTAATTCATCTTGATTAGGTGTGATAAATGGTGGATAGTGATTGACTCTGAAACAAGAGTCATTGTGTGAATTACTTATGAGCTTGCTGAAAATTGATTTGTCTTCTATCCATAAACCTTCAGCCACCAATTCAAGAATATCACAAGATAGCTTCCTAACTGCACTTACGTAATCATTTGTCACCGAGCTACAATCACATCAGAAACAAATTCAGAATTTAACTTTAATTAATACGTATAAAATATAGAATGATACACTTAGATGAAACTTTTTAAATTATTAAGCAAACAAATAGAGATTAATTTGCACTTGATACTCTTTTTTCTATAATTACCATATTCTAAAAATTCTACTATTAATGAATCCGTACTAAAAGTCAAAGTGATATGCCGACCAAATATTAAATTGCATATTAATTAAAGATAGTGACAATAAAACATTTAAAATAGAATCAAAATAAATAGACTTCTGACTTTTTCTTGTTTTTGGTACATGGTCCTAGCTAGCTAGGCCTTAAGACATAAATGAAAATTGGTTAGTATATTATTATTATTTTATTATCATTGACTTATCCCCTTTACCGGTAGTTAATTACTACTAATTTAATACTATATATGTAGCGCTTGTCAACGCATAAAAAAATATTTTTTTAGATAATCGAATATATTGTGCAACTGTTTGGTGATATATACATTAGATACACCTAAAATTCCAGGAAAAAAAATTAGTTTATGGTTGGTGATGCTATTATCTGAAAAGTTTTTCTCATCCAAATTGACCTAAAAAAAGGTTAAAGGGGTCCATGCACGTACATGTAAACATATATTTGACTTGTGAAATTATTTAGAAAACTCAAATATGACCTTTGGTTGGTCAACAGTCAGCAGCTACCAAGTATTAGGTAAGTCAGATATTTTAATACTAGACAACTTATCTTTTCTTCTGAAAACGAGGTTCCATCCTTATAATAATAATAATAAATAAATTCATTTTATATATATATATATATATATATATATAATATTAGTCTGTTTTTAATAGATCAATAGCTAATTTGTAGCTAGTACCTAACCAAATGAATTTTCTTATTTATCTGTTACTAATTCATAGCTATATATGATCAATTAACCTATGAAATTTTTAATATTTAGCTATGAAATTTTATCGAACGTAATTTCTTATTTTGATTAGATTTCTTATCTCCCTTACACGTAATTGATGATGTAATGAGACCAAATTGTATAATACTAATGTATTATAATTACGTGAATATGGGAATTACAACAATATGAATGCGACAGTAAATTCATTAATGCGTTACATATATATTATATAATTGCTAATCTTATATATATATAATATACCCCACTTGATTTTGTTTAAGTGGGGTAATCAGAAGAACAAATTGAACTTTGTTTCCATGACCTGACTATATATATATATATATATATCCATATTTGATAGAATTAAAATTTTATAAAATCAAATCAGAAATGTGAGTTATGTTAAGGGAAAAATAAAACGCAAGTTGTAAAATGAAATAGCTAGCTGGCATTCACAAAGTATTAGAGCTAATTATTATATATGCATTAATATACTAGGGAAGTCTCATTTCACCCGGCCAGCATAATTTCAGGAATAAATTAATTAGTGGACCGGACCTACAAGTACTAGTACTAGCTAAAGAATTAATGAACAAACAAACAAACATAGTTATAAATTATAATATATACTTTTATTTATATGCAATTCCTCCTCAGCTAATAACTACTTTTGTAAGGCCAAATACGGACTGCACATATCTAACTAACTAGCTAAATAAAGTGCTATAAATAGCACCAACATACTATCAGACATATTAAATATTTTCTAAAGTTACTATTTATTTATCGTCCTTATTAAAAATATTGTTATTTAACAAATACATTTGATCAATATAAGAAAATTAAGTAATTAATTCATATTTATCGATCAAGTTAATTAATCAAATTAAATTTATGTTCGTTTACCGAAAAATTTGACTTCAAGAGAATAATAAATAAAGGTAAAATTGTAAAGTTATCTAATTTCTTTAAGAGGATTGAAACTTAAAATGATGACTAAATAGAAATAGACGAAAGTATATCATTTGATTCCTCTCTTCCAATCTACTTGATATGTTATATTTCTATTATTCTTCTCGACTTTGTATATCAAAGTCAAATAATATCACATAAATTTAGAAGCAAAGCGAAGTTTACCTGAAAGTAGAAGGGTCATTTGAGAAGTTTTTGGCTTGTTGAGAAAGAGAAAGTGTATTTGCTTCCAAGAGAATATATTCAAGATCACCTTTATCTCCATTGAAACCAATGTTCTTGCTACCATAACCAAAGGGAGCCGCGGGACCAGCGCGTCCCTTCTCAGAGACGGGACGCGAAAAGAAGTCCGCGGCTTCCCTTTCCATTCTCGCAATTACCTTCTTCGGAACACCGTGATTTATAACTTTAAAGAAACCGTAATCTTCACATGCTTTCACAATCATTTCGGACGCAATAGACTTGTCATCCGACAAGTCAATTGTCGGAACCCCAAACGCCGCGGTCTTTTTCTTGTTACCGCGGCGTATAAGGGGAGATGGAGTTGCTACTACCATAATATTATGAATTGGAGTAAGTGAGGTTTTATAACTATATGGAGTTTGCTATATTCTTTTAAGTTTCCATGATGTCTATAAATAGATTGGAAAGATAGAAACGAGGGAATTAGAAGTTAGGAGTGGGACCCACAAAACGAAGAAAAAAAAGCATAAATTTTTTTGAAAAGCAAACAAGAAAGGGTGTGGTAGGGGTCAGGGGGACTGGGGCAGAGAAGCGTGGGGGTGTTGCCACGACCTTTGACAAACTTGTTTACTAAGTACTACTATTTTTTAAAATAAGGCCGACCCCAACAAAATTTAGGCTATTTACTCATAATAATAAAAATGAAAATTTTAACTAAATTATTTTAAATATAAAAATAAATGAGATGAAGCTAAAATCTTTTTAGTGGATTAAGGCTAGTGCTAATATTCTCAAACACGTGAAAACCTAATATTGAGGAATGCGAATGAGGAATTTGTGCTATTTGATTGGGGACTAAGACACTATAGATTTCGAGGTAAGATATTTTCAACATAAAAGGAATCTCGAATCAATTAAAATTTATATTAATGTGCGGATAATAATGTCTTTGTTTTCAATAATTTAATGACTTTATTCAAAGTACGAAGCATAATGATAATAAAATTATTACTAATTGACCTCAAATCTAAATTGATCTTCAACCACACAAGTCTACTCAAGTATTATTTAGGATAGTCCATTTTTTAAGGCATAGACTAGATTTTTACTATTATTATTCAAAAAATAATAATAACCCTATAAGTTATAAGCTAGCCCTTGAATGAAAGTAGAGAGAATCTTATATCTTTCTCATTTTCATAACTCGGATCTAGCTAGTCGAAAATGAAAGGAAACTCAATATATCATTTTCTTATTAAAAAAGAAACAAAGTAAACTAATAAAAAAATGTCAGAAATTACGTTAAAGATATTCAATACTTAATATATGTGTATGAAAAATAATATCTTTTTTTTTATATTTCGTACAATATTTTTTAAAATAATGTAATTTTTCGATAAAAGATGTCCAGTAATAATTGGCCATCTTAGAATCAATTACTTGTAGTCATATGAATCATATTAGTCAGATGATTAAATTTCAAAAATGGAGAAACGTTTAAGTAGTATAAATTATATTAGTCAGATGAGTAAATTTCGAATATGAGTTATTAAACCAAATATATTTTGTATGGTAGATCTAGATTGATGAATTGAAGGGTAGGGGAGACATGGTGATCCATAGGTGGGGGGAGTGGGGAAGGAAGAAATATGAAGGGCGGCAGATGGGGGCATTTGGTGAAGTGACCATATTATAAATGTGTGACCATAGGCCATTTGTTACAACCTAACCTCTTCTAATTGGATTTTTGTGTTTCAACACGTTATACAACTTATAACTAATTAATTGACGCGTAATTCATCAAACAAATTGTCTACAAGGACTTTGACTCTATATTCTCCTTCTTTATATATATATATATATATATTGTCGACTAACATTGTTTCATGACCTATTTATTGTAAAATATACAAGAAGAAAAAATAGTTTTCGAAATTCAATGAATATTAATTTTCTATTATATTTCGGGTCAAGGAATTTAAATGTATCCTTTCGGGAAAACGATATTTATGAATTTGAGATAATGATTAATAATTTCGATTACTACAATAAAATGAATGTCACTAGCTTTTATTAAATTATCTATGTGAAAATGAGACATGTAATTTAGAGGTTAAAAGCTTAGAAGAAACAACAGATACTATCAGAGAAGACGATGAAGTTCAAGACATACAATGCCTACGGAACAAGTTACGCATAGGGAAGCACTTGTCGCGTAGTTCGAAAAGACAACATCGGATCTTTTGGATGCAATAAGAAAAGTTAGAAATAAAGCTTCAAGTAGATTTAAATTTTAACCAAAAAAAATCTAGAATAATATTTCATTAAATGGTCTTAATTATTTTTTTTTAATTTTAAAAAATTATTACTTTATAATAATTCATTAGTCCAGGTCGAAAAGTGTTTTAATATTTTGTCCTTGATTAGATGATTTGAAGAAATAAAAGACTCTTTAATGATATGAAACTCCATATATTAAAACAAGGGTAATTTTGGAGAAAAAAGTTAATTCTTTCTCTATTATGTAAAATATTATTTATTTTGAAATAAAATGAAAAAATAAAAATATCGTTTATTTAAAACAGATATATTTACTTTCTATAGTAATTGACTTGACATGTTATGCTAGTATCTTGTCACATATTTAAGAAAACCAACAAGAACAGAAATAATCAAATCAAAGGGATGAAAAAAGTATTTAATGGATTTGATTCGATTACTCTTAAGCTTGTCCAATAGTAGAAAATGTGAATATAGTGAAAAACATGTCTTATCTGTTTTTGTAAACAAATATCTTTTAGTCTAAGGGAAAAAATATTCTCAAATTATTTTATGTTTGGTCACTAGTAGAAATTAAAAAAAAAAATCCATTGAGAATTAGTGAAAAATTTCTACTATAAAATATAATTTTTTTTCACTCATTTTCATCGAATCATCTAGCTGGAAAAATATATGAGGAAAAATAAATTATCACTCACATGGTAGGAAATTTCCTGTTTTCTTTTTCATTAAAACATTAGTATTTTTTCTTTTCTTATCAATTCAATCAAAATATTCTTAGAAAATAGTTAGTAAGTACGAAAAATAGTATTTTAAATTTTTTTTAGTAGTTGATTGATCAATATTCTAGAAAACATTTTATTCCCTGCAAATAAGGAAAATGAGTTCCTTTAACATTTCACCCACTCTCCATAGTATTTGACTAAATTAGATATAAATACTTTTAGAAAAATATTTTATGTTTATCAATCGAACACACATATATATAAGTTGAAAATTCACTTGATTTTTCTAAAAATTAATTTTTAAGAAAACATTTTTTGATAAAATAAAATTTTCCTTTGTAATTTTGTAATCGATCCCTAAAATAAACTTGTGGAAGTGAGATTAGTCACGGATAATCCTCTTTATGGACTTCAATTTTTGTGGGTATTAATAAAATATCCAATTTCTTGCTGAATAGTTTTGACTTTAGGGGATGTTTGTTGTAACGTGGAAGTAATTAACTAACTACTCTTAATTAGTCTTAATGTTGTATTAGGTTAATCAAATTAAAAGAATTACTACGTACTTTACAATCTTAATATTTTACACCACTGTAGAATTGTCATGACAAGTTTGTCTGCGTTCATATTTAGACTTTGAATATAATATACATCACAAGAAACTAACGCATTATTGTCATTATATAATTGCACTTTTTTCATTCTTAAAAAGAAATAAGAATCAATTACTTATTTTATCATCTATATTATTATCTATCGTATAATAATAATATATTTCGTATAGTAAAGTCTGACAAAATAAAATATATATCGATCTTATCTCGAGTCTACTTGTTAGTTGGACAGATTTGCAATAAGTTCCTAAAGAATGTCTGTAGTACTCTTGAATCATTTGTTAAAATTCGTCAAATCAAATTTCCTTACGTAATTATTTTTCCCCATAAAAACAGCTGTAAAGCTTTAATTAGTAGTCACGGAGTTGTATTTTACATTATTTTATACAAGTGTTTTCAACGTTTCATACTACCTTTCGAAAAAGATGTACTATTTGAGAAGTAGTCAAAATATAAATATGAAATTACCGAGGTCTCTATGTAATCCCAACAATTAGTCTTTGTATTTACTATAATATGGCACCTACTTCACATTTGTTCACCACTAATTTACGGAGCGCACCAATAAAAGATTCTGGTGGATTGGTAAGTATAGTTCTTTATTCTTAATTAACTGTCTCAAATTGAATTATTCTTTGGTTCAGAAGTCCACACTTGTTAGAGAGCTTAGACTTTTCTATGCAAATACGAATGTGGTACTGGACACCGAGTGAAAAAACAAAAGCATAAAAAGAAGCTAATACTCTTTTTTCGATGTCACATCCTGTGTTTGATGCGCGGGAGTTTAACTATTTTGAATTTTGCATGGCGTAGGACCCTATTGGGTAACCATATTGTGAGCAAATTCAAAACTTCAAGGAGTAACCCTGTCTACGACACTAAATTCAAAGATGATTAAGCTAATACTTTTTTGATTGGTTGTCTCCTTGTAATCAACCTAAAATAATTTAAAAAATTGGAAGATTTTTGCTTTTATGAAAACAAAGAAAATTCCTAGTGGGTTATGTAAAGGTTGACGTTAATTAAACATCCTTGTCGAGGATGAATATATATGTTCAACTAAAGTTAATTTGTTTCTTTTGTTAATGGTCAACATAGACAAACTCAACATGGAATATGCCTATATTGTTTTAATTTGACTTTGTTCTACACTTTAAGAGGCAAAAAGAGTCTAATTAACTGACCATGCATTTTTTATTTGCAGGCCTATCACTACGTACCCACATGCTCTTTCCTCTTTATGTTGTGTTAATATTTTTAATAATATTAGCTAGTGAGGGTACTTTACTTCTCAAGAAAAAATAAGTAACAACATATATATATATATATATTGGTCTCTTATGTTATAAATAATATTGGGTATGTTTAAAGTAGTTCTTTTTTAAAAGTGTTTTCATGGCTAGAAAATCATCAATTAGTGATGAATAAAATTTCAGTAAAAATTGTATGAAATTTTTTTACTTTTATTTAATTATGATTTTTTTTTGTATGAGATTTTACTAAATTTATTTAATTATGAATTATTAAAAATTTTTTATCTAAAAGTGTTTTAGGTATGAATTAGTTAGGGAGTATCAACAAATTCTATATCTAATTTCATGTAAACCAGTTCTTTAAAAGGGTGTTTGATCATGTTTATAATTTATAAGCTGGTCAAACTAATTTATAAGTCTTTTTTTTTTGAGTTATTAATGTGTTTGATAAGTATATTTTTTGTTTTATATTATTTACCTCTTGTTAACTTGATACATATATTTGAAAAGAAAAAAAATTAGAGGTGCATTTTATTAAATAAATTTTATTAATAATATTCTGAAACTCTAAATTTGATTGTTATTATTTTATGTAGTTATTTAATACGAACAATAATATGGAAATTAAATAATAAAATTCTCTTAATTTATTGTAATGAACAAATAAAATGTACTAATATTCATATAGAGATCAAGTAAAATGAAAGAAAGAATAGTTAAAAGCATTTATAAATCAAGAATCACTTGACCAAACCTCTCTTGCAATTTTTTTCCAAATATCTTTTGTAATTTTCAAAATATTCTTCCCAAAAAGATTGAATTGTTTTTATTGTTAGTCTTTATTACGCAAAAATACTTTTTGAATTTATAGATTTTGGTAGTAACTTTGAGGATATTTTGGTCATTTTTATTTAATAGAAAAGGCTTATCAATGTTCTTCTTCAAACACATTATAACATGAATACTTTAGAAGAACTTACATAAATATACTATAATAAAAAAATATTTATCATTTATAGCAATTATATTTTTTTTCACTTGATTACTTTTAATTAATTTATAATACAAGTTTAATTAATATTACAAACAACAATTTTTTATTCACATATAGTACAAAATTTAATGATAGATAATTCATTTATCACACATTTTAATACACTTATAATACAATATATCAATTTTTTATCAAACAAACATATTATATTTTTAAAAACAAGTATAATTCATATATAATTCATATATATTGCATACATAATTCACTTTTAATACATATTGCAGATTTAACATAGTATTGGTATAAATGGTAATAAATAAAAAATATTGCTAAAATCCGTAATTATTTTTTAAAATGTACCAATTCATGTAATTTTTCCAATACTTTATTTGCTTTAGCACTTCTATCTAAAGAAGTAATTATTTGTTTTCAAAATGTATATATTCCCAACACCTAATATTGTTTTTTTAGTGTTTGATACGTATCATCTACTCTTAATCAGCTAATTTGTATGGGCTCTACTATGTTTGAGCAATTTTGGCATTTTATATTTTCTAAAAGTGACATCTATATTTATGATTAATTTTTTCTCCTTTTTTTGCAGTTACTCTCGCATCTAACCTATAAATCAAGTTAATTAAAGTAATTGATAGAAATCTCGAATATATAAAGGATCAATACTGTTCATAAAATATATTTAAAAGCCGTAATTTGAATCAAGTACCAAACATGAGGGGTCATTTTTAACATATCACTTGAGAAGTTAATTATGCCCTATTGAAAGTAATGTAGAAACAAGTAACACGAAGAAAAAAAAGTTAGAGTTGTGAATACAATAATTGATAATCGATAATTGAGAGACAAAACGGCCGAATGGTTCAAATGATTCATCATCACAATCACTTTTAATGTAATGCTAATTAGCATTGTTTAAAAAAGAAACAATATAGAAACCAAATTAATCTATTTTTTATAGAGAGACAGGGCAATAATAGACTCACTGTGAATTGGATACCTTACACACCTGAAAGATGATAAATGAAATGGCTTAATTAGCTTCTTAAACGTTTAATAATATTGATGGAGTGGTAAGCACTTTTTCACTTTTAATAAGTGGTCTCAAATTTGAGTCCTACTGGGTATAAAACTACGTTTAAAAGGAACTGTTTATCTCCAAATGTAGGACTTTTCAGCGTATATTAAATTATTGAAAAAAAGTTTAGTTCAATTTAAGAGCATTTTTGGTATAATTACTATTGTTCTAGTTAATTACTTTATATTTTTTTAGGATATTAGATTGAGAATAATGAAAAGAAATAGTGATAAAGTAATCTTAATTTATGTCCTTAAATATTTTTTTTGTGTTATACCCTCAAACAATTCGCTAGAGTAAGGTTAACAACCAACAATTGCGACAAGGAAGGATCACCTTTATGGTATCGAGTTCATATAAGTCAATATTTTTTTTTTTTTGCATAATACATAAATATATCCTTTAACTTAACTTCGAATTATATTTAAAGTTGAACAAATAGACACACATGTCCTACATGTCATCCTATATATCACTTTTTTTCATACGTGGTGTCATATGTGTATTTTGTCATGTAGGACTCATGTGTTTATTTATTTAAAAGTTGGATAGTTAAAGTATCTATTTGTGCATTATGAAAGTTGGAGATTAAAGTTAAAATTTGAGGTCAAGTTTAGGGTCCAATATATGTATTATGTCTTTTTTTTATATGGAGTATAAATTTATATTTTACTTAAAATATAATAAGTAATATATTTGAACAAGTGTTTTCAAATACTTTTTTGGGGGCACATTCTGAGTGAATTCTGGCGAGACGTACAAAAAACGCTTCAATGATAGAATTTGGGGTATAAGCTCCCACCATAAAAACATATGTCTTGTTTTTTTTGTTTTCTTTTTTTGTCTTTTTGATCATTTTTCTATTTAAATCATATTTTTATCATTGATGTAATGATATTTTTCAAATAGTAATTATAATATTATTTTTCTTCATTATTGGTTATTAATATATTTCTGAAATAAAAACAATAATATATTTTTTTTATCTATATATCGTAGGTTATTTTGTTAAAAGTTATTTGCTTTATAGTTACGTTGAAAGCTTTACTTTTGTTATTTTTTTAATGATAAAATTATAAAATAAAATGTATATCAGACTACACCTCGTGAATCCATAAGACTTACGACTCGTATCTCGGGGCTTATCTCTCGCCCTTACTGCATAAAACGTCTCATCTCACACCCTACCTCTTAAAACTCTAATTCGAACCAATACTACTACAACGATAACATACTTCGTATAATTTACATAATAAAATTTGAAGAGTGTTAGAGGGTAGATAAATCTTGTTTGGAAATCTTTTTTCCGACAAATCTTATATCGGTCTCAAAAATATAAAAAAAATATCATTCCTAATAAAAAAATCCTTTCCCTTTAAAATAAAATACAAAATACAAAATATATGTATCATAAAATTAAATTTATAAAGTTTAAATTTTGAATCCGCAAAATAGTAAAGGGGGCCAAAAAAATTTATATTGTTTGTACTTTATACGCATGCACGCTGGCTAAAAAAGATGTGAAGAGTTGTTGCAATATTGCGGCCAAAGGAGAGACAAACCACAAACTGCCATGTTATGTTTTGACTTCACCTATCGTTTCACAGCCATTTTTTTATTTTTTTCAAACTAAATCTGCTGGCTGATTAAATAATAATTAATTTTCAATTTTTGATTCTACCACTCAAACTTGTCCACTTACTGTCATCAACTAAGAGTAAGAGGGGCATATTTGACCACTACTCCAAACAAATTATATACTTTTTTTTTTTAGTATATTATTTTATTCGGTGTTTAGTATCTATATTTAATATTGTGTAAGGTTCATTTGAGGGTAAGCTTTTTTATTCGAGTTCAAATTTGAGACCTCTAATTAAGAAAGAAACAATTTTATCGATGCGACATTGATGCATAAAGACATGTCCACTTCTAATGGAAACCAAAAACTTACATTTTGGAAAACGAAATAAAAACAAGTTATATATATTTTTTTGTATTGTTCACATGTTTTTTTTCATTCGGTGACTGGTGTTTTCTGTTCACATTAGAGTAGGTATATTCGATTGATTTGAGTTACATAATTTCATTTGGGATAAACGCTTCTTATTAGGAATTTGTTCATACTCAGAGTAAGAGTAAGAATCAAAAACCTCTTATTAAGAAAGAAACAGTTCGATTTTGCTGCATTCTATCTTTCGATGATGGTTCAAATATTTTATATCTATAGTGATTGTGTATTTGTGCATATTCCATAAAGACATAATAATTGCAATAGTATTTTTCACTTATTGTTTTGAAAATTTATGAAGTATGTATGAGCTATCACGAGAAACAAAGACATGTGCAAGCCGCTCTTACTTACCGCCCAAGAGAACAAAAGAAATCACAAAAAAGAGTTTGATAGGGAAAGCAAATTATATATATATTTAGAAGATAAAAAAAAGAGAGAAAAAGGAATAATTCCTCCAGACAAGTACGGTACAAGCATCATATAAAAATCAACCACCATATAATATAGCGGGTTGTTTTTCGTTAATTAGAAATTTTGAGTTTGAATTTTGTATATAAAAAAATACTTAATAAGGAGTGTTATTTCTGAATAAGTTCTATCCAATACGAATTTAAATTAATCAATCGAATAAAAAAACTAAAAGAAAAGAAGATTATATAAAAATAAATATTTGTCATTATTGTGTTGATTCCTTATTTTAAGGAATGAACATGGAATCATATTTGCCGGCCTTTTCTTCTTATTCTCCCCCATAGTCCGCAGTTTTGTAGAATAAAAGCTGCAGAAATATTATTTTATTATTAATTATTAAATAAAATAAAGGGAATTAAGAAGGGGCAAAAGGAGAAGAATTTGGTAGTTAATAAGGAAGTTGGTCCTCTAACTTCTTTGCCGGCCAATCATCATTCATACCCTTACACTAACAATTTTGCAAACCTACAATTATCAAATATATAATAATAATAAGAGAAAAGACATAAAATCATCACTAAAATTGTCTCGAATTTTTAAAAAGACACCTTAATTTTGTGGCTGTCCTATTTCCCCATTTAACAATTTAAGAGTGTTATAAATATCCTATTTTTCGCCCAACCCCAATTGCAAGAAAAGAGGTGCAATCACGCACCAATAGTTGTTTGACACGTATTAAGTTCTTTTAATTTTTAGTTTCATTTTCATTTTCATTTTATTATTTCTATTTTTATTAACTTTATTTTCATTTTTCCCTCTTTCTTCATTACTCAAATCCTTTATTCCTTGTAAATCCTCCAAAAGTAGCAACCATAGTCACCTTCAATGTAACCTCCATGATGCTTCCATGTAGCACTATTTTCCTCACCAAAACATCACTAAATAAAATCAATTCAACTCTCAAGTTACTAAAGTAAGGTAATGAGACAAAAAAAAGATGGAGTTTCATAATATTATCTAATCAATGGACTTCTTTTTTTTTAAAAAAAAAAAGAATAAAAGAAGAAAAAGAAACAAAGAAAAGCAAGAGAAAAAAAAAAGTGATAAAAATGGATGAAGTAAATGGATCTTCTAAGTTGAAGAAGATGAAGAAAAAATTGAATTTTTGAATTTGGGTGAAGAAGATAATGGGGAAGATGATGTAATTAATTAAATAATTAATATTAAAGAAATATAATGACACGTGGCACTTTATAACTGGTTATGGCAGTGAAAAAATTGGGTCACGCGCCCTATTTTCGTGGTAACAACCCAGACGAGAAAACGGGTCAAAATGGCCCATTTACAAAAGTTATTAAATAGTTTCATGTGGTGATAGTACACTTTTAAAGTTAGGGTGTCTTTATACAAATGCGAAACAACTTTAGGGGTGACTTTATGTCTTTTCTCTAATAATAATAATAATAATAATAATAAGAAGAAGAAGAAGAAGAAGAAGAAGAAGAAGAAGAAATGTCGAGTGGCACTTCCTATGTGAGTATAGATGGTGAAAATTTATAAGATTCTGTAATACATGTTCAACTCTAGTTGGGAGTAAAACTTGACTTTGATTTGAGGTGCGGTATTCTACTTTTGGCTATACTTACATTTTCAAAAATAAATAGTCCAAGACTTATTATTTTAGATGTCTCCATCACAATAGTTGTGATGGAGAACTCTACGAAATGTATTTGATTTCAGTTAGAATTTTTGGAGGTTGCTCTAACCCTGAACTCTAGTTTATGCCTTTATAAAAGATATTATATCTAAGTGGATTCTCGAATATTTCGCAAATTCACGAATATTCATAAAGAAATCAAATTTAAATCATTCTAGTTCGGAAAATAAGCAGATAAATTTTATGAGAGAAACTCATGAAGGAACGGATTTATACCCATAATCAATAAAATATTCTTATTTTTTACGATTTTATTTGTGATTGATTTATTTCATCATTTCAAAAAGTGAGATCTCCCCATAGTAACTATGACTAGTAATGATGATGATAATAGTTATTCAAATACTTAAGAAATAGTTTAGAAATTAGTTCAATGACTTCAAAAAAAATTAACTAGCACAAGAAGTTTATATAACTCAACCATCTAACCTGAAAAAAGAACACACATGAACCAAAAATAACGTCGAAGAGAATTTCAACACCACTGCATTTCAACACAAGAAAGATATATTTTGGGTAATATAGTTTGGACTCTGGGACCAACTCGAAATTAAAACTCTTAAATATTTCGTTTGGATTTCTGAACTCTAAAGTATGGATTGAACTTCAAATTTTATTTTAAAATTTTATGTATATCAATTTTAGTACTATGTATTTTTTATAGGAAAAATTGTATATAACAGTAAACTATTAATTCAAATTAAAGTAGCTTGATTTAATTGTACCTCATAGCAAATTGTTGTTATTTCGCCTCTCTCCTGGTGAATCTCGCTCGCCACTCTCGTTCTCTCTCTCGCCTCTCTTCTCTTTTTATACAAATGCAAATTTATAAAATGTGTTTGTGTTTGTATAAAGCGAGGAAAAATTGTATATATACATATATTTTCTTTTCTCTCTCAGATCTCGCTTGCTCACTCGCCTCTCTCACTTTATGCAAAAACGAAAAACGAAATTGTATAAAATGTGTTTGTGTTTGTATAAAGCGAGAAAAAAATTATATATATACATATCTTGGTTCCCCTCTCTCCTCCCCCCCCCCCCCCCCCCTCTCCTAGATCTCACTCACCACTCTCTCATATCTCGCTCGATCACTCGCTTCTCTCACTTTATACAAACACAAATGTATACTAAAACAGATTATACAACTGCTTTCTTTTGTATATGTATAGCGAAATTATACAATTGCTTTCTTTTGTATATGTATAGCAAAATATACATATTTATGTTTGTTATGGAGCGCAATTATGCAAACTATAACTATAACATACAAATATAATTTTTGTGTTTGTTATTTGTGAAAGTTGCTCTTTTTTATATCCAAACACATAAAAATATATATACTTTATATTCATTCCTATTCATATCATATATGTCAAATACTAATGTCTCATTTTTCAAATGTCCAATAGATTAGTACTTATAATCCTACCCAATCATATCTTCTATTTGAATAACATGAAAATTTAAGATTTTTTTATCAATTACAAAATAAAATAGAAGAAGATGGTCTTTTGAATCTCTTGTGTGTAACAAATGAGATCTCTCGTTAAAAAGATAAAGCTATTTTTTTTATAAGTGTCCTAAATAACATTATATTATTTCATTGATTACCATTAACTAATTTCTTGTCATCTCTAATACTATGTATTTTTCGTGACTATTAATCTAGATAAAAATGAAAAATATTCCATGAGTAAGTAAAGTTTAATACATAACATGAACGATAGAATGACCTTTCTTCTTATGAATGGTAGAAAATTATACACTATGATGTGAATTGAGGTTATTAATACTCAAAACTCAAAATCGAAAACTCAAAATGTTCCAACAAACTTAAATGTGTAAATTTTGTATATAGTATTTTATACAGTAATATTATCAAGTTATGGCATTAGATTTTCAATTTCATTGTGTAGCATTTAATATCTCACTCTATAGCATTTTACTAAAAATTATATCGTTAATTATAATTTATTAAAAAGAAATAATTAATTAAAAATTAAGGAAATAAAGTAATAATGGATAATTAATGTTAATAATTAACACACTGACAACACAAATCATGAAACTTTTGTTTCTTTATTAATTGCAACATTTAATGCATGTAGACACGTTTGTGAATATGAATAGTTGCACTTTTTAGAGAGTTTAATTAAAGTTAAATATATGATTAGCACGTTTTTAGGGATATTAAACATTTTCAAATTATCATCATTGCCTTAAATATCTCTAGTTAGTTAAAATTAAATTTTTTTTAATTAATTCCTTAAAAAACGTTGTCAACCAGATAATAACACATAATATTTTTAAATTTGCATTTTCAATCAAATTTGGATCAACGTTATAATTATTATTCATTCCAAAATTTCACTATTATTTTCAGATTGCTTTCAACGTATAAGTCATTTTTTTCTAAAAATTCAAGAATATTTTCATAGCTGCATATTTCACTTCTTATTTTTTAGTAACCTGATAAATTTTGGCGTATAATATATGTTTCTATTTAAATTATAATATATGTTTTGGTATTAATTTTGTATTGAAAATGTATTGTGTTTGTTTAATTGTAGTATTGTATAGGACAGTGAATGATATATTAATTGTGTATGAAGTGTGTATGAATTATATGAACGGATTATAAATCTGTGTAACGTTGAAGTCTGGATTTTTTTTAATAGTGTATGAAGATTATACAAAACGTGTATCATTTGTATATGAAAGTCCATTTATTTTTTTTCAAAATTACAGTATATGTTTCTAACGAAATTGGAATATATGTTTTGTGTTAATTTTGTAGAGCGGGTAGACCAAAACTTGAAAGATGGAAGGGATTTGCTGACGTGAAATTCAAAAGGACAAAAATGACTTGCAGTAGATGCCGTCAAGTTGAACACAATAGAAAGACATGTTCAAATTATCCTGTGCAAAAACAATGATTTCGTAATGTTACATTTGTTATTGTGTTGTTTTGAATGTTAGAAACACGTTTTGTTTTATTGAGTGCAGTTGTTATCATTGACATTTATAAAGTTTGGTTTCATAAAAAATTGTCATATATATATCATTTGTTTCTGTTACATATGTCAAAGTTCAATATGACATTCATAATTCATACAATGTTTATACATTATAAATATACATTTAACTATACTGCCATTCATAAAATGTTCATATAGTATTCATACAATGTTCATACAGTATTCATACAATGTTCATATATGTACTATTTGTTTCTGTTACATATATCCAAGTTCAATATGGAATTCATAATTCATACAATGTTTATACATTATATATATACATTCAACTTTATTGTCATTCATAAAATGTTTATATAGTATTCATACAATGTTCATATATATACCATTTGTTTCTGTTACATATCAAAGTTCAATATGACATTCATAATTTATACAATATTTATACATTTTTAATACAATGTTCAAGTCTCTAAACATGCTTATGGCTTCCCAGTTAGAAGAATTCTGCATGTATCCAAAAATCATCGTTGTCCAAGAAATAGCGTTTTTAACTTTCATTCGATCAAAAACTGACCTTGCAAAAATATGACGCAACAATTGACATTGGATTTTTATGTTATGTAAATCATAAAAATATCCAAATGGAGTTTCTTGTAAAAATTGTTGGAACTTATCTTGACCGAGGAAGGTCAACAAATCAGCGAACACATTCATGTTGATACATGAAGATAAATGTGTTTGAACCTTCTTCTCCTATAAAATTTGTAAAACTGAATTATTACTTTTTATATACTATAAAACTATATATAAAAAATCATACAACTATATACCACAAATCATTTCATACATAAATCATACAAAAACTTCATACAGTATTCAAACAAAAAAAATATAATATTAATACCACAGTTTCATCCACAATGCATACAACTTTATATCACAGTTTCATACACAATTCATACACCTATACGCTATAGTTCATACACAATTCATACAACTAAATGCCACAGTTCAATTTTAATTTATACAACTATATGTCACAATTTATACACAATTCATATACAATTCATATAATAATAAAATACATATTTGATTTCAAAAAAAAAAATCTGTGACTTTTGAAAAAATAAAATAATACTCAATTGATATATAAATCATACAAAATTCATGTAGTACACTATTGGCAAATAATATAAAAAAATAAAAACACTAAAACAACACATTGTAAATTCAATTTTGAAATAAACTTTTTACTAACCTTATCAACTTTTTTTGTTTTATTTTTTTTTGAATCTCTGCATCTTTTTTTGAAGACTTCGTTGTTGAATGACCAATTTCAACGCCTTTTAATTTTTTTGATTTTGTATTTTTTACTACATCAACAAAGTCAGAATCGGATTCTGACGATGCTACAATTTCTTTTCCTTTCCTCTTCTTGCCTTTTTTCCTTTGCCTGTTTGATTTTTTTCCCCTTCGATTTCTGAGTTTGAGATTGTGACAATATATCGAATGAAGGAGCATGAAAGTCGTCTTCCTCATCGACCAATCTTTTACTTTTCCTTGGATTTTCACTACCTTTCTTCGACATTGTCTATAAAATTAATGGGGAACGAATCTGAGATTTTAGTTTGTGTTTTAGGATGAACTGATATGAGAGATTTTGGGGAAGATGCGGATTTGAGAAAGATGACAAAGTGGCTGCGTTTTTTGTTTGAAGTGATGATTGAGGCGCGATTTTTGGGGAATATGAAATAACTTCACACGTGGGGGAGAGGTTGAGTGTATTGGGGGAAGATAAAAGAGTATTGGTTGATATGGGAGTGGGTAGTTATTGGGCCATATAATATGAAATTAATTAAAATCAAATCCCTAATTTTTAGATTTTGTTTTTTAAAAGGTAACTATATAATATGAAGTTTAATTAATATTTAATAAATAATAATTTATTATTTATATTAAAAACATTAAAAGGTAATTGGTTAATATTTAATAATTTATTATTTATATTAAAAACTTTAAAAAGTAATTGATTAATCAGTAATAATTTAAAAGGTTTTGTTGATAAAAGGTAAGTGAATAAATGAAACTAATTATTTAAACATAATAATTATTAGTTAAATAATAAAATAACTTTTTTATTAATATATTATTAGTTAATATGCTATAACTTGATAATAATATGCTATAAATAGTTTATTTTTAAATATTTTTTTTTAATTAATATATTAGTAATTGATGTGCTATAAGATGATAATAATATGCTATAAGTAGTTTATTTTAAAGAGTATGATTACAACTTGATATTTATTCTCTTAAATGTGCGTGAGATATTAATTTTACAACTTAAATCCAAACCCATTCCTTATTGGGGAAGAAATTCGGCCCAGCCCACTATATTAAATAGTTGGAACAAGTGAAGGCCCAATTAAATGGGCCTGGGGCAGTTCGTCAACCGACCCGGATATTTGCCCGGTCCTCTCCAAAAAGCATATCTGTTCTTCGATTTCGCGCTCAAAAAGGGAAACTGATCGTTGTTCTTCTTGAATTCATAATCCCATTCACCTGGGAACTAGTTTTCTGCTATGTTCTTCGATTCTTCACACTCAAAAACCCTAATTTGTTGAAGTTTTTGTACTAATTTATCATACAGAAAACCCTAATTTTGCAGAAACAATACCATATGGATGCGAAGGACATCTTAGGTCTGCCTAAAAATGGACCTTTAATGTCCCAAGAGAAGAAATCGAGGCCTCAGAAAGAGTCCCAAAGGAAACCTGATGGCATTTCGCGAGAAGTAAGTTTGTTATTCCTCTTATTTTTCCTCATACTGTGCATTGTAGGGCTCGGGAGTTGCTGATTTCCTTTTTTGGGTTTTCAGGTTTATGCACTTACAGGTGGTATTGCACCTCTTATGCCTTCTATTGATATAAATCAGCTGAAAAGGCGAGCTCTTTCGGAGTCCGAAAAGGTTCATTTGCTTAATTTTGATTCTTTTTATGTTTTGTTTTTGAGCTAATACTTTTGCTGTTGGATAGAATTGTAAGTTGTAGTTCCGGCATTGTTAAATAGTTAAATGTTATAAGGAATGCTTTGAATACTGAACCTGAATAGAGCTGGATCAGTACAAGAGTTGCTCACCTTAATTAAGTTAGGATTGAGACTTAATTGGAGGATTGTGAATACTAGGTGGAGATGAGATTGAGGTATCGTAATTTGCATAAAAGTAACCAGAAATCCATGATTGTTGGATTGACAATACATTTGCTTCTCCCTGCCCACTTCTTTTTAAGCATTTGGTTTTTGCTTCGACAATATCTTTAAGCAATTCTCGTAGCTGGTGTCATAAAAAAAAACTCGTTGTAGCTGTGATACTCCATTTTCTTTTGTTTTGAAGTGTCAAGTCATTACATGATTGTTGTCATCCATTGAGCTTTGTCTCATGGACTTCTTCTTTTGTCTCTGTTGAAATCCCTTGCTAATGCTTATGGTATGTACTCATAGAAACATGAAAGTAGCTATAAACTTTAGAATATTTGGATAAAAACTATGTTGAAGGAAGAATAGAAGAGAGTTGGACCAAAATGGATAACAATTCTTATTCATTAAAACATTACTTGAATCTTTCTACTCCGCATATATAGCATAGAAGAAGAGCTTCCTATCTTCTCTCCTGAATGGACTAGTGACATGAAAATAAGCAATGCAGTATAATTTCTAACCTATTATATTTGCTTTTGGGACTAAGTTGATGTGCAGTTCCAGCTAATCGCAAATCCTCACAACTTATTTTCAATAGTAGGTCATCTGGATATCTTGTTTGTATAATACCCTAACTAAGTTTTGTTTCGCTAGTGGATGTTTCTTAATGGTGCTTCTTCTTGATGTTAAGAGAAGCTAATAAATTCTTCTGACTTTCCATTCAGATTACGTGGCAATGGCTTCCATTCACAAGTTCTGCTAGAAAAGATAACTTACACCTTTATCATTGGGTATGTATCCCTACTGATCTAGAATCTGCTTAAAGTAACTGACAACCATCCACCCATGAAACTCATTTGGCTTTGATAAATCCCAGGTCAGAGTTGTTAATGGTGTTCCGCCTACAGGTGACTATTCGTTTGCAAAGTATAATAAGGTATATCATGGATTCTTCTTGTTCCTGAGGGTTCTTCTATATATGGTATTAAATCTGCTCTGTCTTATGGCTGCAGGCGGTGGATGTGATCGAGTACACTGATGAGGAGTATGAGAAGTTCTTGTCCAATCCTGTAAGTATCAAAATAGTATCTGAAGTTAGATGTGTTATCTACTTGGCAAGAGGCAATATCAAGAATCATCAGCTTTATTTTTTTTTTGAGTTGAACTTAAAACTCTATCAGAATCTTGTAATAGCACCCTCACTGTAGTCATTTATTGAATGACTGTTAATATAATGTCATGCAGTTACCCAATTGTGACATTTATTTTGTAGCTTTTGCAGAAATATCTTCAATTGCTTGATGTGATATGAATTATCTTGCTACTGATATTCATATTCTATCTTTGTTGATATCCTTCAGCAACTTACAAAGATATCATTTTTATCTTTGTTGAGATCTGGTATTGGATTGTGCTTGTAATCTCCATGTGTTCTGCCTTGTCAGGACAGATGCTTATGTCATTGGAAGGGATTAGTTATTATCTCTTCAATTCCTTATATCTTTTTGAACTCACTTACTTATTCTCACTTGTTAGTCATGGACGAAGGAAGAGACGGATCAATTATTTGACCTGTGCAAGAGGTTTGATCTCCGTTTCGTTATCATAGCTGATAGGTTCCCTTCAAATCGTACAGTTGAGGAACTGAAGGACCGTTATTACAGTGGTATTCTACAATGCTCGTTGTTTATCAATTGCTTAAACTAATTTAGCCTTTACGCTTTATATGATTAGTAACTCCAAATATCTTTTTGTTTTCATGATGATTTTGGACCTCGTCGTATGTAGTGTCTCGTGCTATTACAATTGCTAGGGCTCCATCTCCTGCCGATGTTGCTGGACATCCCCTTGTTAAGGTCAGTTGTGGTTTTCTCAACTGAGGGCTATTTTTCTTTCTGATTTTCTTCTTTGGAGCAATACCACCTCCTTACCCCACTTCCTTCTCCAAGTTTATGTCCTCTAACTGGTGTCTATAAATTTCAGTTTCTTGTGGTATTTCTAACTTTTTTCTTACAATACCATAGGAGCCTTACAATGCTTCACAAGAGGTTGAGCGGAAACGTGCACTGTCGATGGTGCTCTCACAAACAAAGAATCAGGAGCGTAGGGATGCAGAGGTTTGTGCATACTGTTACTTATCGTCCTAGTTTCTCTTTCTAAATGAATGATCTCCTTGATGAAATTTAGACATCATCATATGTTTTACTGTATGTCGTAGTTCTTAAATGGAGCCTCTTGATAACCCATGTGCATAATTATATGTATTTGTTTGTTTTGTTCTTTCTAAATCAGTAACCTGCCCTTCGAACCTTGGTCTTAGGTTCTTGCTGAAGCAAAAAGAATATCCGAGTCACGAAAAGCTGCTAAGGTAAGAGTTGTAGAGCTAATTTTACCTGGAACGTTCTTCCAGGGAAGGATAGTTATTGGATGTCCGTCACCCTGTTTATTATTTTGAAAACGAGCACTAACCAAGTTATTGCATGTTCTCAGGCCGCTGAAGAAACAGAACTTCCCGATGTGTCAGATGCTGCTCCTGAAGGTGCTGAAAAGGCTGGTATTGATGTAATATCAACCTCTCCAAATGCTCAATTACCCTCTGGCATTGCTGCACCTCCAGTGACAGAGACTGCTTCCACTTTGGCTTCTCTTCGCATGGTATGTTTGAGAATAAGATTTCTACTATCTACTTCCTATCATTCTTTCCTGTTTATAGTAAAAAACATCGAAGTTCCTTCAACTTGGACGATTCAGTCACACTTCCCTTGATCTTTATAGGTCATGTGTACATTGTCAGGATTTTGTTGTAGTTTGCAGTGTATGTAAGCTTTGTTACAGTCTATAAAATGTCAAAGGGAAGATGTGAGTTGACTAGGATTTTAGACACCTGCAGGGAGCTATTTTAGTAAGTATTGAGTCCATTTGTTAGAGAAACTTTTATTCCTTTAAGGAAAAAAACTGATCTTCAGAAGGCCCGACAAGTTCCTTATTAGCTCAAACTAATTTTGTGGCGAAAGCCAAAATACTTAGAATCAAGTATCAATCTACTCACTAACTGAAAGCTTTCAGCTGCGCGTGTATTTGAGAACATATGGACTGGAGCAAATGGTGCAAGCTGCGAGCTCTTCAGCTGGACTCCGGACAATCAAACGGGTTGAACAAACTTTACAAGACCTTGGGGTTTGTTTCTTCTCTATAATACATTTGTTTTGTTGTATATATGCTTTGGAACCACTGGCGTTTATCGTGGCCCAGATTTTTAACACATCATCAGAGGTGCAATCTCAGCTGTCTAATGATCAGGACTTGTGTTTTTGAGGTGCCCATTTTACATGTGGATCAAGTTCTATTACATCATGAAATCTCAGTTATCTGATTATCCAGACTTGTTCTGTCAGATTACAATTTTAAGTGTGGCACAAGTTCTACATTTTCTCCCACCAATTTTGATGTTCCTAAACACTTTTCTTTTATTCCCTGTCCCTCATGGTTTTACTGCCTTATAGAATGATAAATATTTCCCCACTAATTTGACTGGGAAGCTATGTTCTTTTCCCATCTGTAGGTTAATTTGAAGCCAAAGGTCCCAACAAAACTTGTCTGTGCGGAGCATCTTGAACTGAGGAAAGAGATACTAACCCTGTTAAATCTTCAAAAGCAGGTATTTGGCATTTTATTTTATTAGTGTATGCTTTCATATATTTTTTTTATCACGAGTTAGGTTTGGCTATAGAGTTCAGACTAAAGAACATTTTGAGATAACATTTTATGACTCTTTGAATATCATCAAAAAAAATGTCTTCTTTGTGTTCCTTATGTTCTGTTTCATAATGAAGCATCTCTCGTTAAATGTCATTGTCTAGTGTAGGAGAATCCTGGAGTTGTGTGCTCTAGTGAAGATCGGCTGAGTCTTAGAATTCTGGTTGCTCAGTTGCTCACACAGAATAGTTTGCCGCATATATTAGATGATTAACGACACATCTCAATCCCAAACAAGTTGAGATTGGCTTTATGAATTCCTACTTTCATTCAAGCTCAATTCATATTATCATCATACTAAATAAAATTAATTTGAAAAGTAAGTTAAATATTATTGTAATAATAATAATAGAAGTTCTTTAACAAGTCTAAAACCTATCCTCAACTAGCTATCAAACAATTACTTAGCAGCAATTGGAAACCATTCAATTTCAATTAATTTGCTGGCAAAGAAGTAAACTATCTAGGAGAAAGAAACACAAGTATATGGCAACAACTAAATCTAACCCATTGTAGTCTCACAAATTGGAGTTTGGTAAACTATCTAGGAGAAAGAAACACAAGTATATGGCAACAACTAAATCTAACCCATTGTAGTCTCACAAATTGGAGTTTGGTGAGGGTAAGGTAAAGTACACAAACCTTACCCCTACCTCAGAGGTAGAGAGGTTGTTTTCGATAGACCCTCGGCTAAAGGAAAAACAATCCAAATCAATCTAGAAAAAAAAGTAACAAAATGACAAGAAACATCAGGTAATAAGTAAAACAAAACTACAATGAAACAATATGATAATCGAGGTACAAGGAATCGATAGATAGTAACAGAAATTGAAGGACAAGAAACTACAAGAGTAATACTATGACTACTAATAAGAATGGACAGGAAGACAATGCATTGATACCTACTACTCTTTTACCCTAATACGTGGCCTCTACACCCTCTTATCTAAGGTCATGTCCTCAGTAAGCTGAAATTGTAAGCTGAAATTGTGTCACATCTTGTCTAATCACCTCTTCTCAATACGTCTTCAGTCTAACTCTACCTCTCCTGAAGTCATTCATACCCTACGTCTCACACACCTCCACACTGGGGCATTTGTGCATCTCCTCTTCACATGCCTAAACCATTTTAGTCTTTCTTCCTGCATCTTGTCCTACGTAGAAGACACTCCTACCTATCTCGGATATCCTTATTCTTAATCTTATATCTCTTAGTATCCCCGCACATCCATCGCAACATTGTCATTTCCACAACTTTCATCTTCTGAATGTGAGAGTTCTTGATTGGCCAACAATCCGCTCCATACAACATAGTTGATCTAAATAACTTGCCTTTAAGTTTTAGTGGCAACTTTGTATCACACAAGACTTTATATGTTAGCCACTTCATCCACCCTTCACCAATACGGCGTCAGTGAATAACATCCTCGTCAATTCCATTTCCTTGGATGATAAACTCAAGATACTTGAAATTTCCTCTCTTTTGGATGATTTGTGTATGAAGTTTCACTTTCACGTTAGCTTCACGCTTACGTGACTGAACTTGCACTCAAATGCTTTGTCTTGGTTGTGCTCAACCTGAACTTTTTAGACTCTAAGGTTTGTCTCCAAACCTCCAACTTAGCATTAACTCCGCCGCGAGTCTCGTCAATGAGAACTATGTTATCCGCAATAACCTACACCATGGAACCTCACCTTGAATTTTTCATGTCAATGGATCCATCACCAAGGCAAATAAAAACGGGATATTTGACTCAAATATATGTCAGATAACCCAAAAAGAGCTTGAGGTTTATCTGACCAATTTGTCTCCTATGCTTTTGCAGTATATTTTTTCCATCATTTCTGATTAGATGGACTTCCATTTTCATCTCTCTCTCTCAGACACACATTTTGGTTCAAAACCATCTCCCCCCTTCTGTGTATCTATTGTTTTCATATGTATTTGGAGATGCTTCATTTGTAAGGATGGAGCTTCAATGACACAGTTTTCACTTCTGTCTTATCAGAAGAGGCCAATGACCTAGTTTTGTTAATGCTCGTCTTGACAATCAGGTACAATACAAGGAGGCAGAAGGCTCATCTTATCGGGAAGGTTCATATTCTGAAACACCTGGTACACCTCCTAAGGTGAGGATGCTGCTTATAACTCTGTAACCAACCTCTTTCCTTTTTCTAAAAAATTATATTCGGCTTAAGTTTTTGGTGTTCCACGAGATGAATTAGATAAAGATATCTTTTTGTTTGTGAGTAATGGAGTTGATATCTGCTTGTTGACAGCGTGCGCAACGTGCTACGGACCAGGATAGAACATTCATTCCCGATTCTACAAGTTTTGGAGGTAAGCAAATGACAGAAATACTTGGGCTGTCTGTTAAAGGTGTTCTCTATTATGATCAAACTGTTCTCTCTGTTTCATTCAAACTCAAACATCATCTTTTGGTGCCAATAATTTTCATGTTCTTTAGGGGAAAGAGCTGGTAAAAAGGACCAGAAACGCAAGGTATGTGTTAGTATTTTTAATGAATCTTCAAATTAATCCAAACAGTTCTAAGAGTCTACTATGTTGATTTGGTATCCAGGGGCCTGGACGATTATCAGAAGTTCCATCTTCACCAGCACAGTCAAAACGGCCTCGCAAGTTAAAAACTTCAGATGGATGAGAATTGGAGGGTTAGTGCATTGTCCATCTCAATGCCTTCCTTTATTTGGAGTAGTGCTTGAAAATTTAGCCATAGGATAGTACCAAATAGCTTAAATCTTTTGCTTGCTTAGTAGTATTTTTTCTTAATCTCATCTACATCTGTCTTTCATTTGTTGTGTACTCAGGACTAAAGCTACAAGGAGCTGTATAAGAAGCTGCTTCAATCAACTTCTTTGTCATGTGTTCTGTGCCTTTTTGAATTTGCTCCAGCATGAAAACATGATCCAGCCTTTCAAAATTTCAAATGTGGCTGTCTCATTTGAGTGGCACAAAAATGTTAGATGCCCCTCTAATGCCTTTCTATGGAGATCAGGTCCTCCTTTGCATCAGAGTACAGTGCACGCAGTCTGTATATACATCTGTATCTTATAGTTGTGATTAGCATGTTAACCTCACTTTTCTACCGTGTCTCTTTGGCATGTCTCTAAATTATTGGGCCGTGTTGGCTGTTTCTGTAGTAACACATCAAGGTAGTTGTGCTTTAGTCACATTTAGATTGCTTACAGGAAGGACTGATATGAGTTAACACTGCGTAGAAGCTGAAACAGAAAGTGTAGTGATTGCGAACCATAATAAATTTGATGCTGCTGCTGCTTCTCTTTCTGGATTACCTACTTTTCATATATATATATATATATATATATATATATATATATATATATATATGCTTCTTGTTTCTGATGAATGTAAAACTACTTAGTACTTTAGTGTTACTTTGTTATGCACTCAAATGTCCAATTAGTTAGGTTTTGTTTTTATTTCATTTGTTCTACAGGTAACCAAATGCTCCTGAATGGAGATGATCTATACATTATGTGGAGTCAGCATTCAAACTGAAAGAGAATATAACTAAGGGAATAAAATACAACTTCAGCTTAGAACTATCTTGCTGATTAAATTGAGGCTAAGTTTCATGATATTAAATTTTTTCCAGATAAAGTAATTTTGAATTATATCCTTTCTATATGTTAAGAATTTTATGAAGTTAAATTTAGTAATTTTGTTTCTTTGTAATCTATATATAAAGTGATTTTTGGTATGAAGTGGATTCTACCAACCCATACTTCAAAAGTTTAAACATTTTTTTTTATAAAATTAGTGAAGGTTATAACTTAAAATCTTAAACAAAACAGAAAAAGAAAAAAAAAAAGAAGTTTAGAAAGTGGATTATACTAGTTACTCCTTACATATCATTAATCATGAAATAGCAGTAACCCACACTACAACAGAAACCATCAATATTTGAGCAGTTACAGAGGTTTATTAGCAAGACTCTCCATTTCAGTACGTATCTTCTTCATCTCTTGTTGAATGTCCTTAAGCTTCGCCTTTAAATCATCAACTTTGCGTTCCTTAGCCTCCTTCCTCGAATTAATCAGGGACAGTTTATTCCTCATTTCTGCTATCTGTTTGTTGATCTCTTCATTCCCTCCATCAGTACCTTTTTTCTCCAGATCTGCAAACTCTGTTTCAATCTAAACAGTTTACAACATGGCACATCAAATTCTGTGTTATGATCTCACTGAGATCACAGATCGAATTCACAGAACAATAGAAACAAAATAAATCGAAACACAGAATTTTGACAACTCCATTCTTTATTGAATATAGAAAAGTTCTCAATTACAGTGAATGAAAACTATCTAACTAGTACTGGAAGGAATCGCCATTGATGATCAAGTTCTGCAGATAGAAGAAGAAGAAGAAAGAGTAAGAACGAGGAGAAGAGAAAGGATTGAGAGGAAGAAGAAAACAGAGAGTGGAGGGAAATTGATTTACCAGATTTTCATTAATTTTCCTTCTCTCTCCTCTAACAGCTTTATATAACAGAATCCACGTGGATATAACCGAATCCACGTGGCCATATCCGAGCCGTTGTTACTCATTAATTGCGACGAATCCTAGCCCTTCACTTAGCCTCTTCCATTCTCGTTGAGTTCGAATCCCCTGAGCCTCACTTATTTATTTACTAATTATACTGAGATCATCACATACCTTCCCCCATCAAACTATCCTTGACCTCAAGGATGAGAATCAAAATCTGGAAATTTGGCACGCAAAAATTTGTAATCCTCCCATGTTGCATCCTCCGGAGGTAGGTTAGACCATTGAACCAAGACTCTCACAACAGCCACATTATTCCTCTTAACCATCTGCCTCTGTAATATTGCCACAGGTTTAACCACAAACTGACCATCATTGCCTGTATAAGGTAACTCAGATTGTACCACAACACGATTCCCCACCTTCTTCTTCAATAGTGACACATGGAAGACCGGATGGATCTTAGAGTTAGGAGGAAGTGCCAATCGATAAGCCACTGAACCAATCCTATCCGTAATCATATAAGGACCATAGTACTTGGAACTAAGCTTCAAATTCTTTCTTAATGCAAGTGAAGTTTGACGATAAGGCTGGAGCTTTAGGTAAACTGAATCACCTACAGAAAATTCACGATCAGTACGCCTATTGTCAGCAAAGAATTTCATCCTGGCCTGAGCAGTAACCAAATTATCCTTCAGCAATTGAAGGAATTATTGGCGCTGCATCACCACATCTTCTGCAGCCTGAACTAATGTTTCTAGAAGTGGTCCAACTGATATTTGAGGTGGAGTATAACCGTACAATGCTTCAAAGGGAGTACAACGTAGACTATTGTGGAAGTTCGTATTATACCACCATTCAGCAGCTGGAAGCCACTCTTTCCACTGAGTAGGTCTACTCGTAGTCATGCATCGGAGATAATTTTCTAAGCATCTGTTAACTCTCTCAGTTTGGCCATCACTCTGGGGATGATAAGCTGAAATGTAGTGAAGTTGAGTGCCTAAAAGCTTGAACATATCCTTCCAAAAATTACTTAAGAATACCTTGTCTCTATCAGTGACAATAGAATCAGGAACACCATGTAATCTGTGAATTTTTTTCAATATAAATTGGCTACTGTAGCTGCTGTATATGGATGAGCAAGAGGTATAAAATGAGCATATTTAGTAAACCTATCTACCACCACTAAAATCACATCTTTTGCTCGTGATTTTGGTAATCCTTCTATAAAATCCATACTAATTTGACTCCAAGCTTGATTAGGTATCGGCAAAGGTTGCAACAACCCAGGGTAGGCTGAATTGTCATCCTTATTGCGATGACAAACATCACAACTAAAACATACTCATTCACCATAAACTTCATCTTAGGCCAATAAAAGTGTTGAGATAACCTTTTCAAGGTACCCAATTGACCGGAGTGTCCACCGAGGGGAGTGTCATGAAAACTAGATATGAGTTGTTGCCTTAAAGTTCCATTTGAACCAACATATACCTTACCCCTTTTCCTCAAGACACCCTTATTATAGTGCCATAAACTAGGTCCCTGTGACTCCACTGCTAAGACAGTAAGCAACTCTTGAACATAGGGATCGTTTGTATAACTCTGCACAATATCTTGTATCCATGTGGGAGTGACCAAACTGATTGCCATTAGTAAGCCAGATGACTTAGGTTCTCCCACCTCTGATCCTTCTTGTTGCCTTGATAGAGCATCAGCCACTCTATTTTCTGCCCCTCTTTTGTAATGCACTTCATAGTCAAGGCCCAACAATTTCGTTAAACCTTTTTGTTGAATGGCAGAAGTCACCTTTTGTTCCAACAAATACTTCAAACTGTGATGATCAGTCTTAACCACAAAATGTTTAAATTGTAGGTAATGCCTCCATTTATCCACCGCATTGAGCAAAGCCATGTATTCTTTCTCATAAATCGATTTGCCTCGATGCTTGGGAGCTAACACCTTGCTAAAGAAAGCCACAGGTTTCCCTTGCTGCATAAGCACAGCACCAATGCCTCCATAACTTGCATCTGTTTCTACTACAAATTCCTGTGTATAATCAGGAAGAGCTAAGACTGGAGTAGTAGTCATTGCCAATTTAAGGGCTTCAAAAGCAATTTCAGCCTCATCACTCCATTTGAAAGCTTCTTTTTTTAATAAATCCGTAAGCGGCCTGCATATGGTACCATAATCTTTAACATATTTTCTGTAATAGCCTGTTAGACCGAGAAATCCTCTGAGAGCCCGAAGCGTTTTTGGTCTAGGCCAGTCCACCATTGCTTTAATCTTTTGAGGATCTGTAGTAACTCCCAATTTAGTAATAATATGGCCCAAATACTCCACTTGAGGTTGTCCAAACGAACATTTAGACCTCTTGGCAAATAAAGAATTTGACTTCAAAGTTTCGAACACGACTTGAAGATGCTGTAAGTGATCTCTTCTCGACAAACTGTATATCAGTATATCATCAAAGAAAACTAAAACAAATTTTCTAAGAAATGGTTGAAAAACCTGATTCATTAATGCCTGAAATGTAGCTGGTGCATTAGTGAGTCCAAAAGGCATCACCTTAAACTCATAATGTCCCACGTGTGTTCTGAAAGCAGTTTTGTGAACATCTTCTAACTTCATTCGAATCTGATGATAACCAGCTCTAAGATCCACCTTTGAAAAGAATGAAGCCCCATGTAACTCGTCTAAAAGATCATCAACTATAGGAATAGGATACTTATCTTTAATGGTGATATCATTCAATCCTCTATAATCAACACAAAATCTCCATGATCTATCCTTCTTCTTAACCAACAAAGCTGGTGAAGAGTAAGGAGATTGACTAGGTTGTATTACCCCACTCGTAAGCATCTCCTTTACCTGTCGTTCCAGTTCTTTTTTTTGATGAAAATTATATCTATACGGCCTCAAACTAACTGGCATAGCTCCCGACTTGAGGGGTATGGAATGATCAAAAGTTCTAACTGGTGGTAAGGATTTTGGTTCTGCAAATACCTCAGAATACTGATCCAACACCTCCTGAATTCCTTTGTCAACTTCTTCATCTGCAATGGCTGACACCAGGTTCATCATGAATAGATGAGCTACAATAGCTTGCCCTTTCTTTAGCATCTTGCTCATAGCTCCACTAGACATCATACTTAACCTGCCTTCTTCTACTAAACCCGGTAATATCAATTTGTTAATTTTCCTGCCTATAGTAACACATTTTCTCTCATGATCAAACTTAGTTGGGTTATATCTTTTCATCCAATCATTACCTAACACCAATGCACAACCCCCTAAAGGAATGATCAGCAAGTCTTCTATGAAAGTTCTTCCCTGCATTTTCCATGAAAAATCCTTGCACTGAGAATTACACATAACATAATTCCCATCTGCTACTGTTACTCTGACTGGTGAACAAGGATTCGGCTTATACCTCGATGCTGCGACGGTTTGCTCATCAATAAAACTATGAGTACTGCCTGAATCAATTAGTATACCAGCTGTCTTTTCTTCACCGTACCTCCAACTAAGATAGTATTCTCCCCTTGATTGTGACCTGTTAATGCGTTTAAACAAACTGCTTGTTGTATCTCCTGTTCCACTACTCCTTCAATGGTTATCTCACCATCCTCCTCTTCCATCACTGCTGGGTTTAACTCAACCTCATTCTCGACTGTTCCCATTAAGCAATTCAGTTGCCTTTTCTTACACATGTGGCCAGGACCATACTTTTCTCCACAGCGGAAACAGAGATGATTAGACTTTCTATACTCATATATCTCAGGAGTGAGCCTATACGAATTATTTCTGTAAGCTGTGACCCCCGATGCTTTGTTAACTATACCGGCCGTTGTCGATGGAACTGTTCTGCTAGCACTCTTGTTCCTCTTTAGTGTAGCTTCGATAGCCATTTCCTTCATCCTAGCTTTCTCAATGGCTTCCTTAAGCGTGGCTGGTTTAAACATTTTGACTTCAAAACGAATTTCTTCTTTCAGAGCGCCTATGAAACTAGACAGAAAATGTGCCTCATTCAAAATAGGATTCCTAATGAGCATCTGAGCTTTGAGATCTTCAAACTTCCCTAAAAATTCATCAATAGTACCTGTCTGTTGTAATTTGTTAAACTCCTCAACAACATCCTCTACAACAATTTCTCCAAAGCGACTAATTAATTCCTCCCTAAACTCTATCCAAGTCAACATTCCTCCACTCAATATCACCGATTGATACCAAACTTCAGCAGCATCATTCAAGTATAAAGCAGCCGTATCTACTCTTTGTTCATTCCCAATTCTATACTGTGTAAAATAACGTTCGCATTTTCGAATCCATACCTTAGGTTCATGTCCATCAAAGCTAGGCAACTCCCATCTAGGCGGCACACTGACATTCTGTGGAGGCCTGTTACGGTTTTCCTGGTGCGGAATAGGTAAAAGACCTGCTCCCACATTCTGACCCACCGGAGCTCTTTCCAATGCTCCTATCCTCTCCAAGATCAAATCTAGCGCGCCCTGAATCCCTGTTTGAGCATTACGTACCTCTTGTTGCGAATTCAACAGATCTGCTAACATTTCATCGTGTCTAGCTAATTTGTCTTCTGTAATCTTCCAACGTGTGCCTTCAGCCATGCTTACTCACAATTCGCAGGTTCGAAGCTCTGATACCAATTGTTATGATCTCACTGAGATCACAGATCGAATTCACAGAATAATAGAAACAAAATAAATCGAAACACAGAATTTTGACAACTCCATTCTTTATTGAATATAGAAAAGTTCTCAATTACAGTGAATGAAAACTATCTAACTAGTACTGGAAGGAATCGCCATTGATGATCAAGTTCTGCAGATAGAAGAAGAAGAAGAAAGAGTAAGAACGAGGAGAAGAGAAAGGATTGAGAGGAAGAAGAAAACAGAGAGTGGAGGGAAATTGATTTACCAGATTTTCATTAATTTTCCTTCTCTCTCCTCTAACAGCTTTATATAACAGAATCCACGTGGATATAGCCGAATCCACGTGGCCATATCCGAGCCGTTGTTACTCATTAATTGCGACGAATCCTAGCCCTTCACTTAGCCTCTTCCATTCTCGTTGAGTTCGAATCCCCTGAGCCTCACTTATTTATTTACTAATTATACTGAGATCATCACATTCTGTTGGGTTTTAAAAGGTGCCAATGGTTGCGACTTTTTCAATGGGTTGTGACTTTTCTGATAAGACACAATAAGCATCTCTTCCTATCTAATCTACTTCTTCTTGCTTGGTAACATCGCAAACTACATGACATGAGGAAAAAATTTAATTTGCAACAATGCCCTACATTATTAATGCGAACAACATAATTGAATTGTAAAAAATACATATAGTGGAGGTGGGAAGAAAACTTGGCCACTTCATCTATATTGTTATTTCTTTACATAGTGAACATGTACTGTAAGTTTGCTCGAAATGATTGGGAGTATACATCTCTCCTACACAACAGTCGATAGTATTGGCATTAAACTTCACAGTATGTTCAAAAGAAGAACTTCTCAAAATACTGTCGCGAAGCAAGCTAACAAACTAGTCAGTGAACACAACATTGAGAATATCGGGGAACTTCTCTTTGATTGCTGCTTTGACTCCTGATCCAATAGACTCAGGCCCTACATACTTCACATTGCAATTGCCTTCCTCAACTGATAAAACTTCCACACTACCACCAAAATTTTTAATGGCAGGTCTTAATATATCTAGGTGAGCATTCACAGCCTGCAGGAACATGAATTCTTAGTTAGACATTTTAAAATCATTTGAATATGCAATATCATCTATTAGCAACTGAATTTGCAAATATTCACCTCAGCAGTGGTTTCAACTACTTGTTCATTGTATACTTGACGAATATCCTTGATGGCTTCTCCAAACTTTTCTTTGAGTACCCTTTCAATCCCCATCTTCATTGTAGTTGTTGCACTAGGACAACTCTCGCACGCTCCTATATCCATTGCATACAAAATATTAAGCATTTCCAGTTATGAATCAAAAAGTTACCATAGATGTATCAGAAATTTCCTAACAGCCTCACATTTATTCAAGGAGAAATATGTTGACTGCCATTTCTTCTTTTTTTGCGATTTTGTCGAACAGTTATGTTAGAGAGGACACATTGGCGGATGTCCAGGTTTTGTCAAAGATTGGAAAATTGAATTATATGTAAAATTGTAAACCCCATCCACCATTGAAAAGTTTGAACTGTTAGAGAGGACACATTTATTTATTTAGGTCAACAACATATCCTCCACAATTGCAGGCCTAACTTTTATTTCTTCATGAGAGAGAAAGAGAGAGGGAATTATTTACGAATTATGTCTCAATAAAAATAGTAATATATACACTCCACAAAGAGTATACTCTAAAAACAAGAAAGAAAACCAGAAACCTGAACTTTAAACAAATGTTGTGATCTTACCAAGTTATGCTTAGTCACTCCAGTGAGGTATCCTAGGAGATAGAAAGATAGCGAGAGGAATGAGGAAATAAAGATCTCTTATCCTATTCTCTTACCTTATTTAGGGGCTACTAAAGCATGTGTAGGCTTTGGAAATATTCAACAGAAATAAGAGAGAAGAATTGGTTGTCAACCAGTATATTATCTGGAAAATATTACTTGTTAAAAAAGAAATTTAACAAACATTAATCAATAAATGTCCATTATTCATGAACTCTATTGGCTTACATTATTTGCCAAACATTTTGTGCAAGCTTAGGCTGGGTTGGAATTGTAAGCTCGGAGACTCATTCAGTTCCCTATTGAGGAAAAACAACAACATTATCTAATCCATTAAGTATTTTACAGAAAATAAACTAAATCAAATTGAGTAAGTAGCGGTGGTGGTACAACATAGTTTGGTGCTTCCAACTGCAGTTCCCCCCCCCCCCCCCTCTTTTTTCCTTTTCACTTTGTTTGTCATAGTTTGACTTGCAAAAGTTTAGTGAAGAGAGGAAGACTATCAAAATTTGTGGTCTTAAGTTGCCATAATATTTGTGTGGCTATTAAAACTTCTGAAATTTGTTGTCTTGCCTTAACAATTTTGTGACTACAAAAAACTTAAGGAAATATCGGGATGTCAAATGTATCATTCGGACAAATAAGGAAATATAGGGATGTCAAATCTCTATCATTCGTACATATAAGGAAATAGTGCCGAACAAAGTGGAAGGGAGGAGTATTATATACTAAGTCAAAAGTTCAGATGAGACTTGCTTTTAGTTTATAAAATCTCAAACTTGATAAATAAGAACTTCGACACTAGTTTCTTGGGGTATCTCTCTTCAGCACACATAATGTCAACTCTAATCCAGTGCTTACTCAAAACCAAGACTATAGAATCAGGTTATCAGGATACAAGTACTCTTTTACCCAATTCTTGCTGCATGTATGCATCAGCGGTCATTAAAGTTGTTCACGTACATTCAAGGACGGAGTGGGGAACATAGCCTTCCAGAGATTATACTTTGCCATTCATGTATTTATGCATTACTAAGTCCTCCTAAAGTTTTAACTTTAACTTAGTAAGCCACTCACAACCCTGAGTTGGAGAATAAAATCCTTGAAACTACCCTCAATGGACTCATTGTGCACTGTTAATTCTCAAAGAGGCCTAAGGCAAGGTTACCACTTTCTCCCACTTAATTCTTTTAGTTATGGAGGTTGAGTCAGATTATTAAAACTGCTGTGAGGAGTGGTTGGCTAAAAGGTTTTAAAATGGCGGGTCATTCAGGAAATTCTATAGAAACTTCTCATAGTCTTTATGCTGATAATACCTTGTTGATGTGTGAGGCTGAAAGAGAACAAGTGCTGCACTTGAGGGTGGTTCTGTTGACTTTCGAAGCAGTAAAAATCAACATGGCTAAGAGTTCAATGTTTTCTCTGAATGTTGACAGTGATACTGATATGCTAGCTGAGATCATGTATTGCAAGATTATAAAGTTCCCTACCACCTGTTTGGGACTGCGTTTAGGCACTAAATTTTGTGTGGAGTGGTGTAATTGAGAAGTGTGAAAGTTGACTCCATGTAAGCAACAATGACTATCATTTGGAGGAAGATTGACATCAGTAAATAGTGTGTTGATGGCATTCCAACCTATCTAATGTCTCCGAATCCTATGCCAGCTATTGTGGTGAAGAATATTAATAAGATCAGAAGGCATTTCCTATGGGAAGGTAATGCAGAAAGGAGAAGTTTTCATTTAGCAAAGTGGAGCACTGAGATATGTGACAAAACGTAAGAAGGAAGGGGGTCTGGGAGTTAGAAATCTTAGTGCTCACAACCAAAGCTTGCTCTGTAAATGGCTACGGACTACCGAGATTCAATGATGGGGTAAAAGTTCCCTGAAAAGAGGTGAATATAGGGTTTTGGGGCACCTAAAGCAGACGAGATGCCATATGGAGTAGCTGTTTGGAGACAGATTTGCAATCTCTTGGAGGAATCCAACAAGTATGTTTCATGAGGGTAGGCAATGGGAGAAAGTCAGACTTGGGAAGATAACTGGGATGGTTTTGGTTTGCTAAAATCAATTTCCCAACCTATACAGATTGGCCTATAACCCAGAAGTTTTCTTAGCTGATATATTTACTGATTCAGGATGGAACTTCCAGTTGAGAAGGAATCTCTTTGGCAGAGAAATACAAGAATTTGATTTATTTATTCAGACGATGCAATCAGTACCATTAATTCCAGCAAGAGAAAATAGCGTACTCTGGGAAGCTAGCAAAAAAGGTTCTTTTACTGTCAGCTGAACAACAACAACAAACCCCGTGTAATCCCACGAGTGAGGTCAGACTCTGGAGAAAGGGTAAGATGCACGCAGCCTTAGCCCTACCCTTATGGGGTAGAGAGACTATATCTGATTGACCCCCGGCAACCCCCTCCTTTCTGGGGGCTTGGGACCGGCAATATGATCGTTCTCATAGTGTCACAGCTCATTCTGTAAAATATTCGACGCTGTTTAGCCGGTGCAAGTACTAAAATGGCCTTGGAAGATGATATGGAAGACTACAGTCCCAAAGAAAGTTGTTCTTCTTTGGTTGGCTAGTGTCTCATGAAGCATGTCTAACTCAAGAAAATTTGAAGAGAAGGGGTTGGACAATGTGCAGCACATGCTACTTATGTGAGAAAGCTTGTGAATCTGTGGATCATATGCTGGTGTGTTGTTAATTTACTTGGAAAGCATGGAACATGTTCATAGCTAACTTTGGAATCCATCGGACAAGTCCTATGAAGTTCAAGAATGTGTTAAAGAAGTTTGGGGAACTGCATGTCCAGAAGCATCCCTAAAGAAGATCTGGAGAGCTATTCCTCTTAGCATAGTGGACTATTTGGAAAGAAATAAAAGATGTTTGAAGGAAAAAAGGAGCAATTGCAATCTATTGAATCTAATTGTTTGCACCACTTGTCCTATTGGAAAGATTTAAAACTTTTTTATGGATTCAAAAAACATGATGGACATGCTAGACTGCTTAAGATTTTGATGTAATCAAGCCAGCATTCTCTGTACTTCCGCAGTATCAGTTAGATACTGTTCTAATAAAATCTTACCTTATCAACAAACAAACAAAAAAAAAGGTAGCATAACATATAACTGCCTGCTCTAGACTAGACGCATCTTTGCCAGATTTCCGAGCCTTCTCCTGGACTAACATCACAGTCTATCATCAGCATCATCTAAGCTTAAAAGTACATTGGTAACTAAGTCCCATGGTAACTCTACGAGAACCTACCATCGATAGAAACAAATAACTTCTCGGAGATATGTTCCTTTTGCCTCATTCCAACATTCAATCTTCACATCAAATTAAGTCCAGAATAAAAACACAAATGCAGACACCACCAAAAACAAAAATTCCATTGGCATGTCTCCATTATGATACAGACTTGCAAAACCAAAGAACTTCTAACAATTTACATAGACTCAGAAATAGCTTCCCTAGAGTACAAGGTGATCATTGATGATAATATTGTTAAATTTCTTGTCTAAAGGAGCGCAAAGTACCAAATTTTCATTAGGAAAGATTGATGGGCTAGTGATAGACATCCATTACTGTATAGGTCCAACTCAAACCTTGAGTAAAGAGTTAATTTTTGTGGCAATACAAGCATTTCATCAACAAGAACAAAAGTTCAAACTAACTCAGAAAGACAACAACTTGATACCTGGTACAATTAATCCCTCAATTGACTAATGATTAATGGAGTAATATTGAAGTTCCAGCAACAAATCAAGTGAATTGGATAAAGAAAAAGCTAACCTTGAAGCTGGAGGGAAACGACACCGTCTTCCACAGAAACGACCTCAACGTCTCCGCCATCAGAAATGAGATAAGGGCGAACATCTTCAAGAACCATATCGACGTTTTCAGGGGTGAGCTCGAATTGTTTAGCAGAGTAAAGACCAGGGGATGGAGCTGGGACTGGGGACCCATCGACGGTAGCTTTAACAAGATTGAATCTTTTATGAGCTACGCTGATTCTCTTGATGAAAACGGACGAGGGCTGTGGATTTTGAGACTTGAGTGGAAGTTCCGGCATGTATATTGAAGAGGAAATTTGGGAAACGCCCATTGCTGCTATATGCGCCATTGCTCTGCCTTTGGACTTCTTCTTTCTAATTTTTGTTTGTTGTGGTGGTTATTTGTTATTGATCATGGACCTAACCTCATTTATATTTTTCAAACTATCAATTTTTTTTATTTTTTTTTAAAAAAAGAATTGTTTTTATTAATGTTTATTAGTCGATGAGATAGTGATATGGATGAAAGGGAGGCTTGTATTTGGCTTTTGTGTGACAAGAAGGTATCACCAAAGTTTAAAGGTACTATAGGGTAGTGGTTAGATCGGTTTTGTCGTATGAGGTGAAATATTGGCTAGTCAAAAACTTTCAAATTCAGAAAAGTAAGTGGGGAAAATGAAAATGTTGAGATGGGTGTATCGGCATAGTGTATACTAGAAGCGATAGGATGAGGACTTTCCAGACAAAATCAGAATGGCGTATATGGTGGACAAAATGAGGGGAGGGAGATTGAGATAGTTTTGAGCATGTGAAATGGGGATGCGTAGATTCCCCAATAAGGAGGTGCAAGAGGTTGGATATGGTAAGTTTGAGGAGAGGCAATGATAGGCCGAAGAAGCATTGGAGAGAAGTGATTAGGCAGGATTTGACACATTTGTAGGTTACTGAGGATATGCATGACCTTAGATATGAGAATACGAAGGTTGTGGGTAAAGGTAGAAGGTTAGTAGCTAGTTAAGAGGTGTTCTTCTTACTAGCTTATCTCAGTCTTTGATTGGGTTGAATTGTTATAGATCGTAGTAAATAACATATTCATGTAGTCTATAAGTTTGTGTTTTAGTGACTGCACCTTCTTGTTAATGTTTACAGTTTTTTTTTTTGCATATATGATCCACATCACTTTACCATTAGTTGTCATGTTTTTCTTTTGATCATTGTTTTGATTTGCTTGTGTCACGATATAAACCGTTGTGATTGGCACCCACCCTAACCCCCTTGGTGGGAGAACTATTACTACAACCCAACTAAGCAACTCAAAGATAAACTAAACATTTAAAGAGACGGAAGCAAGTTTAAATGTAGAAATTATATAGCTTTCCCATAAACTTCAAAGATTTAAACAAAAAACTAATCAAACTAACGCATAAGTTTAACCCCTACAACCTGAAAGTCATTAAACCAAAACATCTAAAGTGTAACAAGTCCAAGAAAAAGGGGTAAAACCCACCTAACATAAGAAATATCTAAATAGTCTAAGTCCGAAAGAAATGGACTAAAACAATAGGAAAGACTCCATGGCAGCCTGAAAGAACTAGCACCTTTGAAATTCGGTCTCGATCACTGATCTCCTAACCGAGGTCTATCAATAGCTGACACTACACCATTTTAGGCTTTCAACCACACTTGTAAAGTGTTGCCTAAACTAGCAAAAAGTGTGACCTTTAATAAAAGACAACACTTTTTGGGGGTGGCCTAAAAAGGTGTAACCTTTGACCTTAGGCTACACTTTTTAAGTATTGATGTAGAGGCTACACTTAAAAAGCGTGGCCAATGAGCTACAAAGGCCACACTTTGTCGCATCTAATTGGCAACACTCTTATTTTTTTAAAACTACACTTTCTAGCCTTTGCGTTGTTATTGGCCACACTTTAAAAGTGTAGCTTCTTATACATATTCAACAACACTACTTATAAAGTGTTGCCTTTTCAAATGTATATACTACATTTTATAATCAATAATCCACATAATTGACATCCCTCGAGCCACACTTTCGAAGTGTGGCAACGTTTTCAAGAATTTTTATAGCCACAATTTCTAATTGATAAATAATAATTTTGTTTTGGATAGATTCACTAGTATGCAAAGAAACTGACAACATTAAAAACGAGAGTTTTACACAAATGAAAACAAAGCAAATATAACTGTTACAAAATAGGATAGATGCAAAGATTATTTGTTTGTACTTTCCACACGAACGGGAACTCGAAATGCAACAAATAACCTTATTTGAAAATGACATTAATACTCCAGCGAGCAATTTGTCTGATGATCCCTTGCTTCCAGCAAGCTCAATGTCTAAGTTCTCCCCTGCAGACGAAGAGGAAAATTAAGTTTAGTAAATGAAAAAATAAAAACAAAGAGGAAAAGTATGACATACTTGAGAAAAACAAAACAAGCATAAACACTCAAAAGGTTTGAGAAAGTAGTGAATGATGTGAAACCGATATATTGAAACCCTTATCATGCTTCAGTATGCCACACAAAGAAAATGTAATGAAAGTGAAATTAAAATCAAACAAGTGGAAACCCAAATACAATATTGTGAATAATCATGACTCGTTTCCTAAAATTTTGCTTGTAAAAATATGGTAAAACCAAGTTCCTATATATATATATATATATATATATATATATATATATATATATCATACCATAAAAGGCTACAACCTGTTCTAAAATGGTAATCAAAAGATTTATTCCACAACTATTACAGATTCACTAACAGTGGGAAGATTCTGTAATTAAGTTACCTATCACCTCTAGGATCTTCCATGTACATTTGCAGCGATATTACAGATTATTTTTAAAAAAATAAAAAGTCACATGGTGCAGTAAATTATCAGATCAGCCACGGGAATATTAGACGACACCAAGAATCGAAGTTGCATGGTTGAAGCCATAGCCAAGTTATCCAGTATGTATATAACACTGCTTTAATGAACAAATTAGCTACTAAAATTTACTTGCAAATGTAATCAAGGAAGGTGCAGACGTGAGGGGGGTACTTTGTTTTGTCCCTTCTAGACAACTTTGAGTGGCTACATGGATACAATCTAAGATTTGGACATCACTATGTCAAGTACACCAATCTCCAGAGAACCCCAAAATTATCAGATACTAGGCATAAACAACTCATGTATAACTTCCACATACTGCATGACACAACTACTGCCCAGAACTAATGGAAGAAGATGAATAAAAAAAAGAAGTTTGTAAAGACGATTTGCATTTTAGTCTCTGTTGTTGGAAGGCAAATTGTTGTGCAATCAAATAAATAATTGGGTAGCCTGAACAACCTTCATATTGCAAGAATTAAGCTCAAACCTAACCTTGTATTAACTACAATGGAAGTGTAATCACATAAGCAAGATTTATTTATTATGCAGAAATATTCTATTGAAAACTGAGTTCTCTCTATAAGCCTGGATATGAGCATTCTGAGTATGATTTACAAATGTAAAGACAATTAACCACACATGTATACCCCTTTAATCATGAGAATTCTTTCTTTCCTTGACAAATTTAACAAAGAGTAAAGTTATGACGTTGTGAAGAAGTTTATGCAAGGAGGAAGCAAAGAAGATACAGAAGGGAAAAAAAAACCTTACCTTCATAGTTCGATAAAGAGATGCATTGGCAAATGTATTGGTGTCTTTGGGATTAAATGTGACTTGCATCACATAATGGGAATGACCCTAATAAATTTGAGTGCATAGACATCCTTTCTCCCAATCCCATAGCTTTATAAGCATGTCATCATAAGATCATTGTGATTAACAAATGAACAAACCAAGATTAAGGCGAGCACAGTAAAAAAAGCAGTGACCACAGATTAAAACAAACATTATAGCAAGAAAGATCTTAAACATGGACAAGCAGCAGTACCAGCAATCAGAATAAGAACAAGGAAAATCTTAAGCATCTGCAGAAATTAACATGAAAAGCAAAGGAAGGACCACAGAGTCCCCTATTTACAGAATCATTTGTGGCTAAGCAGGGGGAAAATATTTGTTTACGAACTAACAACCCCCACCTGAAGATAGACCGATATATTATATCTGACCAAAGAAAAGAGATCGTCTCAATGTGTAGATTGTGATATATTACTCATGCGTAACACAACAAATCAAAACCTGATGGTTCTCTTCAATGTGCGGATTGTGATATTCAACTATGTGCACTGCTATTATTACAGCAACAACAACAAAAAACTAGTGTAACCCCACGAGTGAGGTCAGTGGATACAACAACATACACAACATAATCACACAAGTGGAGTAAGTGGAGGGTAGAGTTAATATGCACCGAAAACTATGAGGAAAACAACATTACCTTTCTTCAGGTAGTGAACTGGAACAGGATGAGTAGGAAAACAATCTTCACCAAGAAACTTGAACACTAACGACGGAAGAGAATTCCGGGCAGAATCTCGGACTCGAACAAAGATTGGAAAAACTGATCTGTGAAACGAATTAGAAAATGTCATACTCTTATCGACACTTGACTCTCCCTGCTGTGAATGTATTTCTATATATATATATATATATATATATATATATATATGTTAACTGTTTTCTTCAGTTGCTCTAAATGTTTTTGCTCAAATAAATCCCAACTTTTTTTCATTCCCAGTGAAAAAGAGGTTTATATAGGGAGGTTAATATACGAGCTACACTCCAAAAATCAACTGATGAAACTAAAATACAAGTCACACTCTCAAAAATTGCATAAAACACAAGAATATAAAAACCCTAAAGTTAAAATTTAGACTTTCAAAATAAAATTTCTTACCTGATAAACCCAAATCCAACAAAATCTCTTTGAAATCGTGTTCTTCAGTGAGACAATTGAGAGAAAAGTGTGACCGAGAGACTAATTAGCTTCAGTTCATCATCATGTCAACAACCCAACAGTATTCATTTCTTCTATACACAAAACGAAAAATCAAACACTTCAGGTAACAAGAAGACTGTTTTAGAACTACCACTTCAGCTAAAAATCAAACACTTCAGCTAAAAATCAAATAAGTTTCGGAAAAGAGAATCGTTCTTACTCTTCAAGGAATCGTTCTTACTCTTCAAGGAATCGTTCAACTCTTCAGCTCAGTTCTTCGACTCTTCAGCTTGTATCGAAAAAGAGAACCAGTTCTTCAGCTATCTTCACCTCGAACCTTCAGTTCTTCAGCTTGTATTAGAACGATGGAACCGACCAGTTCTTCAGCTGAAAAGAGAAACGTGAAAAGGAAAGCTGATAGAGGAAAGTGAAGTCAAAATATTTTATTAATGTTTAATTTTTTTGGCCAATAAAAATGGGAGGGAGTGTTAAAAATATTGGAGGGAATATAATATTTTAGTGAAAATTTTGAAGGCAACACTTATAAAGTGTTGTTTTTTCAATTATAAAAATAGGACATTTTAGAAGTGTGGCCATATATGTAAATAGGTGTTGCCAATTATATCATATTTTAACAACACTTATAAAGTGTACCTTATACCATTAAAGAGTACACTTTTGAAGTGTTGCCAAAATTATTGTAGCTAAAAGTTAAAAATTTTGGCTACGCTTTAAAAGCGTTCCCAAAACTACTTTAGGCAACACTTTACAAGTGTAGTCCAGAATAAGTGTGGCCGTAGGCCTAAAATGGTGTAGTGTGAAAATGCCTTGTACCCAACAAAGAACGATCAAGTGCAATATCATTACACAACCACAATGTACAAGTAGGATCACGCGGCTATTCCAATAAGCGAAACATATATAAGCATAACATATAAAGAATATATATACACATCGGTTATCATTTCAGGAGCAATGTACACTTTCACATTCTCAATAACAAGTAGATATGACAATTCAATGGTCCTCTCATGGAACCCATACTCAAACTATTAGTGTGTTGGAACGTGACATCTGATCCCAATTAGTGTGCCGCAACGTGACATCCGATTCATTGTATGTGTTGGAACGTGACACTCGATCCAAACATCACAACCACAATCACATTCACACTCATATTTTACATACTCATAATCATACGATCAAGTGTTGAATCATGGCATACAGTTGTTCATTCATACTCATTTCATTAGGTTTGATCAACACTGCTTCATTCACATACATACATGCATTACAATGAAGAAATTATCAACATACATCACACAAACATGAAATCAAAATATCATCTACCTCGAAACCAATCTTGAATTTCTCTAAGGCACTTGAATATTTTCTGTCCGGATTCTTTTCGTTTGTTCGTGATCTAAAAACAACAAATTAATGCAAGGATCAATAAACGAGGCATAATTTCACAGATTATAATCGAAATTATCAACCCTAGGCCAAATCCAAGATCCCGATAACCAACTTGGGGGGGGGGATGGGGTTTCCACCATTAGTTTTAGGTCAAAACACTCCCCAAATGATAATCACCTAAGAATCTAAGTTTTACGAAATGAAAAAGGATTAGCGGAGTAAAAATCTTACCTTTCGCGCTAGAAGAGGTGGAAAACTGTCAAGAACTTAGCTTGGATCGTTTCTTAGCTTTCAAGAACGAAAATTACGGAATATGAACATTTTTGAGGTTTAATCCCGACTTAATTCGCGACCGGCCGCTATTGCGGACCCCATCCCGCCATAACGGCCCCGCCCTGGTGGCTTGCACAGGACAGAATGTCATAATTAGAGTTTCAAACCCCCATTTCACAACAAATCTTCAATCCTTGACGTTCAAAAACTACCCGTTCACGCTAAGATCAGTTTCGGAAGTTCTACTCACACGAATTTGATTCCGTAAAGACGCACGGGCTTCCTAATGTCTCGGCTATCCACTCATGTAATCAAATTTATTATTAAATCTCTCACTCAGTACCATATTTCCCTAGACCTCGCATGACTCAGATTTCGTCCAAATCTGAACTAGGTTAGAAATTATCAAGTGACTACTCAAAACTTTTCGGGCCCCAATTCTTTTTTCAATGACTTTTACTTAACTACTGAAACAGATCATTACAGTTTGAGTGAAGGATCTTTTGAAAGTACTCTCTTTACCTTGATGAGAGAGTGATAAAATATGAGTCTGCACTCTTCTTCTCCAGACCCTAATTTTTGAAATTTTACTTGATTAACTATTGCCATTGTTGTTGATTACATAATTGTGGATGAATGTAAATTATGTTATAGAAATTTTATTTCTTACCGGAAAGAGACCACCACCAATTAAGTTTATTTTCAGTTAAGAGTTAAGAATAATTAATTGTGAACTTGTCAAATATTTGAGTGTTTGGCTAAAATCATTCCTCAACTATGGCCTAAATCTAAAGTACATTCTTGTATTATAAAAGTAAACAAAAAATATCCTTACAATATTCAAAAAGTTGCAAGATTCATTATTCTGTCTTATTTTTTTAAGAAACTCAAGTCATCAACAAAAAATGTGTCAAGTCGAATGAATATATGTACACACGATTAAGCTAGTCAAGTTGGTGATTTTTTTATTTCTAGAAATTGAGGATTAAAATATTCAGACAAAATATATTCAAATTCTAAAAATTCTTTGTAAAAAAATTGTCCAAATTCAACTCCATTTTAAAATTTTCAAATAAATTAATTATTATTTAATTTTCACAACAAAACGCCTACATAATTTCACTAAATTAACAGTATTTTTATATATTGTATAAAATGTGAATTGCATTGTCTACATAGTATTTATGTACTATATAATATATTTTTTAAAGAGAATATCCAAAATAGTTGCACATAATATTTTTAAAATATTTTTTTTTTTCATAAAACTTCAAACCATTGGATCCTGATGCATAAATATTTTAAAACTTATGTATTGTTGCAAGTTAATTTACTTGATTATGCTAAAAAAAATATTCATTTTTTTATCCATATCCTCATTCTTTTTGGATAACATTGATCTTCTCGATGTAGCTAAGACATGACCAAATTTTATAAAATATTTTTTATTTGTTCAATTAGTTTCTTAACAAAAATAGACCGAAGGATGGTTCTTGTTATTTTTTGAATAGTAAAAGAATATTTTTTACTCACTTAGATAATATAATAATATATATTAAATTTAAATCATAATTGAGGAATAATTTTAGCCTAAAACACTCTCAAATATTCCAAAGTCAACGTAGTATGGTGACATTCCTAACGTGATTTAGTAAATAATTGTGCACAAAGATTTTTCCAAAATTGTAAAAGAGAAAACTTACGCTCACCATCTTTAAAATTAAAAGGATTAAATTTAAATTTTAAATCCTTATCTTTCTGTTATTATTTAAACAAATTAAATCATTTCAATATAAAATTTACGGTTAGACTTTTTGAAATATTTAATTTCACCATTTAAATATGTGTTTTTTAGATTAATTCGAATTTTTTAAAAAATAACTGTAGCCACTCTAATTTTTAAAAATTGAGCCTATTAATCCAGAAAATACTTGCAGTCACACCAAAAAAAAATCTCAATTAAAATATTATTTTAACGACCCTCATTGGAAAAAATAAAAAATCTCAATTCAAATGAAGAAATTAATTAATTTAACCAATTTCAGTTTTCAATTCAAAGATTAATTTATTTTTAAAATATATAAAGATAATTAACCCTCTCTTTTTTTATAAATAAAAAATAAAAAAAATGATAGGTTCTATTCGTATGCTTCTTTCCGTAATTTTTTTATCAACAATTCCTTTTATTTGGCAATATTCAAGAATTTATATTAATAGTATAGTAAATTAGTTTAACAGTGACACCAACGAATTACTAAATTATTAGTGTAAACAAATTTTGTCTCATAAGAATGTACTAATGCTTGATTAAGCAATACTTTATGTCACTTTCAAAGAGGTCTTTTAATGATATTAGCATAAGAATTTATTCATATATATTTGCTTTACAAATTTGATCTTAGTCAAATTTATTATTTCTAACTCATCGTCCTTTTTAGTTTTTATCATGTCAAATCTATCAAAGCTTGAGTTTGTGGCACTTGACATTACTGGAAAAAATTATTTGTCATGGGTCCTTGATGCTAAAATTCACCTTGACGCTAAAGGTCTTGTCGATACTATTAAACAAGAAAATAAAGCATCACGTCAGGATAAAGCAAAGACGATGACTTTTCTCCGACATCATCTTCATGAGAGATTAAAAACTGAATACTTAACTGTGAAAGACACTCTTGAATCATGGATTAATTTGAAGGATCGATATCACCACCTAAAACTTACGGTGTTACCAAAAGCTCGATATGATTAGATACACCTTTGATTTTAAGATTTTAAAACTGTAACTGAGTATAATTCTGCTATTCATAAAGTAAGTTCCATATTAAAATTATGTGGAGATACTATCACTGATGATGACTTACTTGAGAAAACTTTTTCCACGCTTCAAATGTGTTGTTACAATAACAATACCGTGGAAAAGTGTTTAAGAAATATTCTGAATTAATTACATGCCTACTTGTGGCTGAGCAGAATAATAATTTGTTGATGAAAAATCATGAAGCTTGTCCCACTGGGTCTGCTCCATTCCCTAAAGCGAATGTTGTAGCAACACATAATCAGTCTGAATCAAGAGAAAATAATTTTAGTGGACGTGATCGTGGTCGTGGCCATGATCGTGGACGAGGACGTGGACGTGGTAGAGGACGAAATAATTATCGTCATTATGGTGGAAATAGACATGAGAATAACAAAGTTCCTCAAAACAATCCTTCTCGGGGAAAAATTAATATTTGTCACAAATATGGCATGAAAGGTCATTGGGCACGTGAATGTCGTACGCCTGATCATTTTGTGAAACTTTATCAAGCCTCTCTCAAAAGAAAAGATAATAATGTGGAGGCGAACTTGACCTTTCAAAATGATGATAATGAAGCAGCTTCCTTAAATAAATATGATGATATTGAGGCAAATCTTGCATATAAAGATGATGATTTTAAAGGCCTCCCAAATATTACTCATTTGGAAGCTGAAGACTTTTATGAGAATATTGATTGAAGAACTCGTCGTCTAACTAGGGATAAAATTATGAAAAATAATAATTATTTTCTATTATGTTTACTAATATGTTGTTCTTCTTAAATATTTTTCTTAAGGCATTAAATGTTATCAATTTCTATAATTTTAAGTATAATTTCTTAAAGTTTTTTATTTTGTTAGTTTTTCATGTTCTTATTATATCTTTTATTTTTATGAAGAATATGGAAATTTCCCAGTCATCAGTTGAATGCAAAATCAATTATGATGACATATGTCTTATAGACAGTGCCACAACACATACAATTTTAAAAGATAAGAAATATTTCTCTTATTTAATTATGTAAGAAGCTAATGTGAATACAATATCTGGTAGTACAAAATTAATAGAAGGCTCCGGAAAAGCTAACTTAGTACTTATCGGAGGAACAAATTTGATAATCAATGAAGCAATATATTGTAGTAAGTCTCAAAGAAACTTATTAAGTTTCAAAGACATTCGTCAAAATAACTATCATATTGAGACTACAAGTTATGAAAAGAATGAATATCTTTATATTACTACAATTATGTCGGGTAAGAAGTTTGTACTTGAAAAGTTACCCGCTCTTTCATCCGGCTTATATTACACAAGTATTAGAATGGCTGAAACACATGCCATTGTAAACAAAATATTTACTAAATCAAATGATCTTATAATTTGGCATGACCGGTTGGGTCATCTCGGTTCTAATATGATGCGCAAAATAATAGAGTGTTCACATGGACACTCTTTGAAGAACCATAAAATTCTTCAATTTAAGAAATTCTCTTGTGAATCATGTTCTCAAGGCAAATTGATTACTAGACCATCAGTAGTCAAAGTGGGAATTAAATATCCAGCATTTCTGAAACGTATACAGGGTGATATATGTGGGCCCATTCACCTATCATGTGGATCATTTAAATATTATATGATTTTAATAGATGCATCTACAAGATGGTCACATGTGTGCCTATTATCAACGCGTAATATGGCATTTGCAAGGTTACTTGCTCAAATAATAAAGTTAAGAGCACAATTTCCAGATTATACAATTAAGAAAATTCGTCTTGATAATGCTGGTGAATTTACATCCCAAGCTTTTAATGATTATTGTATATCAATTGGGATAACAGTTGAGCATCCAGTTACTCATGTTCATACTCAAAATGGTCTAGCAAAATCATTGATTAGACGTCTTCAATTAATTGCTAGAACCAATGCTTATGAGAACAAAACTTCCCATTTCATTATGGGATCATGTTATTTTACATGCAGCAAGTCTTGTAAGGATCAGACCGACAAGTTATCATAAAATCTCTCAATTATAATTGACTTTTGGTCACGAGCCGAACATTTTCCATCTAAGAATATTTGAATGTGCGGTATATGATCCAATTGCTCCACCACAACGTACAAAGATGGGTCCCCAAAGAAAGTTGGGGATATATGTTGGGTATGAATCTCCTTCGATTATACAATATTTGGAACCTATGACTGGAGATTTATTTACAGCAAGATTTGCTGATTGCCATTTCGATGAATCAGTATACCCAGCATTAGGGGAAGAAAATATGCAGCTGAAAAAGGAAATAGATTGAAATGCATTATCACTATCTCATTTAGATCCTTGTACAAATAAATGTGAACAAGAGGTTCAAAAGATAATCATTTGCAAAATATTGCAAATCAACTGCGAGATGCATTCACTGACCTATCAAGAGTTACTAAATCTCATATTCCAGTTGTTAATGCTTCAATTGAAGTTGACGTCCCGATAGGACAATTAATTAATACAAATGAGTCTACACCACGCTTAAAATGTGGTAGACCAATCGGTTCCAAAGATAAAAATCCTCGAAAAAGGAAAGGAGCTAACGATCAAGATGATCATAATATGAAAGAATCTGCTCAAGAAGAGCAAAGAGACATAATAATTGATCAAACCTTGGAAGAGGTTCAGGCGCCTGAAAATAATGAAGAAATCTCAATAAACTATCTCATCAAGAAAAATATGGAATTGAAATGATATAATTGTCGACAATAATTTTGCTTATAATATTGCTATAGAAATAATGCAACAAAATGAGGATCTTGAACCAAAATCTGTCGAGGAATGTAGACAGAGAAATGATTGGCCAAAATGGAAAGATGCAATTCAAGTTGAATTAGCTTCGCTTGAAAAATGCGAAGTTTTCGGACCGATAGTCCGAACACCTGAAGGTATAAATCCAGTGGGGTACAAATGGGTTTTTGTGCGAAAATAAAATGAGAAAAATGAAGTCGTAAGATATAAGGCACGCCTAGTAGCACAAAGATTTTCGCATAGACCTGGTATTGATTATATGGAGACATATTCTCCTGTGGTGGACGCAATCACGTTCAGGTATCTTATAAATCTGACAGTTCATTAAAAACTTGACATGCATCTGATGGATGTCGTTACAACCTATTTATATGGCTCACTAGACAACGATATTTTTATGAAAATTCCTGAAGGATTAAAAATGCCTGAAGTATATAAAGATTCCCGGGAAAATTATTCAATAAAACTTCAAAAATCTTTATACAGATTAAAACAATCATGACGCATGTGGTATAATTGCCTTAGCTAATACCTATTAAAGTAAGGGTATAAGAATGACCCAATTTGTCCTTGTGTATTTATTAAAAGTTCGAGATCTGAATTTGTCATTATAGCTGTTTATGTTGATGACTTGAATATCATTGGACTCACGAAGAGCTTTCAAAGGCAGTAGAATGTTTGAAAAAGGAATTTGAAATGAAAGACCTTGGAAAGACAAAATTTTGTCTTGGTCTACAAATTGAATATTTTAAAGTGGAGTATTTATTCATCAATCAGCATATACTAAGAATATTTTAAAGAGATTTTACCTAGATAAAGCACATCCATTAAGTACCCCAATGATTGTGAGATCACTTGATATTAATAAAGATCCATTTCGGCCTCAGGAGAATGACGAAGAACTTGTTGGTTCTGAAATATCATATCTTAGTGCAATTGGTGCATTAATGTACCTTGCTAGTAATTCTCGACCAAATATATATTTTTCTGTAAATTTATTAGCTAGATTTAGTTCTTCCCCAACTCGAAGACACTGGAATGATATTAAACATATATTTAGATACCTTCAAGGGACCATCGATATGAGATTATTTTATTCAAAAGACTCCGATTCACAATTAGTTGGCTATGCAGATGCAGGATATTTGTCTGACCCACATAAAGGTCGATCTCAGACAGGTTACTTATTTACATATGGAGGTACATCTATATCACGGCTTTCAACAAAACAGACTATGGTTTCTACTTTTTCAAATCATGCAGAGTTAATAGCCATACATGAAGCAAGTCGAGAATGCATGTGGTTGAGATCAATAACTCGACACATCCAGAAAATACGTGGTCTTCCCTTAAAAGGAGACATCCCAACAACCTTATTTGAAGACAATGCTGCGTGTATAGCTCAACTAAGAGGGGGGGTACATCAAAGGAGATAGAACAAAACATATTTCACCAAAATTCTTCTTTACTCACGATCTTCAAAAGAAGGGAGAAATAGATGTTCAACAAGTTCGTTCTAGTGATAATTTAGCAAAAATGTTCACCAAGGCATTACCAACTTCAATCTTTGAGAAATTGAGATACAAGATCGGAATGCGTCATCTTCGAGATATTAAGTAATGTGTTAATGAGGGGGAGTAAATACACGTTGTACTCTTTTTCCCTTAACGAAGGTTTTATCCACTGGGTTTTCCCTGGTAAGGTTTTTAATGAGGCAACAAATAATACATATTGCAAATAGCTATGAATTATTTTTTGTACATAAACATCCAAGGGGGAGTGTTGTATATTATGTATGTTTATGGGCCATATTATATGTAAGTGATGACACTTAAATGTCTTCAAAAGAAGACAAGTGTCCTTACAGTTGACAAACCTCATTTCATGCATCTTGACACTTGTCAAGATGAAAAGCAACTTGTTGGCCTATAAATATATATGTTAACATTGAAAGGAAATGGATTAATTCATTCTCCCTATTTCTATCTCTACTTTACTTCTTTTATGTTATTGTTTTAATTTATAACAAAAACACAATTTTAACTTCAAAATTTTCAAATAAAATGATAGACCAAAAAGGCCTTTAAAATATTTGGTGTTGTGGAAGTAGAAGAGAGGCTTGATATTTATTTTTTTACGCTTCTTTGTAATAGAGAAATTTTGAATATGAATGTTATCATGTTAAATCTTGATAACGATTGAATATAAAAAATTTATATGACTATTTTCATAACAAAAAATTATATTAACTTTAAATAATTTAGAGAAATATATGATACTCTTTTTTCCCTAAAAATAAAAAGCAATAGAGGAATGTTAGTGGTTCTTGCAAAGGAGCACATTGAAAATATCAACAACATAATAATTTTTTCAAAGGCTCTTGAACTTAAACCAATGAGTATTAGCAATTTGCTAGCTAAAGCAAACTCTTCGTTTCCTTTTCAGTGGTTAAGTTGGAGTGCGTTTTTTAAGGGTGATAAAAAATTAAAATTAAAATTAAATTAAATTATATTGATTTGATATTAAAATAAAAATTTAGATACTTAAAATTATATTAAAAAATATTATAAATTGCATTTTTTTCATATCAATATAATAAAAAAAATACATTTTAATTAAAAGTTAATTAAAATTCATATGATTTGACTTTCAAAAAGAAACTCGTGACAATTAAAAAAAATGGATGGAGTAATAATTAATATGAATAATCTTTTTGTCATCTTTTACCATCTACATTAACTACTTATTTTTCAAAATATTACTCATTTAATAGGAGATAGATAGTATGTTAACGAAAAACTCTCTTTGCCAGAAAATTTAGCCAGAATGGTAAAATAACATATTTCACATTATGTTATTTTACCTTTATAACTTTAGTACCTTTTAATTCAAAAATATAAAAAAATTAATTTATCATAAAATAAAAAAGATATTACAGACTTTTTAATTTTCTAGACATTTAGCATTATTCTGTATGGTAAAATACCTATATTAATAATTATATTCTTAATAAATGTGCTAAATTAAAATGCAACAAGTAAAAATGAAAAGAAAAATCAGTATTAATTATGACGGAGATGAATGTTGAATGGACCCTTATCGATGTTTTTATATCTTTGGGAAAAACATTTGTAGGACCAATGACTCAATGAGAAGTGCAAAAAATAATCTTTTTTCTCTTCATCTTAAATGTCTTATTATCGTCTGAAAAATATATTTTGTTCACACTCAGAAGAAACCTGAGCTTTATGGAAGAGAATCCCATGCATCATTGTAGACTAGATTTTTGCAATTATTTTTTTTATATATAAAAAAATAACTTATTAAGTAATTTTAAATATTTTTTACAATCCAAATTATTGATCATCTAATAAAAATGATAATATGAGTAGTGATTAGAGCAAAAATTCGCTGGGGTCAATATAAGTAAATTACAATATACTTTGATTCTTAAAATACCTTTTTATCAAAATAAAATCCTTAACATTCTCTCCCTTCCATATTTATCATTTCTTATTTTCTTTATGAATCTACAATGTTAAGAATATTTTAACAGAAGTAATTTATCAATATTTTCTTTTACAATTGTTTATTATCCATTTTAGCACTTTCATTAGAAATACACAATTATTTATTATAAAAAATAATTCTCTACATTTTAAACCTATCAGGGGTCGTTTGGTACAAAGATTGATAATGCAGGGATTAGTAATGCTGGGATTAGTAATGCAGGAATTAATAGTGCAGGGATTAGTAATACAGGGATTATTTTTATCAAGTGTTTGGTTCATTGTTTTCGACCTCATCTTATGTTTGGATTAAAACTTTATAAAAAACTTCTTTCCAATTATACCCTTAAATTCTTATGCAATTGGGTTAAGGTAAATAATTGCCAGATAATATTTTTTTATGACCTTCTAACTAGCTAAGAAAAGAACAATTTTATCGTCATGTTTGCCTTTTTTTTCTTAAATTATTTGAGGATAAATAATTGTCATCTTATTTAATTGATCACTTACAAATGTCAATTTTCAATTTAAAAAAAGATAAACTATCAACTTTTAAAATTGAAAAGACGGTAAACAATAGTAAAATTGAATAAATCATCTACATTTACGAATAAAATTGCAAGTTGTAATTTTTGTATGTATTCAATGTTATAAATTATTGAAAATACAAAATATTAGAAAACCGCACAAACATTTAATTATTTGTTTATTTTCTTGATTTTATGTTTTATGGTTGTGCTAGTAAATTTATTTAAATAAATTAGCTTACAAATTATTTAGAGAGAGTTAAATAATTTGTAAGCTAATTTATTTAAATAAATTTACTTGCACAACCATAAAACATAAAATCAAAAAAATAAACAAATAATAAAATGTTTTGAGGGATATTTTTGTCTTTAGTAGACTTATCCCATGGTATTATATCCCATGTATTGCTAATACCTCCAAATAGAAGGTATTAGTAATACATCATATAATACCATGTAGGAGGTATAACTAATCCATGGATTAGTTATACATAGACCCAATTTCCTACCAAACGTAGTACTAAATAATACCATCTATAATACATGGACTATTTTATTTAATGCGGCCTACCAAACGATCCCTCAATGGTTTACAATAAACCACCCAACCAAAGACTCAATATTTTATAAAAGAACAAAACTATTGTCAAGACACTATTTACTTATATATTTATTAATGGAAAAAATATCTGAAACATATCTTAACTTTGATTGAATTGAGCTAACGCACAACTTCTTTTTATAAGGAAAAAGATTATATGAAATATTGCCCAAGCACAAGTTACTTCATCAAAATACATAGCTATTTATTTATAAAATAAAATTATTTTTCAAACACTAGAAAGTTATAAGCAATTTATCATCATGCAGGAAAGTAATTTAAGCTCTCAATATATTTTTTTATAAGGAAAGTTTTTTAAGGAAATATTGTTAAAGCACTAGTTACTTTATATATATATATATATATTCTCATCATTTTAAATTTATCAATTCTTTATCATCGAAAGTGATATAGGCAAATAAAACTTGATATCTTTTATTACGAGGAAAAAGATTTTGCGAAATATTTCAAAAGCACTAGTCATTTCATCAAAATATATACTATTTAATTGTAAAATCAATTTTCTTACATTTAAAACTTGTAAACCTTTACTTTCATGGAAAGCAATTTTTGTGAACATAGCGTTAAAAACACTAGTTATTTTTTTTAACAAAATATATATAATTACTTATTTATAAATTTTATTATTTAGCTAGCTAGATTTAAAACTTAGTATTTTATTTTCACCAAGACACAAATATTTTATTTTTTTGTTAAAGAAAAAGTTTTTTGGAAACGTCGCTAAACACTACTTACTTCTACCTAAATACATAATTATTGATTTTAAATTAATTTTTAAAATATTTTAACTATTGACCATCACGCACGAAAGTGGCACAAAACGGTTAGTTAATTACTTCTATAAAAGTACATAACTACATTAGTTATTTCAATCAAATACATAATTACTGATTTATAAATTAATTCTTAAATTTTTTAAAATTTAAATATTGACCATACGCACAAAACTGTTTTGTTAGTTACCTTTATCAAAGCACGTAACTATATTTTTATAAAATTAATTTTGAACAGTTAAAACTTTATCAACTATTTATTATCATCGCACATAAGTGAACTCTCAATCTTTATTATTTTAGTATTCTTTAAATCCAACGAAAGTTGTCTATTGACTTGACAATTCTATTAAAAAATAATAAATAATAAGGTTAATATTAGTACTATTTTATCCTGTTTCTTTATTAAGTTTAATGTTTTAAAAATATGTTAGATGATAAATACTATTTAATAGCAAGAATTAAATAGACACAAAAAATAATTTATCTTTTGATTTTTCTAAACTTAACAAATATTGTTAGATAACTATTTTTAATATAATGGACAACAATTATTACAAAAAAGTTAAAAAGAAAAGATTATAGAAAACATCACCAAAGCATTAGTTATTTCTATCCAAAAAAAACACATAACTACTTTTTATATAATCAATTTTCAATATTTAAAACTTATTAACTATTTACCAACACATGCAAATGTACTCTCAAACTCTGTTAAAAGGAAAGAAATACTCCGTCAAAGTATGTAACTAGTACCTATTTATAAAATACTTTTTCTACATTTAAAACTAATTAGCTATTTACTATCACACACATAAATGAGCTCTCAATATTTTTAAATAAGGCTAAAGATTTTAGAAAATATCATTAAATCACTAGCTATTTTTTTTTATCAAAATACATGACTACTTATTTAGAAAATTACTAATTTTCAACATTAAAAACTTACCATCTTTTTGCCACTCTACACAAAATTGAATTCTCAATCTTTTAAAATAAGATGAAAGATTCTAGAAAAAATATCATCAAAGCTATATTATCTCTACATATTTATAATCAATTTTCAATATTAAAAACTTATCATCTATTTATCATCACATATCGAAGTGACGAGAAAAAAGAACTTTAAATCTTTTCTTTTGCAAGGAAAGGAAAGAAATATATCGCCAAAATACTAGTTATTCTCATCAAAATATATACTCCTATTTAATTATCAATATCTAAAATTTATCAATTATTTATCACCACACACAAAAGTGATTTCTTAAATTCTTTTACAAGGAAAACAATTTAAGAAAATATCATTCATCAAATCACTAACATACATAACTACATATATTATAAAATTGATTCTTAACGTTTTATACAATATCAATTATTTATAATCATCACACATAAGCAACCTCTCAATTATTATTTTCATCGTAAGGATTTTTTTTTAGTAATATCGTCAAATTTATCAGTTTATTTTTACTCGTTTATATTTAATTTGACATATCTCTAAAAAAAATAAAGTAAATCTAAATATAACAATAAATACATAAAAAAACGACCATATAATATTTTAAAAATAAATCTATAGAGTATTTATCAATTACTTTTTTCCATTCATTTTATATTAAATCTGATTACTATCTTCTAATAAAATAAAATATGACAAATAAAATAGATCGAACGGAGTAGATTTTTATATATGGCAAAAGAGCATAGGAAATATCGCCAGATTATTTGTTCCTTCCCGCCTTGGGCGCCAACTGTTAAAAATTTCCGGAAAAAAAAAAGGTGTGAAAAAATATGACGTAAAAAATGGAAAAAGAAAAGGGGAAATTGGGAATTAAACATGTTAGGGCTTTGAATTCCCTTTGGGATTTTGACAAAAGCCCTAAAATACAATATGCGTGGTGGTACAAGAACTAGACAGAAGCAGCATCAGGAATATCTCACTGAGGGCTCTACCATCGAAGTAACTTCCGACGAAGAAGGGTTTGCGGGAGTTTGGTTTGACGGAACAATCCTTAATTACAGTTTAAACAAGAAGAAAGTGTTGGTTGAGTACCGGAGTATACTTGCTGATGATAATGGGTCGAAACCATTGAGGGAGTTGGTGCATGTTTCTTTTGTTCGACCGGTGCCTCCGCTTGAAATTGTTGAGTGTTTTGGGTTACACGACGTCGTTGATGCGTCTTACAAGGACGGTTGGTGGACTGGTGTTATTACAAAGGTTCTTGACGATTCTAGGTATCAAGTCACTTTCAGTAACCCACCGGACGTACTTGAATTTGGGGTTTCCGACTTGAGACTTCATAAACAATGGGTCAATGGGAATTGGGTCTTACCCGGGAAGCAGGTATTATCATTTCGTATCCCTCTCTTTTCTGTTTTCTTCGTTTCACTATGTTTTTTCTTACTAGGGTTCAGCAATTTCTTGCCTTTTTGGGTGTTGTGGGTACATATTATTGTTTCTTGCATGTATATATCTGGTGAGTGAGTGGGGTATTTATAGGGTAATATATTGTGTTTTGGTAACATTTTTGTGTTGAGTTTCTCTTTATTTAGAGAGAAATAGGTTTTACATTTCAAGGTAGTAAAATGATTTCATTTAGGCATTCATATTCCAGCAAAACATCTTTGATCATGCCAAACATTCAATTTAACCAAACACTTCCTCTGTTTCATCTTTTATTTTTTCCCGCATTATTTTCATTTCTATTTAAAAAGCTATTAGCTTTTCTTGTGTAAGGTTGTTTTCCGCGTGAATTCTTGATTTCTATAATTGTCCTCTTATCTTGTCATGTCTAATTGTCGAAAGAGAACAGACTCATTGATGTTTAGTGTGGGAAAGAATGTGGAGGTATCGTTCGATAGAGATGACCGCCGTGATGCTTGGTTTCCATCCAAAGTCCTTGAACATTTAGAAAATGGCTCCTTTTTGGTGGAGAGGTATCGGACAATCGACAAAAAAGCATCTATTGACAAAGTAACAGTTGATTCCTTCCATATCCGTCCTTTACCACCACATATCAAAAGGAAGAAATTCAATTTGCTGGAAAAAGTGGATGCATTTTATGATCTTGCCTGGTGGAGTGGTGTTATCACTAGAGAGCTTGCTGATAGTAGGTATATTGTCTTTTTTAAGCACACAAACATGCAGAAGGAGTTAAATGACTTTGATTTGAGACCTCATATGGATTGGAAAGATGGGCAATGGTTTACTACCTCTCGGGTATGGTCCATTTGAATTCCTTTGTTTTTCAGGTCTTGTTACTTTTATGGAATCAGACTACTATTTGTTCTTTCTTTCCTGGTGGTCATAGTGGTGGTAGTGGTTTTACTTGTATCAAAATATAATAATAATAATGGTGGAAGTGGTTTTATTACTGGCCTTATATAATCCTTCTGCTGCTGTAAGTTTTATTACTGGCCTTATATAATCCTTCTGCTGCTGTAAGTTGTAAATAGTAAAGCACCAGTCTTAGTTTGCAGCCGCCTCCCTCTTCCCCAAGTAACAGACCACACCAATCCAGGTGAAATGTGTTCATTTAAGTTGAAATATGAAAGCAGTCCATGCATCTGTATTTGACGTTTGACACTCTGAAAAGATGTTCTTTATTTCTAAGTTGTGAAAGGTTTAATCCTTTCTTTGTTGTTACATTGGGAGTTGGCATTGTGCCTATCAAGCTATTCCCTGTATCAGGATGTGGCCATCAGATTTGCCTTGACTTTGAGCAAGATATACAAATTAGCTTAATTTTTCCTCTGAAAAGTATATATGTATAACAAAAGACAAATAATGATCTTCTTCTACTGTTATTGGATATTCCTCAAAATTTACTTAGGTGTTAGCATTTGCTTTATAAGTTATGTCTTTTCCTTGTCTAATTCATTGTTGAGTTATTTCACTTTCTTAATTGTGTATATGATTGTGAATATAACTTGAGCTAAGAATTGCTTATGTGATAATGCTCTCAATTGATGAGACTTTATACCGTGTAAGCAAAGTACATGGTATCAATTAAGCTAAATAGTTAGAGTGAGGTTTGTGTTGACTTTCTGATTTCAAGATCTTTGACTTACACTATTAGTGTGGTCAAAGCTGAAATACATTGTTGTTTGACAGGCCCTTCAGTATTATCTACTTCACTATTGCTAAAGCTTATCCAAATATACTTGCAGGACATTCCAATTCCTCCAGATTGTCAAACTAACGGAAGCAATAACTGCACTGACACTAGTATTTCAAAAAAGGATACTCCACTTGGCAGATCAAGCATTATGAATGAGATCTCTGAGGAAAAAACACCACATTCTATTAAGTTTGTAGAGGATCTTAATGAGCCACATTCAACTGATGAGATTTCACCAGAGGAGACATCGCAAAATGCGCTTCCCAATTGTGATGCTGCATCTCCACAAACCCCAGAGCCGCCCAAAGACATGTCACTTGAAGCATGTACACTTAGTTCAAAGCCTTCTAAAAAACCCCGTACAAAGAGTCCCTTCAGTCAGTCCAGCCCAAAATCTGACTATGCTGAAATGAAAATATCAGCACCTTTAACTGGAGATGAGCAACCCCATAACCGCTCTTGGCAGAACAGAACTGTAAGTCATTTTTCACTGCCAAATCTTTTCTTGCATATTGTGTGTGTGCGGAGATCAGTGCTTTTAAAAACCATCACCTTGTTTCTTAAAGAAATTAAGCGATGTGAAGCGTGTTGGTGTGTTTCATGGGTGAAGCCATGATTTTTTTTTTGAATGTCAACTTTGACGAGTTTGATTGATAATCAGCATTATTGTATATTGGATGCTAAAATTAGTTATTTTATTTGAAATTTTCTTAATATGGTGCTCTCTATCTCAATTAATGTGGCACCCTTTCCTTTTTAGTTCGTCCCAAAATGAATGTCACCTTTTCCTTATGTGACAACTATTTAATGACATCATCCCCATTTTATCCTTATTGGATCCCACTTAACACTATACCAATTAACTAAATCTTCTCTTATTTCTTAATAAAAACTGTACTTAATTAAATGGCGCCACATAAATTAGGACGGAGGGAGTACCAAACAAATTCCTATGTGTAGGATATCTTTTCATTGTCCATAAATGGTGCGCTTAGTTCAAAGAAGTGTGCTCTTCATTTCTGCATTGTGCTTCACTCTCCATGAAACTTGTCACTTTTTTGCGCTTTTGATCAATAAAAATACCTTCCAACTATGAGGAGGAATCTGTTTCTCCATTAGCCACCTCTCTGGTTTGAGGTCTTGTGATAAAAAAAAGGAACATGAGGTGTTGCTAGAAGGACAAAGTAAAACTATTTGTGTCCTGTGCAACATCACCTCTTATAATAGTGTTAAATGAACTGTTTATTGTTTGCAAAAATGTTTCTAGTAGTATTCACTTCAGCATTGAAGCATAAACTAATATGCTGTTTTAGTAGTAGCATGACAGATGATGAATCGTGTCTCAACTGACCAGTTTGTACCAATACTCAATTTGAAGCAAGGTGCAAGTTAGTCTGACCACTTGTGAGCTAATTGGGTCTGGTTTTGCTCATAACCCTTCAAGCTGAATATACCCACAAGCCAATCTCGGGAACATGAATGTTCAATGTGCTCAGCTTATCTATTTTTTTGCGTTCCCTTTCTTACCTGACTGTATTAGCATACTGGTTTAACTACTCTAATAGTAGTACATAAGCTTACTATTTTGCCTCTAACTATCTAAAAGAATAAGTGAGCTGACCAGTCTTAAGTCCAACAGCTCTCAACATTTAATTAGAACTCACCTATTTGGTTACTGCAGTGATGAAAGTTGAGCTGCTTCTTAAGGTTTGTTTGTTCCGTTTTATTATTTTTAATTTTCTCTTCATCTCTTCTATCTATCCTCCATCCATTTGAAGGATACTTAACTACCTGCAGTCTCCATCTTCTAATCTAGATCAAAGGTTCCTAGACTCCAAACATAATTATATACCTAGCAGAAGGTTTCTTCTGCGGGGTGTTTGCTATGACTTTACTCTCTTGCTGGAGGGTCTATAAATCCAATGAATTTGGTGTGAGCTGAAGTTATTGCTTTTTCCTTTCCCTATTTTCCCTTTGTTCATCCTTTTCAATAGTTACAGGCAAATGAGGAATTGCAAATGAGTATATTCTTGGTGATTTTTTAGATTGCTCTGTCTTCAGACTTTACCTCTTGGGTTCTTGTTGTAGTTGACTCTCTTTGAAAATTTCGCTTGAGCCTGACCAATTTGTGCATTTTGGGGAGCCAAAAAGCTTTGCCTTCAAGCGGAGCTGCTCCTTCTGAGGTTTGGCTTGGGTTCACCACTAATTGGGTTGTGAAAGGTCAAAGAAAGTTCTTTATTTACAATATATTTCTTCCAGTTCTAGTTGTGTCAATCAGAGTTCCTACTCAGTACATTCATCTAACTTCTCCAAAAAAGGAACCAGAAAAAATTCTTAGTGCACACATCCAAATTTTTGCAGAGAAAGAGATGTCAGGAACTTGGTGTAAAAAAGAGTGGGGCACTTGAGAAGTTGCGAGGCCCGAAATCTCCTTCAAGAGGTATTATTTGGATCCTTGGTACCTTTTTGTACTTTTGAAATCTAAATACAATTCTAAAGCTGCTCAACAGGTAACAAGGGTCTTGCAGTAGAAAATGCTGCTGAAGTTACTCAAAAACGCTCTACACGTAAAGAAACTGATGTTCCTGTCGTCATAGGGTTGGAGTGTACTAAGGTTAGGAGTTCGAAGGCTAAAAGATCTCGTCTGATTAATAATGAATCTTTGGAGTCTATTGGAGATCAGAAGCAGATTGATGCTGCTAAAGATGATGTGCAGGTAAGCAGAGATTCAAAGGCTATAATATCCCTCAAGCTATTCTCTTTGTTGTGTGCTTTGGTAGTTCTAACTTTATCACTTATGTTGAGTCCATCATCTTTAATTGGTTTTTTCAAATCGCTTTGTAGTTCTGATTTTGTCTTTTCTCTAGGATACCAAACACTCCGGTGATGGAGAGGGCAGTAGTCAGAAAAGGAAAAGGGGACGACCAGCTAGGAAACTACCTTTAATAACCCCAGCAGGTATTTGTGTACATTCCTTGGGTTTTCAATTGGATGTGGAATTTGATTTTAGTTTTCTCCTGAAGTTCTTCTGTTCTATTTTTGTAGATATGGAACCAATTGGAGATCATCCAAACGATGGGAGTTCAGGTCACGTCGAGCTTGCAATTATGGAAAATGAAGTCGGTAAGGAGCAACTTGAGGTTCAAATGGGGCACAGCAGAAAAAGAGGCAGGACGAAGAAGATAACTCAAACAAAAATGTCAAATGAGAAAGCAGTTCGGTCTTTGTCCCAGCAGCATGAGAAGCATTATGTGAAGAGGGAAAAGCGACAGCAAAAAAGTGTAAATATCGAATCTCAAGCTCAAGGTGAGTAATGGCTTCTGTAGTAGTTGTCACAATTTTGGTGGGGGGGGGGGGGTGATGATGGCAATTTGGTGCATGATTTTGAATGTCGTATGAAGATTGCTTAGAGTACAGCTCATTTGATGCAACAAAGAGTAACAACTTATATGCTGCACTTCTCTTTGTTAAGTTTCTCAGCCCTTTTCTTATTTTTCAAAACCTCCCATTGGCCTTCTGTAGCTTCTGTAGACTCTTCTGGAGTGAAACCTGCTGAATCAAACAGGGCAACCGATGGTGAGGAAGTTCTTGCTGAAATACCCTTCAATGGATTTGATGATCAACCCCTTGCAAAGTGGTTTGAAGAAATACAGGCTCCAACTTCTATTGATGGATTGAGTAAGCTACTGACCTTTCATTAGTTGCTCCCTGTTCTGGCTGTTTTTTGATGATATTTTTCTCCTCCAGGAGTTTCACCTGCATGTAGCCCGAAGCAATGTTCTGAGATGAGGGAGAAACAAGACATGCCCATGCAAACTCCTGTCAACAGGACTCCAGCAACCCAAATTGAAACACAGAGCTTGCCGTTTGTGAAAAATACACTACTTTGGTCAACTATTGAAGCCATGGATATATTCAGGAGGATTCCTCAGAAGCCACATTTCACTCCATTGGAACAGTCTAAAGAGAGCTCCCGTGAAGGACAAGCTATAGGTTATATGGTAACTTTTTTAAGCATAGTAGAGAGGACTTCTAGACTGCACTATGACGATCCTAGAAGCACCTTTGAGGAAATCATGGAGACTCTCACCGACTTGGAAACCCATGGATTTAATGTGCAAGCTGTACGAGATCGTCTAAGTGAGTTACTGTTGATGAAAGATAAGCAGGAAAAGCTTGAAAGTCAGGTTGCAGGTATTGATAACCAGATCATCACGCATAATATGGACAAAGAACGTATTGATGGAGACATTAAAGAGATCAATAAACAAATTGCAGAATTACAGGATAAACTTTCCCTGGCTACTTCGAGGAAGGAGGCTAAGGATCGTGAAATTGATGGTTTAAGGTCTAAGTTAATGGGTATTCAAGCAGGAACAAGGAAGGCACATACTGAATTTGACAACCTTGCTAGTAAACCTCTGTAAATGCTCCCAGCCAGTTTGTCACTATTGATGGTTTCTCTTGAAGCATGGGGTTGCTGCTATATTTAATCAAAATCTAGTATCGTAGTTGGGTAGGTGTTTTGTCAACCATTTGGCTATCACGCCAAATGTGTATATGTCCTGTCTAGATAACTTTGTTGGAATAGTACATGTTTTCGGATGGTCTAGTAGTTTAAGCTTCAGACTACTTTTTGTGGACGTCAAGGTTCAAAATGACTTTGGACACTGATTTAACCATGGGTTTCCTCCAGTGAGAGGAAATAGTTATGTGATGAATCTGATGCCGTAGTAGTTTGTGTTTCTGTTAAATCTTTTATCCTCTTGATAGTTTTCAAAATTAGTTTCTGTTTCTTTTGTGTTGAAATTTATCTCTTGGACCTTTAGGGGTCGTTTGGTAGTGTATTAAAAAATATAATGCATGCATTAGATGTGTATATTAGCAATACTTTGTTTGGTACACTTTTTCATACCATGTATAACTAATAAGTTATGTATTACTAATACCAAGGAATTTTAGGTATTAGTAATACATAGCATTTTAACACTTACATTAGATTTAATAATTACAAAACTACCCTTAAAATCTTTTCATTTTTTTGTCATAAAATTTTATTTTAATTTTGATTTGCTTTTCAGTATCTTTTAATTTATTGGTGTCTTAATATATTTTATGGCCTATTAACTATTTCTTTTTTTTAAAAAAAAATTAATATAATTTAATTAAAAAATTTATTGTTGTGACGCTAGAAAAATTTTAAGCAACCCACTGCCTCACCCCAACTTATTAACTCAAAAAAACAAAACTTAATTCTTTTTTCACCTCCGTTATTTTCTTAATTAGTAGTACATAAATTCATCCTTAAAATATGAATAAAAAATTAAGGTAGAATTTTTTTTGTTTTAAAGGAATCTGATCTTAGTTGATTTATCTTAATAGTCAAGTTATAATTAGATGTGAAAAAAGTAAATTACTCTCTTTTTCTTGAGTTGATTGCATCACTTTCCTGTATGTTATTAGTATTTGATGACAACCTAAATGCTTTGTTTTCAATGTAGACAAAAGAAATTGTTTGCCAATTTTTCATAAAAATATTTTAACGCAATAGTATAATTAGTTAATCTTATTTTTGAAAAAAAAAGAATGAAGAGTTAATGATGTTTTAGCAAAGAAATAGATTCTGATGTTTAACAAATAACTTTGTTGCAAACGATGTGTACAAATAATAAAGTGTGAAGGATATTTTTGTAAACATGTATGTTTTTAATAGAAATTATGTAAGCTTTGTTATTTTTAGTACATCAAACCAAACAATGTATAAGGAATAATGCTTGCATAACTAATGCAGGCATTACTAATACAAGCACTACTAATGCAAGCATTACTAATGCACCTTTTTTTGCAATATTCTTATACACTCTACCAAACGACCCCTTAAAGTACAATTTTCTGAGCAAATCTCGTCAGTGTGGGCATTTAGGTTGTTTTTTTCACTCCTTTTGCTTGGTTATGGAATTAAACTCTGCTTTGCTGTTTATTTTTTTAGGAGAAAGACAATACTTCACTATCATATGATAGACTCCCTCTCTTCACTTTTATTTGTCGTTTCGCGCATTTTAAAAGCTAATTTAACATATTTTTAAACATAAATTTGATACGTTAATTTGATATTTTAAAAAAAAAAATAGATATTAAAAATTATACAAAAAGGTACGAATTTCTTGCATATCAATATGATGTAAAAATATATCGTAAAATGTTAGTCAAAGTTATTATTACTCCCTCCGTTTAAAAAAGAATGTCTCTATTTTCTTTTTAGTTTGTTTAAAAAAGAATGATCTTTTTTCTTTTTTGCCAACACTTTAGCTTTAACTTTCCACGTGGCATGTTTAAGACCACAAGATTAAAGGGCATTTTGGTACATTTGCATAATTTTAATTTAGAACCACAAGATTAAAATGTCTTCTTTCTTTTCTTAAACTCCGTTCCAAGTCAAACTAGGCCATCCTTTTTTAAACGGAGAGAGTATTATTGTATGGAAGTTAAAGATATGTCTGAGTTGATTTGCTTCTCATAATAGTTTTTATGTCATTGCATTATTTATATTTGTAAAATCACGATTTCCATGGTTCTTTCTAATCTTGTTTTTTTTTTTAAAAAAAAAATTGTTAATGTATTTTTGTTATTCATAATTTTTGTGTCATTATACTATTTTACTATATTATATTATTTTTAAAATCATGTTTTATAGGACTTATATTTTTTGTGTCGAGATTTATCACTTATGCATTGTCCCCCGCCAAGTAAACCTTTTCGCCTCATGCCTTTGCATTTTAGAACAGTGAGTATTTTGTTGCAACTTTTGATTGCTTAGAATGTGTACGGAATAAGTCTTTTTTATTTCAATTTTTCGATTTTCATCTTAACAAACAACATATCTAGGTACTTCTACCTCTACCACCACAAACATCACAGCCCACGCACAGTGCGTGTGTGAGGGTTTGGAACAAATTCAATTGAGTCTACGTTGATGCCTACACTAATTTTCTCGTAGTTTGACGTAGGTATAAACTTATATAATTTCATTTACGATTTACAATCTCACTTAGAACTCTATAATTTTTATTCAAATCATGTATAGTATTTAAAGTTATTAAAAGTTAATATATATTTGGTCGTGAATCAATTTCTTGGTGGCTCTCAATTAATGAAAACGTGTCTTCTCTTTCTTGTACATTATATATTCATTATCATCACAATAAATTAGTTAGTTAAAGATTTCAACTGCATACTCATTTATACTGCTACAGCCAGTGGCGGAGCCAAGGGCTTCATTCGAACCTCTTTCGGCGAAAAATTATATTAATTTTATATGGTTGAGATAAATTTTTAGGTATATATAGTAGATGTCGAACCCCCTTCAGCTACTTTGTGTGTCTACCTCTTCAATTTTTGAAACCCCTTACTGATAAATCTGGCTCCGCGACTACCTACAGCTACTCTTTCCTACTTTTCTTAAATATTATTATATAATATATATTTTTTTATTCTTTTAAAATAGAATGATATATTTTTTATTTGATAAATATTTAATATAATATTGTAGACATCCAAAATAAGATTTTAATATGTTTTCCGTATATATTATTATTGCTATTTGCAAGTTGAAATACTAATAAATTGTGTCCAGATTTTAAAGCTAAATGCCGTGCAATAATGGGTACGTTATTTGATTGAAAATGATTGTTGCTTTGTTAAAAGTAAAACCAATATTAATGTGAAAATTAATAAATAACCAAACTTTTCAATTTCTAAACACTTTATTCTTTTCTTTGTTATAAATTTCTTTCTTAGTTACTTGTAAAACGCGAATTGATATAATTGTCAAAACGATAGTAATATCAAGAAGTGATATGACAAGAAAACAGAATGAGATTTAGGGTTTTCATATTTTTCAATTTTTTCATATTTGATTGGTCAATTTTTATTTAGAAAATAATTCTTGAAATAAGAGTGACACTCCTACACCATCCTCATCTTTAATGGCGGAGTCAGAATTTTAGTTAAAAAATATCAATATATAAAAAAAGAAGTAAAATGATCCTGCCTCAACTCATCTTATTAATATTTATCTAAATTACATATAAATATTTTGAAACGCTAACAATTAGCAAAATGGATCATTCAAGAAGAAGTAAATGTGAACAAAAGAGGGGACCAAATGGTACAAACCCATCAAGCATCTAGTACACCTACAGCCTACAGCTATTCAATTCTAGTTAATGTACACTAAGAACATGTCATCATTTAATATCTGTAATGATATTTCTATAATTATAAAAAACTATCCTTACAGGTAAAATGAAATTGAATTTTAAAAAATATTCTTTTTAAAAATAAAAACAAACAAAATAATATCATATAAAATTAATTACCAAGATAGCACTGTAGCAGAAATAACATCCCTAAATATTTCTGTACAGATCAACCACCTCTCTGTTTTTCAACATACCCTTCATTAATATATATATATCCTTTTTAAAATAACCTATATCGTAGCGAATTCAAAAATTTTATCATAAAATTTTAAAAATAAAATATATTCCTTAAAATTCAAACCCCCTCAACCACCATGTGGTTATATTTAAGAGGTTCAATATCTTTCTAATAATTTTATCGTCGTTACTCTCTAAATCCGGCCCTGCATGTATACAGTCTATTTTCTATATATACTATTCAAAGACCAAATAATTAAAGGCGTCTCAAAAATCTTGGCTGTTCCCATCTTCCTTCACACCTACCTACGCCAAAGTCAATTAATTGACATAAACGGTGCAAGTCCGTTTCCGTCGTTAAGGCGAATTCAGGAGCGGATCAAATATATTAATAACCTAAAATTAAATCGTATAGAGGCATTATTGTTATATATTTAATCCTAATTACCATTAATAGTTTAACCAAAGCATGTAGATATGACAATTTTGCTACAAGTTCAATATTTTTATATACAAGAATATATATTTTTTTTAACAAATAGTAATATATTAAATATGATATTCCATCATAGATAGATATAAATTTTGAATTCGCCTATGTTCAGATGCGTTGATCTTTCTATTGTTCAAAACACAAGCTTAGACTAGGGAAATAAAAAGAGAGTTGCAACCTTTTTGGTGCGTTTATTATGACCCTTGTTATTCATGTGATCTTTAAATTCTTTTAATTAGTTGCCTCCCCTGCACCCAACCAACCACCCCACAGATTTTTAATTTTTTTCACTTCTCATCCGATATACTTCTTAATAAACGCAACTCTGTATCTCGAATTTGAAAAAAAACCATTATCTTACTTCCATTCAATATGATTTTTATGGCTTCCGTAAAATAATATTCTCTCTGACTCAATTTAGGTCAGTCTAAAAAAAATAAATTAAATTGAGATGGAATCAAAATTTCAACTTCACGTTTTATCCTCCTGTTTAAGTAAACCATGTAGCTAAGTTTGTGGTTTAGGGCCTGCTTGGATTGACTTTTGGGTTATGACTTATAAGCCAACAATTATTATGACTTTTGACTAATTTTTGTTATTTTAACTTTAAAATAAATAATTATCAGTACTTTTTACTTTATTCAAACACTTCAAAACTGCTTAAAAATTATTTTGACTTAAAAACACTTAAAATATGTCATCCAAACGGACACTTAGTCACATATAATATTTGAGTTGTAATATTGATGAGACTAATTACTCTGTTTCTTTGTACCAAACTTGGTAGTTGAAACATTAACTAGATTCGTTACTTCTCTCTCTCATGCAAGGTCTATTTTGTGCCATTTCTTCCAGAACTTTAATGCTACACTATAAGCCCTATTTGGACCATCTAAAGGTGCTGTTTGTTATAAAATTTGAGTTTTGAATAAGAGAAAGAATTGGAGAAAATGAGCATGAACAAGTTTGGTTTGAAGGTTGAAGAAGGAAAAGAAGGCAAAAATGGAGAGCCATCTATTGGTTCTGTTTATAGAAATCCAATAGCTAAAAATGGTTTTCCACAAGCTGATCCTGATTTGTCTACAGCTTGGCAACTCTTTAGGTAACTTTTCTTCAACCTTCACTATTTTTAACATGAATTGTGCAAACATTTAGCCAAGGACGTGAAATTTTTTTTTTTTTTTTTTGGCGAGTTAATGGTCAAAAACACACATGAATCAACATCTTTTCGCGAGTTTTTACTTTTTAACTATCACTTGTTTTCCTTTTTCTACCTGAACTATCATCGTTGTTGTATTAAAATGCATTTCAACTGTTCCTTTTACCATTATCTCTTTTTCTCTCATTTTCATAATGGGTGATGGCGAAACTTGAATTCAAACACCTCTAATGATTAAGCCATTAGTGGACTTAGTCATACATGCTTTTATTTACTTAATTATGTCTTAGATTAACGAAAACAAAAGAAATTTACAAAAGACAAGTCCTTAGATTTTCTTGTTTGCTTTCTCCATTATTTCTGTATCAAATGTCAGTAAAGCATAGATCTTTATTCTTTTACTTTTAGTTTAGTTACATGAATCACCTTGCAAGGAAAATCTTGATTGAAAGTTCATATTTTTCTAGTTTCATCTATATCCAGATAGAAAAAGAATGTACGCGTCAAACTTTGATGTAATTTTATCTTTTTGATCAACAGATCAGCTGTTGAAAAATATCCAGGAAACAGAATGCTGGGATGGCGTGATTTCAAGGATGGAAAGGTAAAGTGTAAAGTTATCTGGTTTTCTGTCATCCTTAGTGTTATTGGAGTATAAAATATTTCAATGTCTTTACTCACCATCTTCCTGTTTGTTTGTTTTTAAATAGTGGGGTCCTTATAATTGGAAAACCTACAAAGAAGCTTATGAAGAGACTTTGCAGACTGGTTCTGCATTACGGGCTCACGGAATTGAACCTGTAAGCAATAGGCTAACTTAGCATTTGTATCAGTTTTAGCTTCTTAAGAATGTCATGTATGAAATTCGAATGTGTTATAGGGTGCTCGAGTTGGAATTTATGGAGCCAATTGTCCTCAGTGGATAGTAGCAATGGAGGTTAGTCTATGGTTTTGATCATAATGTGTTTACTTTTGTCTAGAATGAGTTGTACATTCGTATCATTTGATAAGACGATTTAATTCTTTTTTTCAGGCTTGCAGTGCCCACAGTTTGATATGTGTTCCTCTCTATGATACCCTCGGTAAATAATGGTTCTGTAGTCTGCCACTTATATTATGTTATTTGAATGAAAGCAGCAATAATGCTGGTTCTGTTTTCATAATTTAAGGTTATTACAGTTCACTGTATAAAGCAACTAAATTACAGTTAATGTTAAATACCTGAGATTTTTTTTTCTTTCTGTTGATGTAGGATCCGGCGCGGTAGATTTTATTATTGAACATGCTGAGATTGATATAGTTTTTGTTCAAGATAAGAAAGTGAAAGAAGTGAGGATCATCTAAAGCCACCTTAACTGTTTCTTGTGTTTCATTGCTATTGACCTTTACTTGATTTGGATATCTGAGTTATATGATGATAATCTTTGGTCGATGTTTACTTTGCAGCTTCTAAATGCAGAGTGCACACACGCTAAACGCCTGAAATGTAAGTTTTCCTCTCTATTGGTTGCAGCTACCTGATTGACAATGTCTTTTATCGAGTTTCATTGTGACTGCAGTGATCGTGTGTTTCACTTCGCTACAACAGGAAGAGAAGGATAAGGCAGTTTCAATGAATATTAAGCCTTACTCTTGGAATGAATTTCTCAACATGGTAATTTACTTAAAGTTTCTCCAGCTCGTTCGTTTACTATGTATACTCTTTGTTTGATTAGTGTTACCGTTGAAATGCACCACTAGCATTATTGCACCGATGGCCTAAGGTGATCTTTTGCTTTTAGATATTTAACAACTTTTGTCTTTCCAGGGTAAAGAGAATCCATCAGAGCCTTCACCGCCACAGCCATTAGACATATGTACAATCATGTATACTAGTGGAACTAGCGGAGAACCTAAAGGTGTAATATTGACTCATGAAAATATGACAGCATCTGTAACAGGAGTTGATCATTTTATGGAAGAATTCGAAGACAAGGTAAGTGGAAATCCTTGTCCTAGAATTTCATATAAATCAGTAACGACTTGAGTTTCCTCGCTATTTTATAGATTTTTTGACAACCTTTTAGGCCTTATGATTCTTGTATATTTTCATTTCGACAAATCCTCACATCAGAAGTGCAAAATTTTTATTGTTTCGACTAATGTTTGATCTCTTGATAGATGACAGTGGATGATGTGTATATATCTTTCCTACCACTTGCTCATATACTTGATCGGATGATTGAAGAATTCTTCTTTCATAGGGGTGCTTCTGTTGGCTACTTCCATGGGGTAAGGTGTTGGAACTAAACGTGTCAAACAAATTTTATGCTCTTGCACTGCATTCACTTGTCACAGAAAAATTCCTGTCCAATTTCAAGACACAGAATGTCGGGATGTAGCTTAGAGCTTGCAATTCTGTTTTCGGGTACAAATTTAGTTTTTTTAACTTAATGAATACTAAGACTTCGATGCTTCTTGTTATTTTTGTGTTCAAGAATATCAATGAGATACAAGAAGACATGATGGAGTTGAAGCCAACCTTTTTGGCTGGAGTACCTCGAGTTTATGAAAAAGTGCATGAAGGTATGATAATCTTAGTTTTTTCTTGAGTTATATAGAGGCTACAGATAAACAATTCGAATGATTGTAATCAAGTCTTAACTTATGCTTATCAGGTGTACTAAAAGCACTTGAAGAACTCAATCCCTTCAGGAGGCACATGTTCCATGTGCTATATAACTTGTAATATTCTATTTATTTGTTCTATTCAAATTTTCTTATTCTATGGTTTGGAATTTTCTGATTTTATCTCGAAAATCAGCAAGCTTAAGTGGATGAATCTTGGGTACAAACAGAAGTATGCTTCGCGACTGGCTGATCTACTAGCTTTTAGAAAGGTTGTACCTTTTCCTAATTATGTTCTCGCTTTCTTGTAACTTTTCCTGACCTTGAAGAAATTTCGCTTTTATGTTGCTGCTAGGCTGCTACCATCTTTGAGGAATTATATTTAGTTATGAACAAGGAAGAGATAGTTTATATATCCTCTGACTCATTTATTCGTCTCATTGTTTAGGTTAAGAATAGGCTAGGTGGCAGGATTCGCCTCATAGTTTCCGGTGGTGCTCCTTTAAGCACTGAGGTGGAAGAGTTCTTGCGGGTTACCTCTTGTGGATTTGTCCTACAAGGCTATGGTAAATCTATATTTTATCCAGTATGATTCGTAAATATTACTTTATAGTGAATACACCTATAGTCTAGCTATGACTGACTGTCTAGTTATAGTCACTATGAGCAAATTGATGCAGAGGAATGAGCCAGTTCTTTGTGACAAAGCATCGATGCACAAATAAAACATGTCTTAGTATACTAGCAAGTCTGCTTTAATAAGTTCGATGTTATTCACTTATCGTTATATAACATATTCCTTTCTCTACCAACTGATACACTTTATGTGGATTTGATTCATTAACTTATCGGAGTTTCCATTTCCACTTTGATTTTTACACTCTTTGTATAATCCGAAGCATCTTCTGTAGGTTTGACAGAAACTTGTGGTTTGGCCACCATTGGACATCCAGATGAAATGTGCATGCTTGGAACTGTTGGTCCACCATTTGTCTTCACAGAAGTTCGTCTCGAGGAAGTTCCTGAAATGGGATATGATCCCCTAGCAGACCCTCCCCGGGGAGAGATATGCGTGAGAGGGAGGACCACTTTCACTGGATACTACAAAAATCCAGAGTTGACAAGAGAATCTATCAAAGATGGATGGTTTCATACAGGTTGAGTGTATATTTACTCTATGCTAAGAATGTCGTTTCACTATTTATGAAATACGCCTTTTACATTTTTCACCTTTGAGCATATCCAGGTGACATCGGAGAAATGATGCCTAACGGAGTTGTTAAAGTCATTGATCGAAAGAAAAATGTTATAAAGCTATCACAAGGAGAATATGTCGCATTGGAATATCTGGAAAAGGTTTATGGTATTGCGCCCATCGTTGAAGATGTAAGCTGATTCAGTCGAAATATTATATGTTTTCGAGTGAAATGGATGTCTGTCTAATATGTGTTTACTTACAGATATGGGTATATGGGGACAGCTTCAAGTCCATGTTGGTAGCAGTCGTGGCGCCACATGAAGGGAACACGAAAAAATGGGCTGATAAAAATGGTCACAAAGGTTCAATTACTGAACTTTGTTCCCTCCAAGACCTAAACCAATATGTTCTCCTTGAGCTGAAATCTGCTGCAGAAAGGAACAAGGTCAGCAAAATACAAAATTTTCTCTGTTTTTAGGTACTCGTATGGAGTAATATTGGAATAATAATGTGATTTATTCTACGAAAAAACAGCTAAGAGGTTTCGAGAACATCAAAGGAGTGATTCTGGAACCTCAACCTTTTGAGTTTGACAAGGAGTTGGTAACAGCAACAATGAAAAAGAGAAGGGAGAGATTGCTTAAGCGTTACAAGGTAATCGATGAGTTCCTAGCTCACTCTTTTTAATAAGTTGGACCATAACCAAATTTGATGACACTCATTGTTGTTTTTTGCAGGTGGAGATTGATGACCTTTACAAAAGGCTTAATGCAGCAGCTAAACGCTGATAAGTTTTTGAATACTGCGCAATGCAACTCTTGATCAATCTACTGAGTGATCGTCTGGCGTTGTAACGTTTGAACTATACAAATTATATTGTTTTAATGTCTGATATGATAGTGATTTGTACGAATAATCATAAGTATTGTTTGTCTTACATTTCTAAATTAAGCACCCTTCCAAAGAGATTAGTAGTATTGGTTTTATGAATGAGCTAATAATACTAAGCACTCAATATTATGTAGACTTAAATGGTATAAAGATTATACTATTAAGTATTGTTCACAATGTGATCCACAACTACTAATAGGACCAATACTCTATAACTAATGCAGTTTTGATTTTAATTAAAAATAGTTTGTCTACTTTGCTAAATCAAGAAAATATTTATTAAACGTTTTTTATATTATCCTTTCAATTAATTCTTTTCGAAAGTGTTTATATTTGGTTGTAAAATTTTCAAAAAACTTTTAATAAGTGAATTAGTAAAATTATCTTCTTATTGAACTAAAACACAAACTTAGTAATGATAAAATTGGTTCAAACTTGATGCTGATAAGGTGTTGTAAAATAAAATTCAATATAGAAGACGAAAATAACCGACTATAGTAGAACTTTCTTCTTTCCCTACTTTCAAAAGTGCACAATATCCCTCTATTCAAAGTGTTGCATAGCAGCACACAAAAATTAACGATACATTTAGCCAAGAAGGTTATAGAGGAGTAAATGTTAATCAACAAAATAATTGTGGAAATATCTAGGTGGACGTTCTGTTTTTCGATTCGATTTTATCAAATTTTGGTTCGATTGATCAATTTTCGATTTTTAGAAAAGTGTGTATCGTATTCCAAATCAAACTAATGCAGTTCTGTTCAATTTTTCTACTTCAGTTCGATTTACTTTGGTGTTTTTAAACTAGTTTTTCGATACGAATGAAAAATAAAATGAAGACAAAATCAAAGTATAAGATACTTAAAAAATTTGTTAAAGATTGATGTGTCTCTCCACAGAACACTTATTGTACTAACTAAAAGACTATATTTGTCTTTGTTAAGAACATTGTTCTTTTAACTACTTTTCGAGAAAAACAAGGACCAAGACGGGCTCCTTTACATAATGTAATTGATAAAAATATGTTTGGGTTCCTCTTAGCGATTAATATTTGAAGTTAACTATTGAATTGTAAATTTGTTGCTACTTTGATTTGTTCATGAATGATTTAATTGTTTGTTGACTTTTTATTTTGGTAAAACGGACAAATATCCATAAATTATCATAAATGGTATATAGATAGCTTCCGTCATACTTTTGAGACATTGGTGCTCCTACCGTCCAAAAACTAAAGTATATATGTCCTTTACACTAAGAAACATACACGTGCCATAATTTTATCCAGCAACGCGGCATTTATTAAATATTGAATTGACTAAATAATATTGCGTCATTTGTCCTTATTTAGCCCTCCGTTAGAGTGAAGGGCATATATGCTCTAGTTTTTGGACGGCATGAGCACCAATGTTCCAAAAGTATGACGGAGGATATCTACAGACCATTTGCGATAGTTCAAAAATATATTTGTCCTTTTTCCCGTTTATTTTTAGTTGAGAGAATGCCGATATATATGTAATTTTTAATTTTTTAAATAAAAAATTGATTCTTTAGTGCACCAAAGTTCTGAGACCCTTGCACAGAACACCGAACCAAAGAATCGAACTTTTAAAATATAACACAAACCACAAAATCGAAGAACCGATTATCTCGGTTCGATTTTTTGATTTTCCCATATTTATGAGAATTATGAGAACTCCACAATAGTTACCTAATTTACAACAGAATCCAGTTTTACTTCCGTTAAAACAAAATTACATATCTTTTCAAACTACCCCCGGAATAGATGTATCCAAAATCTGTTCTTAAATACAGGACTCTAGAATTTTTCTTTGTACCCACAAAATGTTTCCTTTCCTAATAATTAGCCTATCAAATATGTACTACTCAGTGAACAAGTAACATGTAAATAACAAAGCAGAAAAAAGAAAACAGATACTCATGCAAGGTAGGGCTGAAAATTTAAAAAAATATTTTAAAGTAGAACCAACTGTACATGAAATTCTTAAAGATGTTGTGCAGCCTCAACCCATATTGCTGATTAATCTAAATTAAGTTTCTATATAGCAGAAAGGCTGCATACATTTTTTTCAACAGATGAAAAAACTTACAGGGTTGGTTCGATAATTGAGAACATTGAACGCGAGGAACAAAAAAAAATAGATTACTCCAGCAACAAGAAACAGGGTATTAAATAGTTCAGATGGGATTCATAGAAACTATTACAGTACATAATAGATGGTACATCAATCTTTAACCCATCTGACAAATTCTGACCCCAGAGTTCCCATGGAGTGTTCGTGCTTGGAGGAACTAAAAGTATGACGAATGGATTCATTTTTTGCTCTTGCTTTCATCCTTTTCTCGCTCCCGCTTCTTGTATAACCGCTCAAGCACTCGTTTTGCCTCGCATTGTGGAAAGTTTGCAAGGTCATAGTAGTGTGGTGCAATATCAACCAACCTGAGAAAAATTACAAAAAAAAGAAGAAAGAAGATAATAGCAAAGAAACATTAGTCATTTGTATGCTATAATCGAATTTAGTTTTTAAAAAGATACATTTGTCCCCTTGAACAGAAGGTCTATTTGAAAGAAGTTCAAGATAGAGTCCTGGTTTCAGCCAATTAACATTACTCCTTACTGATTATACCAAGGACTATTTAGAGAACAGTTATCCAATGAATGAACTACTGCAGGGGTCTTGAAAATTGGGACTCAAAAAAGGGTTTAGGGTATAAATGCTGATTTTGCTTGGTAGTACGTAGCAGCACTATTTGTAACGGAAAAAGGTGCCCTTCTCCTTTACAGGTGAGAAGAAAGATCCTCTCAGTCGTACTAAAGAAAAAAGAGTAATAATTAACAAGGCATATAGAAAGGTAAAAATAACGAAATTTACCATTCACCACGGATATCAGTCACAGTGCGGATGAAATTCAAATTGGGACTCAAAAAAGGGTTTAGGGTATAATTGCTGATTTTGCTTGGTAGTACGTAGCAGCACTATTTGTAACGGAAAAAGGTGCCCTTCTCCTTTACAGGTGAGAAGAAAGATCCTCTCAGTCGTACTAAAGAAAAAAGAGTAATAATTAACAAGGCATATAGAAAGGTAAAAATAACGAAATTTACCATTCACCACGGATATCAGTCACAGTGCGGATGAAATTCCTGCTTGTTAAGACATATTCGTTATATATAACCCATTCTGGCTTGTGATCCAGGCAATTTGAAGGATGCAAGTGTACCACCTAAAACAACAAAGACGGATAAAAACATAATAGTGAGAAATAAACAGCATTGTTGGACCCACAAAGGCTCTTAGTATTGAGTTTATTTCCCTAATTAGTAGGGATGCTTACTTGATTGTCTTTAACGGTTAGATAATGCCCAGTACGCTCTAGATGTGCAACCTGCATGAAATATCCAGCTAACATAGCCTTCCTTATGTTCACATAGTACTCGCGACTGTTGAAGTCTGTGCTGCATAACTTGAGGTTGAACCTGGCCATTATGCGAGAAAGCTGTTGCCTCACATTGTCAGCTGATTTGAGAGCCCTCTGATTGATGAAATTCTCATAACACCATTGAGGATCCTCCTCTGAGATAATATTACCATAAAAAGACATTATCAGGGTTAGAAGAAAATTTGAAATCTGAACTTGTTTGTTAAGGAGGACTGAACACAGATACTTACGGTTTTGCTTGTAGGCATGATACACATTCAGCAACGTCAAATGATCCCCATCTATGTGACCGAACCGATTCTTTGCTTCATCCGCAGCTTTTTGAGCCTCCCTAGGCCGGACAAAGCAATTGGGTACTAGAGAAAAAATTGGTTATCACAGCGGAGGCCCACTGTAGGTCAGCAGATGCATACAGGCGAGACGACACCATTTGCTTCATGAGAGAATACTGAGAAACTGCAACTATCTCCATCAGCACTTACTTAGAAATCTATGGCACATGCCAACCGGGGGCATAGAACCCAGACAAGACAGTTGCTGATGACATCCTAAGAAGACACGTGCAACTAACCCCACACACATGCACTTGCATGCACATGTTGTGCAGCTTAGCACGTGATATCATATGCATAGACAAATGTCTATGCACGTGAACAAGAAGGCATGGTGAAGCGGACTAGCATTCCCAAGCCTGACAAACTCTCGACATAGAACAAAGACAAGACAAGACACGACGACCAACAAAATGGAAGTAAATTGGCAGGAAATCGTACCTGATAACATGGCAGATATTGAGAGGATTTCGTTGGAGCAGTTGAATTCGGGGCTGACAACAAGCATTTTCCCCATCTGAGGGTCGAGAGGAAATTCACTCATTATCTCACCCAGCCGGGTCATGTTTCCATCATCATCCAATGCTCCCAAGTAATTTAAAACCTCTAGTGCTCTCATCAACGTCTCGGGGGCAGGAGGATCCATAAAATCAAAATGAACCAGGTCATCAATACCTAGCTTCTTCAAAGTTAGAACTGTATTAGCCAAATTCGACCGAAGTATTTCTGGATACGTCTGGGGTTGAAGGTCATTATGGAAACTTTTCTCTGTGTAAAGTCTAAAGCATTTTCCTGGCTGTGTTCTTCCAGCACGTCCTGATCTCTGGTGTGCACTGGCCTTTGAAATAGGAGACACCAACAAAGATTCCACACGCACCCTTGGGTTATAAACCTTTTGCTTAGCAAATCCTGGATCTATGACATAAACAATGCCATCTATTGTCAAAGAAGTTTCTGCAATGTTGGTTGAGACAACAATTTTCCTGCCAGGAGGACCACCCTCCACAACTGGTGGTGGTGCCGGTTCAAATATCTTTTGCTGCATAGCGGGGGGAAGTGTAGAATAAAGAGGCACCGCTTTAACAGGGCCTACTTGATCACCCATATTACCAATTTCCTTTGTGATTTTGCGACATGCATCTTCAATCTCCTCTTCTCCGGTGAGGAAAACAAGGATGTCACCAGGAGGTTCACATGTGTGAATCTGCACCACAGTCCGAATGGCAGCCTCAAGATAGTCTCTCTCAGGATCCTGAGTGTAGAAAATTTCCACCGGATGGAGCCTTCCAGGAACTTTCATGAGAGGTGCACCAAAGAAGTAACCCTGAAACTTCTCAGCTTCAAGTGTGGCACTCATAACAACTAGCTTTAGGTCTGGTCTATTTTTCAACACCTCTTTCAAAAGCCCAAACAGGACATCTGTTGCCAAAGTTCTTTCATGAGCTTCATCAAGAATAATTACTTTGTAGCGTTCCAATAGAGGATCCGCCATTGCTTCTCTTAAAAGCATACCATCTGTTAAGTATCTGCCATGCACAGAGACAGACCAAATACTAATCCATCAGCAACTAGAGCAGTAGAGAATTTTTCTAATAATGCAAGCAAAATATGCAAAGGAAGAAACATTTCCAAGCAACATTGTAAGAGAATCTAAGTGGGAGTTTGGACATAAAAAATGTAAAATTTGGAGAGAGAAAAGTAGGAAAAAGGTACTCCCTCCATTAGTCATGGGAGTTAAAGAAAGTAAAGATTTTTGCATCTTGTGGTCTTAAATTGAAGATATGTAGAATGTACCATACTAACCCTTTCATTGTGGTCTTAAACATGCCACGTCGAAAGTTAGAATCGAGTTGCAAAAAATAAAAACAAACATACTTCTTTAAATGGACTAAAAAGGAAAGAAAGACAAACAAACTGAAACAGAGGAAGTATTTGGAAATTGGGGTTGTGCTTGGACATGAATACAATTTTGAAAAATGTTGGATCTTCGTGAATGATTGGAGTCTTTCGTATTTGGGAATTCAACTTCTGGGAAATTGTAACAATTATATGTCTAAACATGACGATTCCGGAATACAATACCAGAAAAATGTGAAAATTATCCATGGCAAACCAGCCCTAAAATATTTTATCATGTAAGAATCTACTTACTTTAAAACAGTTCTAGCACTAGTGCAGTCCTCAAAACGTATGCTATATCCAACTTCTTCCCCAATTACAACATCCATCTCTTCAGCAACACGACGAGAGACAGACATTGCAGCCACCCTCCGAGGTTGAGTGCAACCAATCATATATTTCCTGCGCTTATCAGCTGTCTCTACTTCAACAGCATCCAAAACAAACTGTGGAATCTGTATAACACAAGCAAATCCCTTAAGCAGTAGCTCAATAAAAACCTCCTCTCCAGTCAAAGAGAGAGTGTATCATGAGTGATAAAGTATCAGGCAGCATAAACATGAACAAGTAATTGATGCAGCGGAGAAGAATATAGAAGCATCCTGATTCAATTGATGAAACTAAGGGACAAATTTTGAACAAACACACAGTATAATAAGCATCTTGCTTCAAGGAGAAAAAAAGGGAAAAGAAAAGAACTTCAGAAAAGATCAATTTAAATTCCCAGTAATCATTAATTAAAAGAAATATCAATAAGCTTGAGTTTTGAAGTTGGAAGATAATGGATTTCTGATTATATAAGAAACCCTACTAATACTCATAGAAAATATTATTCTACATCTCTAACAAAAGAACCTCAAATGGTATCCAGCTTCTTTTCTTCTTTTATGTCGAAGTGAACCTCATTTTTTGAGGAACTGGGGATGGAAAGGAATAGCCAGGTTTATGTCTGGGTAAAAGAAGTTTCAAGCATCATAAATCCAATAAAGGTTCAATTCACTATACAAATAGATAATGGCAGAACCAACAATATAACATTATATCTGTTAACAGATCCAACCATCTTAGGGATGTAGAATCATAAATTCTTTTTCTAATCGCATAGTTGGATCAACTCTTGTTTCCACTCTATTTTCATTAAGAGTATGTATCAATCCGTTGCTCAAACCAAATCACGCCAAAGTTATGGAAATTCTCAAAAAGCGCTAGTAACTAATTGTGAAGGGGATTTGGTTTATTAATAGGAATTTTAGGTTTTTTACTGGATAAGGGGAGTTGCGAATTTAGGGATTTATTAGAATATTCAATATCTTGGTTTACAATAATGAGATCATCTTTTTGTTAATTTATTTGGAAGTTCGTTATTAGTTGTAGTTCTTACAAAGGATTGGACTGATGACATATATATTGATATATACTAGAATTCTCAATGTAGATGCTACATAGTTGGTTCTCATCGAGACCTAATACCACATTTTACACAAACCTATAGCATAGTAAGCTTCTTCTTGCATCAGGAAAGTCGAGCAATCACTCAATAAATCAATCAACCACACAATCCTGAGCTAGTTCAGGGTTAGCTATGTGAATGTTCTATACATATTACTAGTACTAATCTCAATCCTATAAAAAACTTATGAGGAGCCAGCCAGACAGGGAACAAAATACTCATTAATATCCCTATAAAATATTATACAAATAGTATCAAATTACCAGTAACATATAACTAGAAAATGAATTGTCACAACTAATTTCAGTTGACACAGCCAAACTCTCGTTTCTTGTTAAAATTTGTGTTTTAAATCAAATTAATTGTTCTAAGAAACTGTAGACATCTGAAACACCCAACAATAACTAAGCTTCAATTCCAATTAGTTGCCAATAAAATTGCAAAGAGCTACTACTAAATAAAAAATAAGGTTAAGACTCAAGAAACTAGAATTTCTGACCTGAGTTGTTTTACCACTACCGGTTTCACCGACCAAGATAAGAGTTTGATTAGATTTTAAAGCCTGTAAGAACTCCTCCTTTTGATGCCAAACCGGAAGAGTCTTCCTCTTCTCCAAAATGTCATAAAATCTCTGTGAGTAAGGCTTTGCATTCCACTTGTTGATCGAAGCCGTCATGCTGTTTCCACCATTTAAGCCTCCATTGAGTTTCTTCGCTGCCGAGTCATCCACCACATCGAACAAGCTCACCTTCCTCTTCCGCTCGGTTCCCATCGAGTATAATCGGAGAACAGGCGAGTATGAATTTAGGTTTCCGGTGGAAAACCTAAACCTAGGGAGACAATGAAAAAAGAAAATTAGGGTTTGTGTTTGTGGATTGCATATATAGGAGGAACTTTCTCGGTTCTGTTTCTGAACTTTAAAACCGAATTATTTCGGATTTATGAAATGGTTTCGCGGGCTAAGGCCCATTTATTGTAACTACTCTGAATTGAACTAAGCCCACTAGTAAAGCCCACATAGTGATTGTAAATTTTTTGGAAAAATCACATGGTTGTGGTCACAACAAATTTTAATAGCCCAACTAAAGATATGGTGTGGTCGAACCCACAAAGGTAGAATTAGTTTTTGAGAAAGTGTATTTTATTGCGAGTCAACTTAAAATAGGTCAAATTTGATTGAAGTGTTATGAGATGAAAACTATTGTGAACGACTAATTATTTTTTAAAATTTCACCTATGAAAGATGTGAGTATTTTGGTAGGAGAGCCAAGCTAGGTCCTCGATTCATTGATCCTGGTCCATGTGAAGAGGAATTGTGCAAATCTTAGTTCCTCAAGCTAAAAGGTTGAGGACTAAGGATATATCTTTTGTTTAAGTTTTGTGGCGTAATCGTAACACCGATAGAGTAACTTTGAAAAGTGAAGGAGGATTTATTTTCTATTTTAGGTATGTGTTAAACCTCTTAATTATTACTACATTTTTGCCAATGTTGGTGGAAGGTATAAAAATCCTTTTGTGTTAGGATTTTGTGACTTTGAGTGGAATCTTGTGAGGGTCATATTATTGATTGTTGTGTTATTAGTCAGAGGCGGAGCTAGGTAAGGTTCATGGATTCGAATAAACTCATTAGCTTTTCTGTATATTTTATATTTGCATTAGAAAATTAAATAAATATGTATATATATTACTTTGTGAACTCCAAATAAAATTATTTGATGGTACATTCTAAAAAAAATTAAACCTCTAAACTTTTTATCTTGCTTCCGCCTCTATTATTGTTAGTTGAGTTTGTCCATTTTAGGCAATGATCCATTTTTATGGATGAATATTTCTAAAGTGGAGATAATATTACACATCATATTTTTGTGTGAGGTTGAAACTCAATAAGTGAGATTATGATTATCCCCAAATTGTGCAATGAATGTGTTACATTAACCATAAATGGCTCTTTGATAGTATAATGTAAAGGGAAAAGTCCTTTTGGCCAGAAAAGTTTGGCCAGAATTTGATCAGAATAGTAAAAATGATATGTTTACACTATAATCTAGTTTACTTTTAGACATTTTTGCCCTTTAACTTAAATATTAAATATATTATTTAATTATGTTTTCATGACATTGAAAATGTTGAAAATGATTAGTGAGATTAATTATTGATCATTTCTTAGTTAAACATGGGAAAAGAACCAAAAAATTCACCAAAAAAAAACATAATTCAATTTTTCTCCTTTTTACTTATTCTTTTTAGTTTATTTTTTTTCATTTCTTATTCCTTAATGATAAGAAAAATTTTAAAAAGTATAAAAACAGAACTAAGGTTAAATTATCTATTTTAATTTATAATTTTTAATCGCGAAAAGATAATTTATATCTAAATTAAAATATTAAAAATTTATATAAAAATATGAAATTAGCCGAGCTGGCTAAAGAGTTACTCTTATTTATTCAAAGGAGTTATTGTTATACACCGATTTCCTAGAAAAAAAATTAAAGATAAAAATATATTTTATCCAATTATACTCAAAATTATGTGAGCGAAATTAGAAGAAAACTAAAATTATCATCATGTTTCCTCTATTATGTGATTATCTTCATATTTTCGATAACATATGAATCATGTCATACACAAAAAAGACTCATTAAAATTAATTTTTATTTATTATTTCAGTACTAGAGACATATACAAAAAATTTTAATAAAATTTTTGATTGTGCTTCATTAAAAAATTTTAATAACATAAAAAGGATATAGAAGAGTTTTTATGATTTCAAAATAAACTTTTATAAAAAAAAATTGAAAGAAAAACATCTTTATAGTTCTCCGATGACAATGACAATGACAATACAAATTTAACATGAATTAGATTTAAGTTTCATCACATATATATTTTTCTTTAGTAGTATTATTTGTTATTTTATAAAAAATGTTTGTTATTAAATGATCTGCTAAAATATTAAGTATACATAGTTGTAGTCACAATAATATTTTTTTCTTTCAAATAATATTTGTTTTGAACGGATTAATAATTTTTAAAATTAAGTAATTTTATTGCATTTATTATATAAATAAGTTTAAATTACATATTTAAATAATTATTTAAATTAAATTTTAAATACTTTTTTTATATATATAATGTAAAATAATTCAATAATAACATTCAAAAATCAAAATACTTTAGATTGATAGACATCAACACATTAAAGAAATACTAAAAATCATACGGTTTATAAGTGTCGATCCTATTTAACAACAACCCAAGATAACTACACATTAATGTTGAAAAATTACATATTTAAAGTTTATGTTTGGTTATTATGTTTTAAAAAATTAAACTACATATTTACAATAACATGTTTAAAAATTAAACTACAGATTTAGAAAAAAATTACATATTTGATTACTATGTTTTAAGAAAATTAAATTATGTATTTTATAATGTGCCGATGTCTATCAACTCGAAAGTATTTTGATATTTGATTGTCGTTATTGAAATATAAAAATTCCAGATAAATGAAAATAATTTTTAAAACATATATAGCCTAGTTATGTTATAATTTACTTATACATGTTAAACATATTGTAAATTAATATATACATAAAATACATCTATTTTAAAGTATTATAATTGATAAGTAGGTATTGAGTGATCTTTTATTCATTTGTTTTGAAATATCCACTTAATTAATACTATTCAAATAACTGAATTATTTATTCATTGTTAAAATTAGTGAAATAATTTCACTATTTTCTATATATGTTAATTCTTGTACGGAATGATTATAATATAAAAAAAAATAATGTGTTATTTATGACATAGTTTTGAATGTCTTATCATCAATTATTTTTAAAAATATCGAAATTTCAATATAATTTTTCTCTCAAAAAATGTCCATTATATAGACTTATCTATTTAGTTGATTATATTTAAAGAAGAATTTAATTAATTTTTTTAATCTATGCTTAATTACTATATTTTACAATTTTTTTATTACAAAATAATTAAGTATAATCTTTAGTAGATAAGATAGTCATTTGTAGTTATTATTAATGAGAAATTTAATTATCTTTTTCAATAAAGAGGTTTATTTTAAGCGAAAAATAATTTTTCAAAGTTGACACCTTAGGATCATAATTGAGTTTGGAGGAGGGATATATGTAGAACATAATTTGCTATATAATAAAAAAAATATAAATGTATAAAAATAAAATTACAAAAATATTTTTTTAATTAAAGTGTACATTTTTTTTATTAATTAAACAATACTTATTTTAAAAAATAAACTACACACACACAAAAAAAAATCTTTTTCATTTTCATTGGCAGCCAAATAGTTAATATTTAGTAGTTTAAGGAGTTTGGAAAATAGACAAAAATTAATTTTGTTTGGAGGGAAAAGTATTGAGGAAATAAATGTAAAACTTAAAATAAGATTATTTTAGTCTTTTTATATTTCTGGCCAAATTCTGACCAAATTTTTCTGGCCATTTAGCATTACATTACCCAAGTCCAAGTCAAGTTAAGCACATATAATGATTAATTGATGATAAATCTGGCATGTACAATTCTCAAAATTATTACATCAAATTAATGAGGAGAATCATTATCTAAACCTTATATTTCAATAAATAAATATATTGCAGGATGATTTTATTTTTTCAATCCTAATCAATTCAAATCTCCTTTAAATAGATTCAAAATTATAAATATGAGCTTCTCTTAGTGTAATATGTCGTTTATTATATTATTCAATTAAAAAGATTCACATTTGTGACACGTCGAATCATAAGATCAAGCTTTTCCCTAAATTGTTTTGAACTTTTTTATATATTCACTCGAAATCACTCACGTTAACAACACATCAAATTTTAAAATTGAGTTTCTAAGACACTTTAATTACTAAATATAGAATCTCTCGTTGAATACATATCAAATTATTGATTTATTAATAATCAAACATTGTGCATTCTTTTAGTCACAAAATTTGATATTTTCTTCAAATTATTTAAAAACTACTGATACGTCATTTTAAAGACTATTTTAATAATCAAAATACGAATTTAGTGGTCATATTATGTAACATAATATTAAAAGTATGTTTACGCAATATTCCTTTAAAGTATTTCTAGGAACAAAATATTAACTATTCAAACAACTTTTATTTTAATTAATTCAAAATCTTCTTTCTAAAGTATGTCAAAACACATTTATTATTGTTTGTAAGAAGTTAATTAAGTAATAGAAACTCTTCATTTAAACAAAATTACAATAATATCCTTATGGGCCCATAACAAAAGTTAAAAGACATGTATGAATTTTTTTAGATTTTCATTTTCATCATTAATTATACAATTATTATTTTACTCTTAAACAATATTAAAATTACTAATATGTTATTGATCGTACTTCTTATGGTTCTTATGTATAATAGAAAATTAATATGAGGATAAGAATGGAGTGATACACTATATATTATAGGATATTCTTTGTCGCATAATAACATAATTATTAAAATTAGAAAAAGGAAGCAATATTGGTCAACTAGTACGTGATCATTTTTTCTAGAAGGAGGATAGAAGTTTCAAAACTTTAATAGGTTACTAAAATAATATACACCCCCAATAAATTAAGAAGACGATTATATGATAAGGTTCACGGACAGAAATATATATTAATGCTACAACAATTCCAACCATGTTAATCGCCTTGATTTTAGGCTTTTGTTCCCTAATGTCACACACATACAAGTAGCAAATCGGTAGTGCGGATGCGGAACGATGTGGGTTTTAGACTACGCTAACTAGGCGGTAAAGATTTATAGCTATATAATTCGATGTGATACGATAAAAAGGGAGATTATACTTTTGAAAAATAATAAAATAGCAAAATATATCATTGTACAATAACTTTTTGATGATTCGATAGGATTATTTATTAGTATTAGTTAATACAAGGAATCATGTAATGTAACGTGTATAGCATAAATGTAAGATAAGTGTAGAGTTGAATATTTTTAGTAGATTTAACGGCCAATAATTTGCACTATATCCATTTTGGCTCCCAAACGTATAGTTGAAGCAACTTTAGTCAAACGTTGCTCTATAAAATATTGGCTACTATAATAGCACTTCCTCTCCATGCTTTTGTCTACTTAAAAACTTTTTTCACTCATAAGGGCTGGTTGGGCCATAAATGTATTTGGAAAAAAAAATTTGAAAATTAGTGTGTGGTCATATAAATTATTTGACAAATATAATTAGCAAACATCCTAAATTTTTAAGTTCTAGAAGAAAAGAAATCGAATTTGGGCCAAGTTTTTGTATTTGGATTTTTTTTTAATTATCTCAAGATTTTATGTTTTATTAAAATATCCGTCATTTATATGTTTTGGAGTAAATTTTGTTCCAAATTTATATCGTTATATACATATTTATGTATTTTTTTAGCTTACTCTCTAAAATATACTTCGCATTAATAATTATAAGTAGTTTTCGAATTGTTTTTGGCTATACTAAGCTAGCGTTTGGTTGTAGATTTCGAGTTATTTTTGCTAGATATTATCACCTTTTTTGTGGTTTACAATATTACGTCTACCTCTCTTATTTTCATTTACTTGTAACCATTCTTTAAATCTATTTAAAATAAATATAAATTAATTTAGATTCGACGATTTTACTCTTCTTTATATTAATTTCTTCATATTAATAAATATTATATAAAAAACAACTCATTTAACAAATATTTTTAAAATAAATCAGCACAAATAGTGTTTTTTTTTATCCAACAAAGATCAAAATCTTCATTCAAGCTGATCTACTATTTTCACCAAATATTAACTCTTTATCTCTATTTCACCTTTACCAATTCACATAGATTTTTTTCCCACAATAACCATCATTTTCCGGCAACAATTTCTTCAAATAAAAGATTAAAATCAGCTCCCTAAGAGAGAAATTCGATAAGAACAATCAGATTTTGTTCTAGTTAAACATTTTCATAAGCGAAGTAGTAACATGATCCAACGAATAGAGATAAATCGTTGAAAACTAGATCTAAACTTACATATATAATGATAAAATTGTCAAATCTAAATTAATTTATACTTATTTTAAATATGTTTAAAGAATGGTTACAAGTAAATGGAAATAAAGGAGGTAGACGTAATATCGCAAACCACAGGGGAGGTGAGTGTTATAAAGTGATATCTGGAGGGAGGTCTCTAAAATTGTCCCTTCATTTTTCTAAGAAATATAATTTATACTGATAAGTTTTAAAAGTATCAAAATTAATTAAAGATTTGTATTACATAGCAAGATAGAATTGTTGACGTAACAAAATTCACGACTTCCAAAATAAATTAATTAAATCTTTGTTGCAAAACATAACAAATAATATTCATAACACTAGAATAATAAAACAATTCAAAATGAGAACAGATATTATTCAATACATTATAAAATAGACAAAGCTACAAAAATAGAGAGTAAATTCTATTGCACAAGAAAATGATCTTGTTGTAGCCTTCTAGGAAATAGGTGGAAACGTGCATTACAAGCAACCCCCACCCCATACCCCACACCCCCTTCCAGTTGTAAATATTCATAAAACGCGTGAAATCATGCCACGTGGAATATTTTTGAATTCTTGTATACACGTTTAAGGTCCTAAACAGACTGGGCCCACATTGCTTTGTGGGCTGTCATAGGTGACGAGGATCCCTGTATCGTGCCCAAATTCGCTTCACCCAAATTTAATACTTGTACTAGACTATATACTATAGATTATATATATAAATATAAATATTTCAAAGTCGATTCGGATATATCGATATAAATTATATAAAAATATATAAATATAATTATTAAATACATGTATATATTGTTATACCAATTATATATATATATTTATTTAACTGATATATAATAATATAATTTATCTCCTTCACTCTTTATTCATCTCTCCTTCTCTAATACAAATTGTAGTTAACAAATATAACTATTGAGTCTAATTAAATTATTTAGAGCAACTAAATATAAAAAATATCCTCTAAAGTTTATGGTCTTATTCTATGAATTTAACAACTGTGAGTTGGGAATTTGTTTGAATGTAGATCAATTTTAAGCAAATTCTAACATTTTGTTGTTACAAATATATAGTAAAATTGAGGATAAATTAGAAAGTTAAGATTTAGGTATTCTCTTATCTTAATTATGTGATTGTTAAAATTTAGGTGCATTTTATTGTAATTTATATAAATAATTATTTATAATTTATTTTAAATCACAAATGTCAAAAACTCTTCCCATTATTCTTTGAACTTTATAAAACACAATTTAAAATATCATTTTTAAATAAAAAAGCATCACTCTTTTTAAACATATTAAAAAGATAAAATACCACTAATATAAAATTCAACAATTGAATACAGATGTTACCAAAAATCCAAAGCTAGTGGGCTCCATTATAATTTGTTTGAATTTGAAAATAAAAATCGAGTCAAAACGTACAAGGGTATAGTATTTAGGAATTAAAGTGATTTCACCTACTCCCAACGTCTTGCAAAGCCTTTTTATATTTTTAATTTGGTGTATTGCATGAAAGTTTGATTAATAAAAATTTATCATATATAATTTTATTTGAAGAAATTTTATCAAGAATATTTTTATATTCGAGATTGAGACTTCTGCATCATATTCTTTAACTATAAATTTTCAAATAATATTTTCCATCCACTTTATTTTGACATTAGCTTTGATTTAAAATTTTGTTCCAAATAATCATATTCAAGATTAAAATTGACACTATCCTAAAAACATATCTAATAATAATTTACTATAGTATTTTATATATTTTTAATAATGGAGTGAAAAGAACTAAAACAACAGTTAAAATGAAACGAAGGTTGTATTGGTTGACAACACTTACATATAATTGGTGTTTTGCAACCAAACAAAAACAAAATATTAAAAATAAAAGTATTTTATTAATATAACGTGTACAATTCTGTTGCTTTTTTAATTCTTCTCTCTAAATTTTTTTCGTGATTTGAGGATTATTAGTAACATATTTCTCAATCATAGAATGATTTGAATCTCCTTGAGATTTAACCAATCTTTATGTAAAGAAGATTTAATGGTTCCACTTCAAGAAGAGTACGATAATATCTTCATTTCTTGATAAATATCGCAAGAGTTTATGAAATGTTCGAGATATTTCATCAAAAAAATATATATAGAATTGAATTAGGATTTAAGATTAAGAATTAAGTAATCTTATTTAGAATTCTAACTGAAACTAGACTCGTCTTATGAATGTAATTTATACCAATCTTTAATGTAAAGAAGACAATTTAATGGTCTATATTTAATCATAAATTTATCTTATATCTTCTAATTATTTTGTATTGTCAATTATTATGACTTATAATATTTTTACGTAGTTTACAAATAGATAAATTTAATTTCAAAAAATTGAAGATTCCACCACAGAAATTTCCTAACAAACTTAAATTGTTTCTCGAATGGAATAGAAGTATAATATTACTCTCTCTGTCCCTTTTTATGTGGCACTTTTCGTTTTCCGAGAGTCAAATAGTTTAACTTTAATCAGATATTTACGTACAAAATCTTCAAAATTTTTATAATGAAATTTATATAATTATAAACTACGTAAAAAGTATTATAAGTCACATAATTGACAATCCAAAATGTTAAAATGATTTATGAAAGGCTTACAATCAAAAATAAACTTGTTTGAATCTTGAAATATAAAAAATATCACATAAAATATAATAGAGGTATTATATTATTGATATAAATTAATTTGAAATGAAATGAAGTAAAGCTTTTTACTGTTGTTGTAGGGTTTCCACCGATCAAAAAAAGAAAAAAGGTGTAATCCAACAAAAAGAAGAGGACCTCGATCCATCAAAGATCTTGCTTTCTTATAAAAAAGTAGAAAAAACCATACAATGTATCATTCTAGTAAAGCAACCAACCACACGTGCTTCTAATTATATTTTTTTCTTTTTGATTGCTTCATTTTCCCACGTACACACACACAAATAACATACAAAAACAGTACCAATTTTAATTTAATTAACATATGATTTTCAAGTTGATAATCATTTTGATTGTGTTGGAAATTTAAAATTTACTTGTGTTGGAAATTTAAAATTTATAGGGGTTCCACTCATCTTTGAATGATTTTCTTTTTTAATAGTATAGAAGAAAACACACGCTTATGAACAAGACAATTTCATCAATTGACATGGAGTGAAATGACATTAATAAATATAAGCAATTAAGTGTCCGTTTGAATTTACTTATTTTAGGTACTTTTAAGTTAAAATAGTTTTTCAGCAGTTCTGAAGTGTTTGGGTAAAACTAAAAAGGAGTCCGGAATTTAAATAAGTGTTAGAAAAAGTTTTACTTTATAAAGTGTAATAAAATTTTGTTATATATTAAAATATACACGTTATGAGATTAATGAAAAACATTTAAAATATTGGATAAAGTGGAATTTCTTCTTTCACTAAACCTATTTTAGTTACTTCCTAAAGTAATGACTTATTTTGGTCAATTTTATTTTGTGGCTCATTTAAGTTCCCGACTCGTTAAAAAATGCTTAATTATAAATATTTATTTTAAAGTCAAAATAACAAAAATCCATAAGTGAAAAATCTTAACTTATGACTTTTGACTTATAAGTCATAAGTCAAAAACTAATCCAAACAGGTCCTAATATATATTCGAATAATTAAAGTATCCAATTGTTTATAAACAAGACAATTTCTTTGTTGGTATTTGGTAATGTCTAGGTAGCTATAGTGTGAAATGACATTCATTCATACACACATAATTCAGTATATATGACCAAAAATGAATTGTAGCGCAATGATTAAATTATTTTATTCTTGATTAGATATTTTAAATAAATTTTGAATATGAAGAAAAATATGTTGAAAGCATCATTTAAAATGAGCTTTGCAATTCGCGATTCATATTTACTAAGAAATTTCGTTGGCATGAAAAACCAATAAAAAGTTCAGTAGAAATACAAGTATCTGATAATAAGACAAATATTAATTTTATTTTTTTCTTCTCTCATCCTCTCTTTACACTTTATTCTTTTTATGAAGTGTTACTAAAATACTAGTAATATATTCTACACAAGATCCAACGTAACTATTCATGTTGTTGGAATCGTTGTGGTCGACCTAGATCATTTACAAAATAGGCATATTCAAACTTTTGAAAATTTAATTTATTCAACGGCTGATGATGTAAGGAAAAATTATATATAAAATCCTACTAAAGTAAATTAAAGTTTCAAATTGGTTGGAACAATTTTGTATATGATCGATCATAAAGTGTATACTATATTCTTTACGCACTTAAAATTGCTCGTGTCATTGCGCTTTATCAAATAATATAACCTCTTCATATTAGTTGATTATTTACTAAATAATTATTATTCATTTTGTTAAATTAGAAAATATTAATTACTATTCTTGTAATCAATTTTCTAATATACTTATATTTATTTGTTTAATTTTTAATATTTTTTTAAAAAAAATGTTAACTTAGTAAATTAATGATTTTTTTAATTTGTATGTTAAAAGAAGATTTGATCCACTAGTATAAGAGAAAAAGAGCAGTACTAATAAAAATATATATAGGATGAATTAAATAAAATAAAGAATTTGTGTAAAATTAGATGGAGAAAAATAAATAATTGGGATCTGAAATCAAGCCGCAATCAACGAGATTACGTTCACACAGTAACCGGTTTACCGGTCAAAACTACTGTCTGAATGCTTCGACCACTGTTCCCGCTCCAGTCCTTCTAGTTTGGACCACCATGCATTTAACACCCTTTTTTTGTACTATTTTCATATTTTAATTATCGTTTTAATTTATTTTTTTAAAATTATTTTGATGAAAACATAAGGTTTGTCATTCAATTTTTTCTTTTGATGGATTTATAGAAGGTTAAAGATACTTTTCAATATACTAGCTAGATACTTTTAATATTTTTTATATATATTTATTTATAGTAGTCATTTGAATTCCTAAATAAAATTTAAACGAGGTTATAATTTTGAGGAAGGAATTAATTTTATAAAATTATCCTTTCTCCGTTTCAGTGTACATGTTCTTCTTATAAATAGTTAATCTATAATAATATTTGTTATTTTTAAAAGAATTAAATAAAGATAGAAGAGTAAAGTTACATAATATCTTAATAGAAATGCATCGTACAAATGTGATATATAAATGAGATAAACACAATATTATAAGGTCGAATCATAAACAGTTTCCTAAACTTGTTGGGGTTTTCCTTTCAGGTACCTCAACTATGTCTTTTCTTATTGAATCATTAAACTATCCATAATTTGTTCCTATTAAAGAATGTTGACTGATTTTGATCCGCTTTTCTATAGTAAATTTCTTCATTTGTGTTCATATTGTAATGATTTTGATTGAAGAAACAAAGATAAAATTTGTGTTAGTCTCATTTGTTTTCTGATGTGTTCAAATGACTTGAAGTAAAAAAAAATAATTACTCTCAAAGAATTTCACTATCAATTGGACAAATGAGTTCTGGAACAACATATTTATCTTCTATCAATATTCCTCACAAAATTTGATTCCACATCAGCCAACAATGTTTAAAACGAACAAGGATAGTTCAATGATTCAACAAGAAAATAGCATAATTGAAATATCTGAGAGAAAAAATCGAACAAATTTAGAGATCTATTTATATATTTGACAATATTATAATAACCATATATAAAGTCGGTGTTTATGACCGGCGTAACCCGGTCAATGTTAGTGTCCACTTTCACACAGCACCGCTGAGTTTTGTGTGTTGTCATTATATATAAACTTGTCTAACTAAATATACATCTCTCTTCTCACTTCCTTCATTAATGAAAATGGAAAGCTACAAAGACATTAAAATGGAAGATCATCATCCAATGTATTTCATTGACAATAACAATTTTGGAGTTACTAATAACCACTCATTAATCTCAGATTACAACAATATTAACACATCATCTTTGGGTTTCATGGAGTTATTGGGTTTTCATCAAGACTTTTGTTCAGTTTTTGAGTTACCAAAAGAAGAAAACCACTATCCTTCAGTTTGTGTATCTGAAGAAGAAATAAAGCCTGATTCATCTGTAGCAGCAGCTGAGAAACAAAAAAGTAATACTACTACTGTAGTAGCTACAGGTAACGTATTGAATACGCCATCTACCCCTAATTGCTCCTCCATTTCCTCTGAAGGACATGGAGATGCTGATGGAGAAGTAGAAAATCATGAGCAAAAAAACACAAACACTAAACAACAGTATGTTCACATTACTTTTTTTCTACTTTAGTACTTTTTTTTTGTGTGCGCGCGCTGATAAAAATAAGATTCAGTAGCTTACTTGATTCACCACAAGAAAATTGTGAATTACACGAAGTTAATATGAAAATTCAAACTAATCTCCAGTAAAATTCTCATATAATTCACACTTTTTCAACTTTTCATTTTATTTGTGAGCTTCAATTACCCAATTTTATTACTCAATTTGCTAATTACTGTTGTTTACCCCTTTTTTTTGGGATTTGTGTTTGGGGAACAGGTTGAAAGCGAAGAAAACAGTTAGTCAGAAGAAACAGAAAGAGCCGAGATTTGCGTTTATGACAAAGAGTGAGGTTGATTTTCTTGAAGATGGTTATAGATGGAGAAAATACGGTCAAAAAGCTGTCAAAAACAGCCCTTTTCCCAGGTACTCTTTATTTGTTACAACATATTCAATGTATTTTCATAAATGTACTGATAAAAAAAGATATATATAACACAATTATTTTGCGAATGAATTATATTGAATAATGAAAAAGAGATCGAACATTGTTTTACAAAGCCTATCCAATAGTTTATAATTAGTTTGTAGCATTTTTGCATGGCCGATCGATGGCCGGCCTCTGTAAAGGAAAAGGAAAAGAAAAAGAGAGAGCCTTTTAGATTAACATCAATAGTTTATCCTTTTACACATATTGTAGTTGAATTATGTCATATATTTATGATATTTAGTGGAGTTATACCTAATTTGAAAATATTTTAAGTTTTATTTTGTTCATACATCTTTTTCCCTTTTTTTTCTGCTTTTCCATTTTCATATTTGAGTACTTCAAAATTTGAACATGATACTTGCAAGTGAGACTAGCTTGAGCTTCTAGTCTAGAGGTAGAATTGTACAATAACACTTCACATGATGCTATATTATTCCTTAAATTTGTAGTTATTTAGATTTTAGGCTATTGCTATAATTAAAAAAAAATAAAAAATTAAACAGAGTTCTCTCTTTTTGGTTTTCATTTGTGTTTACCCAATTCTCTAATGTGAATATTTTTTGATCGTTTGTAATTCAACCTTCTTTACCTCTGACAAAATTAAATATTGTTTCCTTGTTATAAATATTTCCAATTGTGGGTAACTTGTAACTTGTTAGCTGCTGCTTGTCTACTATTGGTTATAAAAAAAAAAGTAGAAAGAAAGCAATGCATGTTTGTATTAGGGAGTACTTTATTTGGAGATATTCCAATGGCAAATTGTATATATTTGCCAGGAATTTATGTTGGTACTTCCAAAAGCTAGAACAAAAATATGTATGATAAAAATACATAACATGTATTTCATGTTTATGTAAGTGTTAAAGGCCTCTTATTATAATTTAGCTTTAGGTCTACCCATTTTGTTAAGCCGCTCTGACACTAGTGCTGCTATTGTTGCAGGAACTATTATCGCTGCACAAATGCAACATGTAATGTAAAGAAGAGAGTAGAGCGATGTTTCAGTGACCCAAGCATTGTGGTGACTACCTACGAAGGAAAACATACTCATCCAAGTCCCATGAATACGATGATCTCTCGTCCTTACTGCTATCCAATAAATCCAGTACTCCCTTCACCTGGAGCCTTCACTCTGCCAGTGCAGTTCAACATCAATCAGTCCTTCAACGACAACTTAACGAGTTCTAATTTAGCCATCAATAATCAGCTTGATCATGCTGCTTTTGTTGCTCAAGGAAGGCGTTTTTGCAGTACTAACGAAATTCTGGGAGACCATGGGATTGATCTACAGAATCTTATGCCTTCCGCGGTGCTAAAACATGACTACAACAGATGAGGATGATGCATATAGAGGGTTTATATAGTCGATCAGTTAAATAATTAAGTATATGCATTATATTACTTTGTTATAGTTTAGCTAGTGGTACTCTATCGTATTTCTAATATATTCATATCGGAAATCTCATGGGTCTAACATTGACATTTTCGGATTCTCTATGCATGTGTATACTTTTCTACAAAGGTAGTCCTTTCGTTTCACTTTGTTTAGTACTTCTATTAGAATGAATGATATATTTCTATATTTTTTAAGCGCGTTACATGCAACTTTACCTAGGGAATTAATGTTGTGCTTAAATGATCATGAGCTTAAGGAATATCTATCATCATAAATAGTGGACGTTTATTAAAATTTTTTATAACACTGCGTTTGTTTAGTGGGTATGTTGAGAGGGAGAAACCACCTATGGTGTACATAAATGGGACATTTTGCAATGCATCGAAAATAATACATAGTCAAACTTATCAACATAATGTAAAGATTTTTTTTTTCCACTTTTGATGAAGGGTAAGTGTAGATATATCTTATGGCAATTTAGTAGTATAAATTTCTTTTTCATATATGTATCTCTGTATAAGCTAAAACTCTTTTAATTTTTATTACATGACCAAAAAAGATTTAATTAAAACAAAGGCCAAATGACAGAAATCACAAATTATCATTTGTCTCTTATAAGTTTATAATTACAAAAATTCCTCAAATTGACACAATAATATAAGCGCTGATACATTAATTTGATGCGCGAAATACATTAATTGTTATGTAAGATATATTACATTTAATGCATGATACACTAATATGATCAGTGGCGGATCCAGAAATTTACAACTATGGGTGCTCACTATTTTCAACTTATATCAACCAAAGAGCGTAACTGCGAGCTAAAATTCGTCAACATAGGTGTTATTTTTTCAATGCAATAGACAATCGAAACATTTGGATTGGTTCAAGAAAAAAAGGAGGAGAAATAATATACTTTCACATACAATTGTAATTACCAAAAAGGCAAACCAACGGAAGGAAGACTCTTTCGCTTTTAAATTGACAAACTGAAATAAACGCGCTAGAACACATTTTTTTCCTTCCCTTTTATTTTTCCTAATTAGACTGATGAGAAGAAAAAGTTAATAGTAATGGAAGATCATGACTGTTTATATTTTTTTGGAGATTAAGTTACATAATAGACATGAGAAGTAAACGATTCAAGATTTTAAGATCGAGGTTACTTTTTAAGCTACCGATCATAAATATAAATGAATAAATTTAATACTTGTCAAAAGAAAAATAATTATATTTATATAAGATAGCCAAAAAAATCAAAAAGAAAAATAATCTTGAAAAAAGAATTTTGTTTTAGAAAAATTAGAAATAGGACAATTCGTGAAAGGGGGAAAAAGAAAAAGTAGAAAGAAAAGAGTTGATTTTAAAATTTTATTTTAGAAAAATTAGAAATAGGACAATTCGTGAAAGGGGAAAAAAAAAAGGTAGAAAGAAAAGAGTTGATTTTAAAATAAAAAGGATGTAATTACAGGGAATTGAACCTGGGCATTTTTGAGCAAAATAAGACTTTAAGAACCCATTTTCAACCACAATGCCAACTAATACATTTGATTATTGCGTGCTCGACTTTTATTTTATACGATATTACCTTAATTTTGATATAAATATACATAATTCGATACGAGCTTAATGGGTGCTCGAGCACCCGGGCAGCCCCATGTGGGTCCGCCCCTGAATATGATGTACATTTTATACATGATACACTAATCTGATGCGCGAAACACATTAATTTAATTTATAAAAATAAGAAATTTTAAATTTATAAAATTAATAGGGAATAATGATAATAAAAAAAGTTAAAAGTGAAATTTCTGTCAAGTGGTTTCCTCTTGCACTTTGGAAGTTGTAGTTTCAGCAGCCAAATCTAGTAGGCCCAAGCTTATTTCTACACGAGTTTTCATTCAAAAAAATAATATATAAAAGAATTCATTGGTTTAGACTTTAGAGTTGAATTGCGATTAAGATTGGGCTAAAGTAGAAGAGACAGACACCTCATGACCTAAAGTGCCTAACATGCTCGTGTCCATTAAGAGCCCAACACTTTTAAGTCAGAGGTGAAGCTAGTTGGGAATTCGTTCCATTAATTTTTTCGTAGATTTTATATTTATGTAAGAAAATTAAATAAATATATATGTATATTATAAATTTGTGACTTCTTGACAATATTGATTGACAACTCAGTAGTAAAAAAAGGTGATAAAAATACTTTTCACATTAATTTCGTGGTTCAAACCCCCACTATTAATACAAAAATTTGTTTTTTCTCAATTTAAAACTTGATCTCAAACGGACAATACCACAATATTAAAAGTATGCTTGAACTAAAGAAAATAAGGTCAATTGCATAAGTGAAATGAAAATACTACTCCTTGATTAATTATAATTAAGTCAAATTTTCACACATCAAAAGAGAATTGTAATATAATGAGTATGACCAAGCTCCGACAAATACCGAGCTGGCTTGACATCACTAATTTTTCACACGTAAAAATACGATATTTGAACTTAATTTAACCCCAAAGGTCCTAGCTTATGAGAGAAGGATTGTTTCGAACAGATAGAACCGTCAATTCATTCTCCAAGACTCTTACCACACACCTCTAAGTGCACTTGCTATATCTAATCTTTCTCAAAGAAACATTAATCAAGAAAATGATCAATATTCTATGAGTAATCATAAGATAAAAATAGAATGTCTTTTCTTTTTTTTTTGGAATTTAGTGATTCATACCCTAGTTAATTAATTAATATCAGGAGTTGATAACACATTAACAATCATCTTCATAACCTTAACTTTCATTTCTAAAGCCCAAATATAATCAGCTGTCTCTCTAAATAGCCTCTCCAACCCCATTGATGATGATAATAATTCACAATTTGGAATCAACTTCTCCAACATCTGAACTTTCTTTTCAACCTTATTACTCGATCTTCTAGAATGTTCTACACGTACCTTTCTCTTCATCATACGCGCTCCATTATGTTTCTTGCATAGCCATGAACATGATCTCCTTCTAATGTATACACCTTTTTCTAAAACTTTTGTCCACAAAGGATCACTTAAGTCACATTTGTTAAGAAACTCAAGAGAAGAAAGCAATGGTTGTTGAGAAATAATACCCATGATAAGCAAGAATAAAGATGGTTTGTGTTCTGATAAGTGTTATAAAGAAATAATGTTCTTTGCCAACTTGAATGGTTAAAGAGGAAAAAAAGAAAGTACAAGTTGTAGCTAAGATATCATGTTGTCAAGGGATGGTGTGTTTGATTTATAGTAAGGAATTGTAGGTCATTAGCCAATAGAGGATAATATGAAATATTATTAATTTAGAGCCGCAAAGTTGCCATCATCCAACTAATTTATGAGTAATATATATGTCTTCCTACCTATTTTAGCATTTCAGAATTTAAAATTTATTTATTCGATAAACTTGAGATTGCTAAGATGATAGAGTTGAATTTATGATTTAAAGCTTATTAATTCGATAAGCGGGAGATTAAGTACACTTTATCGCGGGGTGAAAAAAATGTATTAATTCAACGTACCATTAATTTTTTTGAAAGTACTCATATGTACTGACTGCATTATACTTGTGAAATTATGTTGAGAATTTACACAATATTTCATGTATAAAGTACAGAATTCAGTTAAACCTAAAATTAATTGTGACGGCATGATTTGCAAGAAATAAGTGGTTGAACGTCTCTCTCTTTATCTTTTGTAGCTCAACTTTCTTATTTATGCGATGAGGAGCTTACTTAGTATTGAAATCGAGTTGACAGAAAGAAATGAGATAACATGATCAATGGATGAAGGTGTGACAAGTGTAAATTACTTATTGCCCATTTCGATCAATTGTTTGACCTATTTTGATTTAATACGAAATTTAAAAAAGTAAGAAAAAAATTAATGATATGTCAAATGGATCAAAATTTCATTTAATCTTGTAGTTTTAAACATGTCATATGAAAAACTGAAATTAAAGAGTTGCTAAAAGAAAAGGAAAGATAATCTTTCCAAACAGACTAAAAAAAAATTAAGTAAAATAAATAAAAACAAAGTATAATTATATAATATTATATAGATATAGAAGTGGAATTGAGTGGTTATTTATGCATTTAAGGTTTAGGAGTGCATGTTCTCCAACTCAATGCACATGCATTCACATGATTCTTTTTTCACTATCCATTCCTTCAAAACCAACTACATTTCTTCATAGGAACTACTTTTAATACCCCCCCCCCCCCAAACCCCCAAACCCCCAAACCCCAACCCCACCTCTATATATAGCTACTATAGGTCCCTACCACAACAAACAATGAACACATAATTTGATGAGAACACCCTGGATTATTCCTTAATAAGAGTCACTTTCCAAATTCATTGCACACTCTATACTTCTAATTATATCATAATTATCCAGCTCAATGGTAGTGGCACTGTGGCACATTACATGCCACTCAATTTTTTTTGTGTGTGTGAGGATGAAAAGGGGGCTGGATGTTTCCTTGCAGGAGGCTAATACTACTTGTTTAAACATATTTGTGACAAGATACATAACCCCTAAATTTATACCTTAATTTTAAGGAGACACTTTAGGAACTATAATTAAAATCCCTTTTTTCGATCAATCTAAGTTATCGGAAACTTACAGAAATCTTATTAGTTAAGAGCTAATTATTTAGTTACACTCCTATTTATAATATTATGAATTTTATAAGATATTTGTGCATCTAGATACATGTATCTCGAAATACATAGGTCAAAATTAGGTGTAATTTATTTTAGATACATTGTATCTAAGTGGATTCACATGTATTTAGGCAGAATTCACCCACTTCTTTTGCCTCTCTCCCATATTGCTCGTCACTCTCTTAGTCTCCTATGTATTTGGCACCCAGTTACAAGCGAATCAACTAGACATATATACATATCATCTCGCTCATCTCTCTCAATTTTAATGTATCTTCTAGCAAAAATACAAATATCTAATTGTATTTTCCTCACTATATGGTAATTAAAAAGTCTTAATTAGTAATAAAATGAGTAATTGTTTAAAAGTCTAGTAGAATTGGTATATATATGATATGGATAAGATAATTTTTTCAATTTTAATTGTTTCACGCGAGTCATCAATATAATCTTATTCCAAATTATATGTGTAAAGTTATTTTGTGACTGAACGAGATATCTTATTTTGAAAATTATTGGAAACTTTTGACTGGTACTTGTTTTATAGAGAGTTGTCACATCATTTGTTGGTCTTGAATTTGATTGGACATCAAATCACTGACACTTAACATGAGTTTGAACGTTAAGATAAAATGGACCTCGAGCTTCAATGCAATAGAATTGATGTATTCAATTGTACCGTCCAAATTAATTGATCAAGCCAAATGTATTTAATAAAAAAATTAAAATAATTTAACCCAATAAAATTTATGTCTTTATAACATAAATAATATAAGATTATTTTTTTCATTTGCGTATATAATTTAAACCGTTTCTACAAACATGTTTCTCTAAAAAAAATCAATTAAATCATTCGGTAACATAATTTTCAAACATATAATACATGAATAATAATATAAGAGAACAAATCTTTTTTTTAAAAAAAAAAATCTAAAATTAATCGCACACCTTTTAACTATAATCACACAACTCAAGCAGACATGTTATCCATAAGTAATTGTGTGCCTATAACTTTTTATATAAATATTAAAAAAAATTCAGATGGAAAAAGAGATGATAGACTCACACCTACTAATATCATAAAAATGAAAATGTATTTTTAATTATACGGGGAGGTTTTAGCAGAAATATCAATCGATAACTTTTCAGCCTCGTTTTTAAAAATAGTTCATATAAAAAACTCTGATTTCTACTTATGAAATTTCATAATAATATTCTAAAAATTCAGTTAAAAAAACTAAGTAGCTATTCGTGGATAGAAGTGGCTCGACAGTGTTAAAAAAAAGACATATATCTTAGGCCCCCAAATTTAAGGGGCCTCATTTTTTTTTATAATAATAGGTTATAATATTTATTATTTCTTAACAAATATTGAATCTATTTATAAAAAAAATAAACTTTTCATGAAAAATGAAGGAATTATAGAAGAAATTTGACATATTTGAAGTATTATATCTTATGAAAAATAATTTAAAATAAGAATGGTTATATTATCAATTGAAAACTAGAAAAATCAATTATATAACGTTATTGACGATTCAAGTTTAAGGCCCCGTTTAATTTTTACTTTAGGCCACTAATATACTTAAGCCGCTCCTGTTCGTGGATTTACTAAGTTTTTACTAAATGGAAAATCTAATAAAAAGCATATTAAGAGTAAAGATTTGAAAAGACAAATTATGTGTTGATAAGATATATGTGTTTACTATGCATCCAGATGAAGTTTCAAGACCTGATAGACTAAACTTGGGCTTCCATGCAGTTTCTGATTGATCATTTGTAGAAAAGCTTACGATTTGATAAAAAATCGATCATAAATAATTTTAGATTTGAAAAAAATCGATCATAAATAATTTTAAAAATGAATCGAACTTGTTAAATATGACACATTTTTATGATTTTGAAGGCTTCTAATTTTGCTTTAAAATTGGGCCTAATCAGATCCTAAAATCAAATAGGCCTTTGCTTTAGAGTGGGAAAAATTATTTAGATTAGTATCTTTTAATAAATAATTACTAATTTTAGTGATATTTTTATTTATTTATTATCATTTATAGCAATACTATGTTAAATCTGTAATACGTATTAAAAATGAATTATGTATGCAATATTGTAGAGGAGATAAGAAAAGGCTCAGCAAAGGGATCTGGTAACTGTTATGAATGTGGAGTGGGTACACCTATACACCTTTGTTTACATTTTTACTATTTTATCATCATTTTATTTCCAGTATCCTTGCATATATATGAATTATAACTGTTTTTTAAAATATATATGCTCGTTTGATAAGAAATTGACATATTGAGTTATAAGTGTATTTAAATGTGTGATAAATATATTATTTATCAATAAAACTAGTATTATATGTAAATAATAAATTATTCTTTGTAATATGCATTATAAATGTATTAAAAATGATCAAGTGACAAAAAATATTATTGCTATAAATGGTAATTAAATATTTTCTTAATATACTATATTTATGTAAGTTTCCCTTTAAAATTGGGCCTAAAGCCCTGAAATTAAATTTTAGACCAAAAACATAATAGGAAAATTTCAAAAATAGCAAACATAATAAAATAATAAGGCTCTATAGTTATAGTTTCGATAATTGTGCTCCATAGCTATAGTTTCGTTTGCTATAGAGACAACAATTTGTGTATTTCGTTTGCAAATATACAAACATGGTAAGTATATACAAATGGAGCTTGTTTGTATATTTCACTTGCGAATATACAAATATGATAAGTATATACAAAGTTTGTATTTATACATTTAGAAATTTTTCAAAACTCTGTTTGTATATTTCGTTTTTCAATATACAAAGAGGGTACTTTATTAGAGCAACTTTCACATAGAGCAAACATAAAAATCAGATTTGTATAGTTTGCATAATTGCGCACAAATTTTATGTTTACTGTGAAGCTTTTGATTTGTATAACTCGCTAGTTACATTTAATTTTATACAAATTATTAAGTTTTGTATAAATTTTTATATATTGTAATTTGTATAATAAGATCTGTATTTGTGTAATTATAAGTGTATAGGATAAAAATATATGTACTTATATTTGTATATACATTTTTCTATCGTTTTATACAAACACAAACACATTTTATACATTTGTATACCATATGGCTAATCGTATATCAAAAATGACTAATTGTATATCGAATCAGATGATAAAAATAAAATAAAATATTTGCTGCGAATTACAAATAAAATAAACTATGACTATACCCTTTAATTTGAATTAATAGTTTGCTATTTCACATAATTTTCCCAATTTATTATGATTTTTTTCATACAATGGCCGCGAAGTATAATTTTCTTAAACTATAGCTATACTACCTAATATAGGTTAAATGTTTGCTATTTTCAGTCATTTTCCCAAACATAAATCCAACCTTAAAATCATGTTATAATTATTTTCAAATGAATAATCGTGAGATGAAAATATTGCAAATACAGTTTGATTTGTAGTAATATATGTATTTCTTTGGGAAAATTGTATATAATACCAAATTAAATACTATAAATATAGTTTGATTTAATTGTACCTTATAACAAACTATTGTTATTTTCGCCTCTCTCATTTTGATGGCAGTTTCGCTCGCCTCTTTCGTTTTTATACGAACACAAATGTATAAAATGCGTTTGTGTTTGTATAAAGTGAGAAGAAATTGTATATATACATATATTTTCGTTCCCCTCTCTCGGCTCTCCTAGATCTCGCTCACCACCTTCATCTTTCTCGCTTATACAAACAGAAACAGAATGTATAAATTGCATTGTATATACACATGCAAATATATATATCTTCGTCCTATACACTTATAATTATACAATACAAATATTCCCTGCCCATTTTTCTTTTGTCTTTCTCTCTTTCTCGTTTTATACAAACACAGATTATACAACTGCTTTCTTTTGTATATGTATAGCGAATGATACAATTTTTTTGTATATGTATAGCGAAATACACATATTTATGTTTACTATGGAGCACATTATGCAAACTATAACTATAACATACAAATATAATTTTTATGTTTGCTATATGTGAAAGTTACTGTATTTGTTTTGATTTTCCAACGGTGTCTGAAGCCCACATTGGACCTCCAATTGAATTCGGATTGCGCTCTGCAAGGGCCACTTGGGGGGTGATGCTTCCAACATAATTTTCTCCATACCCTGGACTCGAACCCGTGACCTCTGGTTAAGAATAAAACACACATATATTGTGTTCAAATGTTCAAATGTCAATAATTACCCAACCTTTATTTTCTAATTAGGCTTATTTGTTCATTCACCAAAACGCATAATTCATAAGACTAAGAGGAAGGATAGTAAAAGATGGTATCCTAGTCAGAGCACATAAAAATAAAAATAAAAATAAAAAGAATTAATATTTTTTATTAGGAAATAATATTACGAACCCTTACCATTTACCAATATTAAAAATGGGAAAACCATTAAAATAAAAATAATATATTTTTTCACTTAGATAATAATATTTCCAAGATTAAAAATGGAAATATCATTAAAACAAAAGACTAAATATTTTTAATTAGGTAATAATATTATGAGTCCTTGATAAAACTTCTTCTAAATCTTCCACTTTATAAAACTTGTGATTTCTTTTTAAAGTTAAAGACCCTCAAATTAATTATAGTAAAATAATTAATCTGGTAAAGATATTTAATTAATTTGAAAAGAAAAATAGAAAACTAAAATAAGTAAGACACTTTGAATACAAGAGTTAGGTTTGTATACATATGGTCAGATTTTTTACCTATAAAAGGAGAAATACTCTCCTCCATCTAACTCATCTTAGTTTGTGAATCCTTCTTCTTTTATTAGGAAGAGTCATATTTTAAGTTTGTGCGTGAATCTATTGAATGATTTATTTATCATGAGATATAGTGTTTGACAGATTCACGCTCAAACTCAAAATGTATCTTTTCAAATTGTTATGTTTGATTTGATTTATATTTATTTTTCAATTTACATGTACATAGAGAAATAAATTGTCATAAATTTGTTTTTTTTCACTTATTTTTAATCACGATTTCAACATTGTTACTAGTTTAGATATATTTTAGTTTAACAAGAGTTTATTTCATTGTTAGCCATCAAATCATGAGCTTGAAGCTCAAGTTTTAAAAATTAATTTACGTATTGCATACAGAGTTCGTTTAGAGTTGTGATATCTCTATAGAATTGAAATGTTGAGGGAATTTGAATCTTAAATTTGAGGCTATTCGAATAAAATTTGTGTGGGATTCAAACTAAATTTCAGCCCTAATTTGTTAAAATTCAAATTTATAGTCAAATTGTATCAACTTTGTATTTAAATTATACAATAATTATATGTTAAGTGGTATAAAATTGTATTTTAAGTTCGTATGTTGTTGAAGTTGTTTTAAATTTCTATAAATAATTTTGAATGTGAGTTGTATATAATGTTGTTGTAATTATATTAAAACCAACAAAAAATTTATACAGTTATATATATATATATATATATATATATATTTCATTCAAGATATATATAGATTTCCTACATAAAAGAGCGAGATTCAAAAGGTGAATTTTTTTGTACATCCAGCATCAATTTTTATACAAAATTCATACAATTATATATATATAATTTATTCTAATTTTGTACATGAAATTATGAGAAAAAATCTAAGCAAGATTTGAATGTTAATTTGTATATGTTTTGGAAAAAACTCCACCTATGTTTGGTAAATTGAAATCTCTTGCTACATTCAGTAAATATAAATCTTATTTTGTATATATAGGTCTTCGCCATTCTTGTTCTTTGGGTGACTTTCTCGTTGGCCGAAAAATTCTATTGATACAACAAGACTAAGTGAATGCATACGACCTATACATGTTAGTAATGATTGAGCAACAACGAGCGAATAAATACAAGTAATATAAGCTAGTATCAATTAATACAATGGGATAAACGAATACAAGCAAAATTAGAACGAGTGAATAAATTATAGGTAATTTTTTTTTTAAAGCTAACAAGTACAAGTGATACAATCATTATGCACAAACGAATACAATTGATACACATTTCTAGCAAAATAAATATAGCTATGATTTATGAAGTATAATTAGGAAAAGTGTAGTGGCTCTTGATTCAAATTTTATTTAGGAAACAAATGATCCCTACCAAATAAAAAAAAAGAAGGAAATAAATGATTCCCATTCCAACTCATGTTATCCTGTTTTTAACTTTTATCATCAAATATATCTGGAAATATATTTAAATTGCTATAATATTAGAATATAAGGTTAATGTAGGATACTAATAATATATATTTGTGCTCCTTTACGTACAAGCAACGCAGTGTATTTTTATTTATATTTTGTTTATATATGCAACGGGATAATGTCAATGAATTCTAGTAGGGCAACTGATGTGGACTCCGGTCGCGTAAAATTCATCTAAGAAAAAACGTTTCACAATAATTTCTTTTACATATATTTAAAGCTTAAATTTAAAATTATTAATAATAAAAAACTTATTCCGTTATACATTCGGTCATAACACTTGCTAGTTACAGTTTTGTCTTTTTAACTTTTTACAATTCCTAAGTTTTGGTTTCTTGCAAAATGACATAATTAAGTACCCGTTATCTTGAGGATTATAATTTTGATTATACCCTTGCGTTTTAATAATTCAAAAATATAATCGTAAAGAAACTTTTTATATAGTTTTAAGTTAAATATAAAATAAAACAGAAAATAATAAATCAAATACTTAATAAAAGTAAATTTGATATTATTGATTTCAATGTTATTAATCTTTGTATTAAACGATATCTTACGGTAATATAAGAAGTGGGAGAAGATTTGAAAAGAGGAAAAAATATTCACAAGCAACTACTTGGCGACAAAGGAAAGTTAACATTTGAACATCAAGTTAGTGAAATTCATATGTTAAACATTATAATATGTGAATTCAGAATAAATGAATGATTTTAATTTTTTTTAATACATATTTTAAGATATAAAGTATGTATTTAGATATATTTGAATGTATCAAAATCCGGTGACAGGAGAAATGATTTTTACTTAGTCAGGTAACACAGTTATATATTTGGTGAGATGCTGTAGTTTATGGAGGCGATTAGATTTACCTATAAAAAGGTATGAAGACACCTATCCCCAAACTCATCTTCATTAGGTATCCGCCGTACTAACCCGGCCGCCCACTGCCGAACACCGCCTTCCATCGGACCTGCCTTTTTTCTCTCAAGTTCGTGCAGACCAGAAATGGAAAATCAGGAAGAGGCATATTTCACGTTTGTGCGTGAATCTAACAACTCTTTTCATCAGAAATAAACTGTTGTTGTTTGCTAGATTCACGCACAAACTCGTAATATGTCTTTTTTGAATCTCTGCGCTTTGATTTGTATCTATTTCTCCTCTGACCTAACCTCTTTTTCCCATCTGTGTTACTGTTTACGTGCTCTATTCTGATTTCATTGATTCTCATGTATCATTTGCATCAGCCACGAAGCTCTTAGGAAATGGGTAAGCCCTCTTTTGTTGTAATACGAATACTTCAAAATCTGCATCTGCTCTCTTGAATTTGGAGAATGGACTCTCTGTTTTAGATTAGAAATCCATGATTCATCTGTTTGTTTATCTATTTTGTAGCATGAGTTAGCAGTTAATGTATTGGGGGTAGAGGATGGACTTATTGAACCTTTCTTTTCTTTTTGTTTTTTCTTATGGATCTGAATTGATATAAAGGATTCATTTTGGTGACCTGAGTAATACTGGGTTTAGATGGTTGGGCATGTGAAGATGTGATGCACAGACTCCTGTTGGTTATAATTGGTATGAAGAGAGATAGTTGACTGAAGAAGTGTTCGAGAGAGTTTGATTAGACCGGGCATGACTCAGTTTCATGTTACCTAGGACATGACTTTAGTTAGGGAAGTGTGGAGAACGCGTGATGACCTTAGATAGGAAAGTGTGGAGAACGCGCGATGACCTTAGATAGGAAAGTGCGGAGAAGGCTGGTTAGAGTAGAAATTAGTAGATAGTAGAGTGGTGTCTTGGTTTCCGAGAGTCTAGGCTTGTTGGCGTTTTGTCATTGTACTAGCGGTGTTATTGTAGTTCTTGATTGTGATATCTATCATCGCCGTTGTTTATTGTGATTCCATTATCACGATATTTTTTTGTTTTTGGTCCTTCTTTTGGGATTCGCAGTGCCCCTTGTTAGTTGCTATGTTTTTACCACAATTTTCTTCTTTCTTGTACTTGGATTTGTTGTATAAGCCAAGTGTCTTTCGGAAACAATCTCTCTATCTCCCCAAGTTAGTGGTAAGGTTTGTGTCATTCTACATTCCCCATTCCCAAAAACTGTTGTGTTGTTGCAGTAATTTTGATTGTTATATTTCACTTGCTTATGTTCATGGTTCCCAGTTATGTTGCTTGGACTCTCCGAAAAAAGAAGTCACACGTGTCGTATTCTTCAAAGATATACTACTTCTGGAGAACTCGACACGTACCAGTTGCCATTTTTAAAGAGCTCGAGCAACAGAGCCCCCAAGGTAATTCCGGTAAACAGTTTGAGAGTAGCACGCACTCAATAAATTGCAGATGGTAACAACTATACTATTAATATATTAGGTTCATTACTTTTCAACCAAAATAAGAGGGAGAATAAGGGGAATACAGTCTCTTGGAAGTATCAATTTAATAAAGGAACACTGATCTTTCTCTTCTCCCGCAATATAAACATCTCTCATTTGGCACAAAAAGTTGACTAATGCTTGAACAGGTTCGAAAATCGTGGAACAGTTATGTAACAACTTCATCAGTGAATGGAGAAGCAGGAGGTAGAATGCCAACAGCATCAACTACCCAATGGATAAGAATAGATGGTGAATTCATAGTAAATCAGCAGCAGATATATGAGGCTCTTGACTTGCATTTTGGGTAAACAATGTCAAAGTTTCTTTATCTCAAAACTCTAGTTTGTTTTTCTTCCTAAATCAGTGTTCCTTGCTCCAAATTCTTTATTGTTTCCTTTCGTTTTAATTATAATGTAAACATGATACTAATTGTCATCTTTATTTTTCTCTAGATCCCAATAGATGAGTAAGTTAACTTCGGAATGAACGAGGAGATTTGCTGTAGGTTGATGCTAAACCAATTGAGACTTTTGCTTAATTTAACACTAAAATGATGTGGGAAGATGTTTCCACTTCTTCACTTTATAAGTCAGCATTTTGAGAGTCACATTTTAAGTTGCAACAAGTCTATGCATTCATCATATATCCATCTTTAGTTAGTGGGTAAAGTTCTATTTCCAAATAGTTAAAGATTCATGCTCTTCTCTATATGACGATTTCCATTCCTTTTAATTACATGGGGCTTAACTAACTGTATGTTTTACAAATGTGGTAAGATTGATGTTAATGGTACCAAGCTAGCTCAAGTGAAATACTCATAACTTCCTAATGAGAATTAAATCCCTTGCCGGCTGTGGACGTCAATTTCCAATTCCACGAATTTGCTTTTGGATGAAGATGATTTTGGTGTCGGCAGTTTTGTGAACTTTGTAAGATCCAGAAAAGGCTTAATGAGGTAAACCTCACATTGTATGCTTCAGTATTTTTCTCTCTTCTTTTTTGTATAGTCATACATTGCTTCACTGCCTGAATTGTAAAATACACAGTTGCTATAAAGCATAAGACTACCTTAGTACTTCCAAATGTTAACTATAAGGTGTACTCAGTCTTATGAACTGATTTCAGTATCACTTCACAGCTCATTACACTTTTGAAGCGATTGAATCCAAGCACTAGACTAAAAGGATCAATATTAGGCGAATAACTCTAAAAAGTTGAATATTAGGGTATATTAAATTGAGTCATCAACGAATATGTATTCCATACGGGTACACTTTGGAAGCAATTGAATCTAAGAACAAAACTAAAGGATCAATATTAGGCGAATAACTCTAAAAAGTTCAATATTAGGCTACATATTAGATTGAGTCATTAACGAGTATGTATTCCCTATGGGAGTGTGAGTACCTATGTGGTGAAATAATAAGTGGGATATGTTATCAACTTATCATGATGTTAGCTGGTTTCTTCTTCAAGTCGTACATATTTCACTTTCATTTTTTGACGCAACACACTAGTTATAGCACTCGGTAATTTGTCGTGTTTCTTCAGCAAACATGGCAAGTTTGGTGAATTCGTTTTACCTGTTCTACGACATTCATGAACACGGGCTGGGTTGAAGGGAAAAATGAAAGAGAACAGATACTTATCAAAGGAAAAAATCACTTTTTCATTCCACAATGAATTTCTATCTGCTGTATGGCATTGTATTAAGTGAATTGTTGATCATAATCATCAGAAATATGTGCGGTAATGTTTCTTGCTCCAAAATTGGGAATTCAACAATAAATAGATGGGGAACATTGATAATTCAATAAGGTAAATTTACTAACATTGAAAAAAATCAAAGAATGATTATGCAAAATTACATTCTGCTCATCCGCGTACCATATTAACTACTACTACTCCTATTTTTTTTTCTCAGGCCAGGTCTTGTTCAGCTTAGAGAGTACGATGCTCAAGATAGTTGCAAATTGATCTTCTCTTCTGCCGGAAGGTCTACCAAACGATGGTGCTTGCAATATGTTCCATTCTGTTCAAAAGCCCTGTAGAGTTCATGGAAAAGATCAACCATCGAGTCACTGTCATCCATTTGCTTCTTGTAGTTCAGCAGAATATGGTGAGCCCTTGTCCTGAAGTATCCCGCTACAAAATCTCGGAAGTTCATGAGGGGTCCCTTCAGCATACATATCATGCCCTTACATGTGGAGGTAAATGCATTCTTATAACCTTCTCTACCGCTAGGATTTACGCGTGTCGTACTCAAGATTGAAGTCTGAATAGCTGTGAGCACTTGCAATATGTTAGACTTGTGTGGATTCCACTTGCCTTGAACACCACAATACCAGTTAGCCACAATGTTACCACCTTCCAATAGACTAAGTGTAACCTTACCCTTAGGGTCCAAAAATTCGTTCAAATCAAGCTGATAAGAATGGTAGTGAATTCTTGGAGGACAATTAGGGTAGTTTCTTGGAAAAAGTATGTCGAAAAAGAAGAGGCCATGGGCGTAAGGCGTATCGGGTGGACCAACAATGACTGTTCTCATAAGATCAATCCTTTTCTCATAACACTTGACAACAATGGAGCTGGGAAGCTTGTTCTCCAATAAAACCCATTCTTTTTCGATTCGTTGGCGGAAGGCGCTATCCAATCCCATGTTCTTGGAATTTCTGTCATATTTCAAGAAGTGATGATCATCTGGAGGATAGTAAAGTATGCTAAATTTGTTGATCTGGTTAAACCTCTGTTCAACATCGTCGATAATTTCTTCTATTTCCCCATACATGATGTTGTTTGCCTCATCCATTGATTGGTTTTGCTTGTTATGAATCAATTCAAAAGCAAGCAGTTGTTTTCTTGTATATTATGTTCTCTGAAAAAACCCTCCCTATTTATTTGGAAGGAATTCTTTTTTTCAAGTATAATTTTAACAATATCAACGCCTTGCTAGGTATAATGAAAATATATAGGGGTTTATATTCCTAAATCCCCACTAAATCAGGAAAAAGAGAAGGATCGATATTTAAGGCAACTATTTGAATTGAACTAAAACCTTAATGGACTATTTCAAAGAATCCCTAATATACAAGGTTAAAAATTATTTACCCTACTTTAAAAAATGTAACTCCTTTGGCTTTAGACAAAAAGTAGCACCCGAACACATAAATAGTAATGCTCCTATTTGCAAGTTATAATTTTAAGATTGTGTCTTCGAGTTAAAACAAAAAAAGGGTACTAAGGGTTTAAGGGGTAAGAGGATTATCTCACCTATTTAAATTTATAGAAAACGCAAGTTGACATTCCATGATTGGTCCTAGAGCTCGAATAAATTTTGTTATAGAATTTCGTTGCACATGTTTTATTTTAAAAAATCAAATTAGAATTATAACCTGCGTTAAATTGTTTCGATCGATGGGAGAATTTCATATTCCCAAGATGAAATTCATTTATAAAAGTTTCAAACTCCAAGCACATTATAGTGAGTTTTTACATGTGACATGTAAAGGTGATTTTACTCCAAATAATTTTCTTCACAATGACCAAATAGAATTAGTTATTTGAAATAATGACAATTTGTCAATTTCTTCTCGAAAAGAAAGATTCTCTTTTGGGCTTTCAAAGTTGGACTTGTAAATTGAGACCAACATACTATCACTTGGGCGTGGTACTCAACTTGTTACGACATCTTCAATTCAAACATCAATTTTTTAAAAAAAATTTATTCGTATCGGGTATTTATATGAAATTGATTTAATTTTTATTATGATGTATTTAATAAAATAAGATACATATTAATTAATTAAAGTTAAGTAAAATGAACTATAAATTTGATATTAGCGCTATTTTTGGTACAATCAACTCCAATTCAACACCAAATTTTACATCAAAAGGAATATTTTTTTCTCTATCTTCATTATTATTATGTTATTATCTTTTATTTCATAAAATAAATTGTTTCTAAAACATTAACCATATATAGTTCATATTATTTCCTTTTATAATCGTTTGATATAAAATTATTTTGTATCATAATTTTTAAATAATATAAATATCTAGCAAATATTATACATTATACATAATAATGAATAATACAAATAAAAGTGAAATCATTAATGAAATACAATTAAATAAACATTACATGATCGAAAAAAATTATTTTAATTCTACGTAAATATTCAAGATCACTACAGTGCTCCCATAAATATTCTATTAATGCATTACGTAGTTCAAAATTAGTTTCTTTGTCCTTTATTTTCTTATATCAAGCCAGAAATTATTGAAATTGATAAGTTTCATCTATGGTCATTTCTACAATCGAAGTTGGACCATCCGACGCATCTTGAATTCGTGCATTAAAATTACGCTCATCCTCAATTATCATGTTGTGCATTATAATATATGAGGTTAATATATTATGTAACACTTCTTAATTTTTTGAAAAAGTCATATATAGAAAATTTTTTTATAAAAAAACTAAATTTATATCTAACATTAATATTATAAAAATATCACATAAAAATAATAAAATATATAAGAGATATAATTAAAACATATAATTTATATAATGTTTAATTAAAAGTTTGTATAAAGAAATAATATTAAAATAAAAGTGAATTGATGTGATGAATAGTGTTACACCAAATTTAGTGTAACATTATTCACACACCAAATTTGATGTAAAAATTGGTATGGGTTGAAGTTCACAACATCAAATTTTATACCAAATTTTAAATTTGATGTAAAATCTGGTGTTGAGTTGAAGATGATCTTAGGGTTTGGTAAGTGCACAAATAAAAATTAATTAATTTTAATCGAAGTTTATAAATAACTTTTATCGCTTCAAATTAACTTCAAACCAACAAATTCAAAGTATGGAGTTATATTTCTCAGAACCAAACTATAGTTAAAATGATTAAATTCTTACCTAAATTAATATCAAATTCTTTAGTAAAATTAGGGAAAGTTTGTTTAGATGGCTGGTCTTTGAACCACTTGTTAATATTATTTTGTCATCATTTTAAATGCAATTCAAGAGAAATAACAACTTTATATGGTTCATTATTTGACCCCATTTGTTTCATGAACCAAAATTCAAATTTAAGATTTTTTAGTTTTTGCCTTTTTAAGATTTGTCAATTATGCAAATAGAGTCGAAAGTTGAAGACCATCAATATTTAAGGTTATCGAATTTATCTAATTTCAGCCATGAATCGCGTACTTGAATTGAGGTATATTAATGAACTAGGCGGGCCCTAATTCGACCACCCAAAGACCATCTCTTACCTAAATCTCAAGTTAAAAAGTGATCTTGAAATTTTGACCATGTCGCGCAATGAACCAAACTTTAAGTTTAATAACTTTTGACCTTGATGTGTAGAATTTATTGATGAAGCAAGCGAGATTTAAAAGTCCAAGATTACCAATTTCGTAATATCAAGTAATTAATATGTATATATATAACAAAATTTATAAAAAGAAAAATTTATAACTACTTAATCATGAACTTAATTATAATATAGTACTCCATTTATTTATTTTTAATTGTCATATTTGAAATTGACACATCTATCAAAAATAACAATTGCCTTGGTTATTATACAAAACTATCACTATTAATTATTATATTTAGTATTTGATCTTGAAAAATAATTTTAGGAATAAATAATTAATGTTAAAATAGAAGGTTAGTAATTGTCTTCTTGCCTTGTGTAAGTTTAGACTTATTTGTGTATGTCGTAATTCTAGTTGTATTCTAATAGTTCTTGTCATATATATATATATATATATATATATATATATATATATATATAATTGATATGCTTTCTTTATTATTTTCTTTTTTTTTTACTTGATTTTGATATATTCACTTGAAGAAAAGATTTTTTAAAAATAATCTTTTCACCTTTACAAGATAGGGTAAAGTCTCCACATATTAGGGAATTAATGTTTGTAAGAGGAGAGGTTCAAAGTCCGTTTAATTGGATAACGCGCTGTTAAATTTAGTTTGACCAACTGGCTAAGTAGTATAATGACAATTGATAAACCACCACAACCCTTATTTATGCCATAAAAAACTCAATTAATCAATTTGAAAAAATGGAGTTTTTGAAAATCTTTAACTTTTGGTTTATCCATTTCATTATTAATAGGAATAATTTGATAAATTTTACTATTTTAGTTTAAAAAAATTTAATATGTGTATCAATTAATAAAGGGAAAATTATATATAATAGCAAACTATTAATTCAAATTAAATGTTATAAATATGCTTTGATTTAATTGTATCCAATAGCAAACTATAACTATTTTCGCCACTCTTTGGTGGAATCTCGCTCACCACTCTCGTTTGGTGGCAGTCTCGCTCGCCTCTCTCGCTTTTTATACAAACACAAGTGTATAAAATGAGTTTGTGTTTGTATAAAGCGAGAGGAAATTGTATAAATACATATATTTTTGTTCTCCTCTCTCCCCTCTCTCAGATCTCGCTCACCACTCTCCCTAATCTCGCTCGCCACCCTCGCCTCTCTCGCTTATACAAACAGAAACGAAATGTTTAAATTGTGTTTTTGTTTGTATAAAGCGAGAGAAAGTTATATATACAAATGCAAATATATATATTTTCCTCCTATACACTTATAATTATACAATAAAAATTCTCCCTTGCCCCAGTTTCTTTTGTCTTTCTCTCTTTCTCGTTTTATACAATTCGATTCAATTGTATATTCCCTGCCCAAGTCTCTTTTGCTTTGTCTTTCTCATTTTATACAAATTCAAATCCTTTCATTACGGTATTTTTGAACAAGTTCTTGGATAACAAGTCTAAAGTTGTATATAATTTCTCTCTTTCTCGTTTTATACAATTCGTTTCAATTGTATATGTATAACGAATTATACATATATATGTTTGTTATGAAGCGCAATTATACAAACTTTGCTATATAACATACAAATATGAATTTTGTGTCTGCTAATGTGAAAGTTGCCCCAAAAAAAATAGACAAAAAATTAGGAACAGAAAGAGTCGTTGTTATATACCGGTAGAGTAGTTATTTTGTTTGCTTGTAGATTGTCTACAAACTAGGAACAAAAATATGGTTGGAGTATATACATGTGTCTTAATTAATTACCTTTGAAAATGTTGTTCAAAGATAGTTGGTGTCGTGCTAGGACAAATTTAAGTTTCTTGCTTTACTTGTTTTTAGAAATTGGTCGGCAAATTTAAGATAATGATAATAGTAAGTAGATAATGTTCACCAATTGTATTATTATTAATGTTTCACCCTTAATTCACAACGTTATCGATCAGGGTTGTGATGAAATGGAGCGATAAATATTTTTTTTATTCTTAATTAAAAATTTTAAATTTTAATTTTTTAAATATAATTCGCTTTTATTAGACAATATTTTATCTCCTAATATAGAACTTTTCGATGTAAGTTTAAATATTTGCCAAGGGATATAGGGTGCATTATTAAATATCTACATATTTTAAAGAGTAACTTTGTAGATTAAGAGTTGAGACTTAAAGTGAGTATTTGGTCAAGCGCTTAGAAATGACTTGTTTTGAGAAATATTTCTTTTTTAATAACTTTTTTTGTTGATAAATAGTTTATATTTGGCAATTCATTTTAAAATATTTTTGAATGCTTTTAATTAAAAAAATTGTGTTTGATTAATATTTTAAAAAAATTTTGACTGTCGAATTATATATAGAAAAAGATAAATATCAATAAACATTTATTATTAAAGTTATTTTATCGAGAGAAATTATTTTTAAAATCTATTATGTTAATTAAAGTTTGTATTTTTATTTTATTAAAATAAAAATTATATATTAAAATTTTCAATCAACAAAATACATGGATAAATCACCGAAAATATTAAGTATTGACATAATATTAACATGATAATTTTATTGTATTAAAAATATGAAATATTTTTTTTATATATAAAATGCATGATTACATAATCAAAAGGTTGTGAGTTGCTATACGTATTAATTAAATAGGTTGTTTTTTATAATTAAAAATTAATGAATTAATAAGGTAGAGACATTTCTCCTTATAATTATGAATTAAAAATGCAAGGTATTTTTTTTTAGAAACAGAAATTTGCAATTTTCATAAATATGACTTGTGTTTCTCCTCAAAAAGCACTTATCTTTATTGGCCAAAAAAGAAAACTTTTATATTATATCAAAAGCAAATAATGAAAGATAAAAGAGAAAAAACAATCTCTAAGAATAATTACATAAATTTGTTGTAGTTGTTCTACCTACTAACGCTGTTTATAATTCGGGAACATTAGAGACCCTTCTATCGTGTATTTAACTCTCTAATTGAGTGCCACATTAATAATTAATATGGAACTACACTTGATGATTTCACTTTAATTTTCGTTATTATTGTAAGAGTGAATAAAAGTCTCACGTTTTCTCTGTTTATATGAAGGTATAAGGCACAAGCATCCCCAGATTATGATTGAAATTCCAGAAACTAATGTGTAATTTTGTACACCTTTTGTCTTACGTGAATACACTCTGTGACTCTACGCAATTGAGACGCGTGAGAGATATTTGGATATCATGTAAGCCAAAAAGATGCACGAAATTACCAAAAAATGAGTTCAAGGGATAATAGGACCTTAGTTTAGTTAAGATGTGTCTTTGAGATTTCGATCATAGTCTAGGGGGTACTTGTACCTTTTCCCTTTATATGAATTTGGACAATATTCCCAGCTCATTAGCTAGCTTTTTTGGAGTTGATCGTATAATATCATAGTCTGTTCATCTTCGTTTGAGCATCTAATTTGTGCTCCAGTTATGTGTAAGCGTGAACTCAATTTTACTGATAGATTGACTGGTGATCCACTTATATATGTTCTACTTTGGCGCAAACATATATTTTATACCACTAAACATGACAACTTACAAATTTACAATTATCTTTAAGCTTTTTTATATTGTCAAACATACTTAATTAAGCTAACACATAGGCCATAGCCAAAGATTAATGCACTAAAAAATAAAAGTTACATTAGAAATGCCATTGTTCTCTTCAATCCAAGGAAGATTGATGATCAATTTGCCATCTTGTGAAGACCACTCAAACTCAACTTCAGTACCATTCAAGTAGCACTTGTTAGGCAACACATTTGTGTATGCTAAGAAATTCCCACCACCTTTAACTTCAACTTTTGCACTTACATAATTAGCATCATCACCATATTGAACTCCTTGTATGGCTCCTCCACTATTGAACATGTTGGTGACTCCAACTGGAGCAAATTTAGCAATGGGGCTGACCTGTTTTATCGGTACAAAGCTAAAGATCTCGAAAGTAGATGGTTCAAGAGATATTGGAGTTGTGTCTGATGTAGACTTTGTTAAGAACAATCCCTCAGCTTGATTGAGATACACAACATATTCCTCCGCCTTGCCCATTTCAGATGCTTCGATAAGTTGGTCCCATTCGATGTCATTCACATGAACTGATCCTTTCATTGGCTTGTAGCAATTTGAGTATCCCTTGATTCTTTTCTCCTTTGGATCCCAACCTGCTCCTTGGCAATTGAATGCACCAATGACTCCTCCATACTATGCACAAGAAGAAGAAAATCATAACTTATTGTTAAAAATAGTACGCGGTCTATCAATATCATCCCAATTCAGGTCTTGTTCCGGGCTTAAATAGATAAAACATTAAGGAATACGTATAAATAGGCAAAGCTAAATCAGATTAGAAGCAATTGTGTGTTGGCATACCTTGTTGAAATTCCAAATCTTGAGTATGGTTTTGCCATCAAAGAGTGGATTCTTGAAGATGCAGTCTCTAGTGGGGAGTGCAAAATATTGGCACTTGGGAATGGTGCCATCAGGGTAAACTAGCTTCGTTAAAAGATCGAAATCATGACCACCCAAGGAGTCACTAACATAAACAGGTCCTCCACAGATTGCCCTGGAGCCAGCATGGAACTTAGCACAGACATGATCAGATTGGAACATGTCCCAGTCTGGTTGAATAATCTGACCCATCCACATACTGTTGTAGGCACAATGAATCATATGAACACCTTGTAGCCAGTACACTCCATTCGGATCGCCATTTGGATCTTGGAACCAAAAGTCATCCCCTATAATAACAACAAAAACATTACTGGCATCTACATAAAAAAGACAGTCTGGTGCAATAAGCTCCCACTATATATGCACCCCCGTACCTCAAGGGTTTGTTGTACACAGTCTTACCCTACATTTCTGCAAGAGGCTACTTCCACAACTCGACCCTGTGACCTCCACCAACTTTATACTAGTGTCCACATATCCTGATAAATTTACATTATGAAAAGGACAGTAAGAAATTCTTACCAACTCTTCCAATAGAGATTTGCTTTGTTCCTAGGAAAAAGAAGTCATTACATTGTTGCATACTAGATATGAGTCCAGTACCATTAAAGTTCTTTGCTAGGGATTTCGATAGCCCATCGTAATATTTCTTTGCAAGCTCAACTCGACCACCATATTCCTCGCTAACATATTCCAGTGTCTGCAAGAAAAAAACCCTATTACAAAAATGTGCTTATAAAGTAAAATGAAAACAACAAAATGAGGACTTACATGAATAACGTCGACTTTAACTCCTGTAATTCCCACTTCAGAGAGGTAAGAATGCATTGAATCATAAAAGTCATCAGCTTGATCAGGATGAACAAGTCCAATGCCACCTTCCACTATTTTTATCACTGCAAGATCATCCATTGTCCCATCAAGGCCCTGAGAAAGTTTACACGCGATTATCTTGGAATTCAGGTGGGTAGTTCCAGGCCTTACACCACCCCAAGCACCACACAAGGCATGCCACACATAAATATCATCCAGGCCTTTGAAATGTGTCCTCAAATCCCTGGTAAACGCTTTCATCCCCGAGTCCTCGGAGTTATATTCCAATTCTTCACCATCCTTGCACATAGTCTGAAGAGAGTTTTCTTGGCTTCCAAAAAACATCTCATCCAACTCCTTCTTCAGTTTCTCAATCTTTATTTCAAACAATGACAAGTCAGTAACTCCAGACTGAACCGCCTTGTCGCGAGCTTTTTCTGCATGCTCAATCTCAATTGCCTTAGATATAAGCATCTTTGGCTTATTAAGGTCAAACAGTGGAGGATTTGGTCCTAACAAGGCTCCACCTTTGTACTTCCTGAATTTCTCACCTTCATCAAGCCTATGAAGCCTGGCAGTCATTTGAGTTCCACCAAGAACCAAATTTTTCGCATCTTCATGAGGTTCTTGATGATCAAAATTGATACTTTGCCAGCCATCATCAATAATAAGGAATCGCGGCGATACCCCACCTTGGGAAAACTCTTTAACTCCATGCCAAACCCCTGCAGGTTCAACAGTTAAATAAAAAGCATCCCAAGTACACCAACCAAATTTATCCACAAGAGATGGAACTGATTTCTCTTCTAAGAGCTTAAAGGTATTTAGATAAACTCTAAGAGAAGTATAAGCTTCTTTCATCAAGATGTAAGGATTATCAGACACATGAACATACGCGATCGCGCCAAAAGATGATGCTTTCACTTGGCTAGAACCACTCTCAGCACAAATAAGAACATGACCATTTGTACCAGGGTGAAGTGCAGACCTGAATTTCCCTTCAATTATTGGTATAATTATCACGTAAGATTTTATCTCAGGGACATCTAAGAGTACCCATTGAGTTTCCATTTGCAAATCAGAACCAGAATTCCCCACCCATTGTGTAGACCACCAAGTCTTGAACCTGAAAATGCTGAGGAAATTTCTGTCATTGAATTTCCCTAAGGAATTCATCAAGTGATGAGATGGATCATCTTTTTTGAATCCCAAGAATCCGCCTTTGGAAGACGTTGAACGAGCGCGATGGAACAGGGGAAGTGGAGCACTGGTTGTTTGGCAAATTGATGAAAAGCTTGAGAAACTAACATTGCTTGGAACTTCAAAAAGTAAAGGAATGTTTTTAACAAGGAGTTTTCCATTAGATAATTCAAAAAAGTTGTCCTCTTTAGGAGTTTTCATTACATTGAGAATTGAGTTAATTGGATCATTTGGTGGTGCCATGACAGGGGAAAACAGAGAAATAAAACAGAGGATACAAATGAGTAAATGAAAAAAAAAAAAACAGGAATAAGTTGAATGAAATAAGAAGCAAAGAGTGCAAGTATATATAGAGGGAATTCATGCTTTGATAGAAATAAAATTATAATCGTCTGTTTCAGTTTGATTGTCGTACTATCCAAAACTTCAACTTGAAGTTCGTATTAAATCAAAACCAGACAAATTAATTGAAACTTAAGAAGTAGGTTGTTGAGGTGCGAGGTGCGGACTATTCGCTTTCAATATCTCATCCGTGGCGAATTCTCTAACGATACATTTATTTTTTAGAAATTTAACACGTACATATTGATATTTTAAAGAGTCCGAGTAACGTATGTGTAGGTTGGTTGAAAAAAAAGGGAAAAAGGGGTTAGGACGGTTGATTACGGTGATTACAGTTATTTTGATAAAGGAATTTCTTTGATTGTGGCCACCTGTATGATCCTTCTATTAGAGCAAAGGGTCCATCTTTATTTCATTTGTTTCGGAAATTGAAAAGACAAATTTAACAGAAATGTTCTCTTGACAAAAAAAAAAACTATTCAATCATGTAAGTACAGGAATTTCGTTTTAGATAAGACAGTTACACAATTAAGTATAATTGTAATTAAGATTTTTAGGTTCATGTTTCATCGTTATTTATTATGTTAATAATTATTACATGATCAAAAGAATGAGTCGCATATCTAATAAGAACGTGTTGAAAATATAATTAAATAAATAATTTTAGATAGGATAACTAAATGTTTGAATAGATAGTAGGTGGACAACACTAGTTTGGCTGCCGTTTTTAATACGGATTGTCTTAATTTGATGGGATGTCTGTTATTGTTTTTTTTTTCTTAAAAGAAACAGTAAACATTTTTGTAAAAAATATATATATATATCATACTTTTTATTTTATGGAAAATACTTTTAATAACAGAAATAATGAAAAACACAATCAAACATTGGAAGGTGGAGTGGAGATTTGAGGAACATTTAAGAATGGAGAAAAATAAATAATTTTATTCCGTGAAGAAACAAAAGACGGTTGAGAAATGTGCATAGTCGATACTGGAAGGTTCCCACTCGAATAATAATAATAATAATAATAATACACTCTGTGTTTCTACTTATCTATTTACTTTTGAATTAATAAGCATATTAAGAAAATAATAATTGATATGATGAATTTATTATTGCACCCCTATTAATTATAAAGTTGATAAATTAAAAATTTAAAGTTTTTCAGAAGTTTTACTTATTGCAATTTATTAATTAAGGATATAATAAATAAATAAATAATTATTCTTTTTAAATTTGTCAAAATGAATAAATAATTAGAGATAACTAGAAAAAAAAAGAACAAGTAATTAACCACGGATGTAATAATAATAATAATAGTAATAAATAATAATAATCATAATTGTTATAGAAATCCATGGAAAAATCTCAAATTTAGGATCAGAAATATATTATTGAGTTACCAGCTCTTTATATAAAAGAGAATTGTAGAGTCTTAAGTTATCTAAATTCCTACTATAATATATATTACTACAATAATAATAATAATAATAATAATAATGCAATTATAAATAATCTATCCTAATTGTACTATAATTCTAATCATTATATAATTCTAGACTAAACAATTCTAATTCTCTGTTTCAATCGTCAGCTTGCTTCTTTATCAACACTTGCGGTAGATAAGTCAGTCAGCTTCATCCGACATGTTCCGATCGTCAGCTTCCTTTTTTTTTCATTATTTAAAAATTAAAATTAAAAATTCAAATCATAGTTAAAATAAAATAACTAATTTTGGATTTGCCGAAATATGCCTACCCCTAAATACCAGTAATAAAGTTGAGCGTACTCGATTTTTGACTTTACTATAAAATGATAAGGAACTAATTAATACCTAATAAATTGAGAAAATAATGAATTAGCCAAAACTAATTTATGTAGTAAAGTAGAGAAATTAAGCAATTGACTATTCATGTTCATTTTTACTTGTTTGACTCAACGTGTTTTTTTTAGAAGCAATAAATAGAATAATAATTTCATTATGTCATTTTTTAGATATGCTAAATTCAATATTTAAAAGATGACCATGATTAATAACAAAAATAAACTAAAAGCTTAGATAATAAATTGTTTTTTTGATACTCTAAACTGAACATTAATTTTAATACAATTTTAAATAAAAATAAAATTGAACAAATAAAATAAAGTACAAAATACTACTATAACAAATATTAAAGTTGGTACATGTATAATTAAATTATAATAGTTGAAAATATTAAAACTCGATAACTTATTGTTGTTGGTAAAGCGAGATGGTTCTTGAATGTGTGAAAGACTCTTGGTGGAGTATATCTATAAATTTCATTCATTACAAAGCATAGGATCAGATTTTAGTACGTTCGTGGGTCGGATTGAATCAATTATTAATTAAAATTAAATTTTTGATGTTTAAAAAATTACATAAAAATATATGTATATAATCTGTGATTCCATTGTTTCGTTAAATTTTATTTTTAATAAAATCAAATATTATTATTTAAAAAATATATATATATAAAATCGAACAATACCAAATCTCAGTACACCCGTAGTTTAACTGATTTATTTTAATTCTTTAATTTAAATAAATTTTTATCCAAGTGTGTACACCATTGCATAATAAAGATTAGAAATTTTACACAAATCTAATAGTGTTAAGAGTTGATTACATCTTATCCATACTCTTTTTAAAATCACAAAAGTCCCTTTAAATTAGTTGAATTTGGATACATCCCAAAATGTTTCGATACATCGCATCTCGATTTCAGGACATCACTCAGCGTTTCGATACATTGTGTCTCGATTTCAGATATATCACTCAATGTTCGAATACATCATGTATGTTTTGATATATCGCATAAAGTGATATATCATCGATACATCATAGATCTCATAATGTAAAGAGCTAATTACATCTTATCCATATATGTGATCGATATATCACAAATCTCATAGTGTTAAGAGTTAATTACATCATATCCCTACTCCTTTTCAAATCGTAAAAATCCCTTAACGTCTCAAAACGTCTTGATACATCGCATTCTAATTTCAGATACGTCTGTCAACATTTCAATACACCACATCTTCATTTCAATTACATCACTCAACATCGCAAGACATTGCGCACATTTCGATACATCATGTAAGATGATGTATTAGTTGATACATCATGTAAAGTGATGTATCCAAAACCCAAAAAAATTATAAAATTTTCTCAAATAATAAAAAAATTTTAAAAATATAATATAATAAATTATGTATTTAAATAATTTTTTCATGAAGATATATCTCGTGGATTGCGTTGATTAGACAGATACGGGGCCGGGGAAGCACAATTTTGTTTCATATTGAATGGGCCAACCCTCTAAGTTGACTTTGGGCCTACCCACATTAATTTCAGGTTCCCTTTCTTCTTGGTAATCCCTGATGGAGTACCCTACCAAATAATTTCAGATTTTTGGGTGGAGTTTAATTTAAAATTTTGGTCATTAATTTTGAGGAATTGACATAGATAAACAAGTGTTACATACAATTAGTAATATATAACCCAATATTAATTAGCAATTAATAAACAGATAAAAAATTGGCACATATTAGTCTAAAAGTAACTTATCGATATTTTTTATTTATTTTTAAATGATAAAAGATTTTTAATATTATCTGTCTTCTAACTTCCAACCATTACTCCTTAAAACTAGCAAAAGATTATTTAAAATTGTCTGTCCTTTTAAATTTACGTATTTTTTGAAATAATAAAAGAAAATTAATTTCATCTCTCTTCTAACTTCAAACTATTTCTCCTTAAAACTAACAAAAGATTATTCAAAACTCTCTTCTTTCAAATTATTTTGTATTTTTAAAAATAAAAATAAAAATTAATACCATCTCTATTCTATCTTCAACCATTTCCACTTAAAACTAGCAAAATATGATTTAGAAATATATCTTTTTCTTAAAATTAACAAATAATATTTTGATCATGATTATTCTTATTTCAAAGGTATTCCTATGAGTTCATTACCAACCAATTATTTTTCCTTTGAACTCAATTCATATTCACTTAACAAATTTGTATACATTTGTTTGCATTAGTATTCATTAATAAATATTCATTCATATAATAATTTGACATGTATTGTCTGTTCGTATTCATAATAAATTGATATACATTTACGTTTATTTGCACTAATATCTTTCAAATTTTATATAGGTATACATTTATATGTTAGATACATTCGTTCATATTCATTTATAAAATTCTATACATTTGGTTGCATTAATATCTTTCTAATTTTATATTTGTATTGTATACATTTGTTCGTATTCATAATAAATTGGTATACATTTGTTCGTATTTGTAATAAATTGATATACATTTATTTACATTGATTTTTTTTCAAATTTACATAGGTATACATTTGTATTGGATACAATCGTCCATATTCATTTATAAATTGACATACATCTGTTTGCATTAGTATCTTTATAATTTTACATATGTATACAGTTGCTTGCATTATTATTTTGGAATGCAGTCAACAAAATTCATTATTAATTATTATGCGTTCGTTTGTATTCATTAACAAACTTAGATACATTTGTTGGAGATAAAACAAAAATTCATCATCAAATTCAATCAACAAAATTCAATATTTTAAAAACTTGTCATAAATATATTAATTAATTATTTATTAGAAATTGAGAAAATCTCAATTTAAGAAATCACGATATATTAAAATTTTTGGGGGAGAAAAACGTTGCAAAAAATATAAATACGATAAATTGTAAAAGCAAGATAAAGAATTTAGAAAATCTCAATTTTTTTAAAAAAATAACCCAGACAATCAATATAAATAAAATTAGTATGATTTGAATTACTTACTGTGAAGATCGAGTTACTGATTGATCTTTAATGGAAATAATTTAAAGAAAAAGAGAGAAATCATAAACTTGAAAGAGGGAGAAAAAAAAGGAAAGAAAGAGAGAATTGAAGAATACGTAAAAAAAAAAATTGTTGACAAATTATAAGGAGAGAGGAAAAGGAACAATAAAAACATAACTGCTAGAAAATCGACTGAGAAAATCAGGAAAAAAAATGTATTTTCAAAAAAAAGAATGTGGGTATTTAATGTCATATTTAAAAAATATTTTTTTGCTAAAAAGTTTAAAGTACGTTATTTATTGCCAATTAAGTCTATAGATTGTTTTATTGTGCCATTTTTAAATTAATTCTTGTCCTTTCTCACACTTTAAGTAATGAAATAAAGGAAAAATTATATAGTTAAGCAAACTTATATTACTTAATTATCTACCATAGCTAATATTTATTTATATTACCATTCACAGTCATTTAATTTTGATAATTACGCTTTTCCATTCTTCTTAATTTGTATAATCGTGTACTCTTTTCCTTCAATACAGATGAGCCCCATTATCTCTCTTTAATCACTTTTTCTTATTTGCTCCTTTATTCTCTCAATTAAAATTGATTTCAAATTTTGAAATTTTCATTGATTCCCTCTCAATCGTGATTCTTGATTTATAGGTAAATATTTTTACCGTTAAATTCTCTTTAAATTTTTATGATTATCTTTACATTTTTATTTGTGATTTCATCATTTTGCCGATTTGTATTTGTATATCACTAAGATTTTTTTGTTTTTTCAGATTTTCAATTGGATTCTGGATGAAGATACATCCTCTAGGAGAGTCACAAGAGGTATATAATTTAGTCAAATAAAAATGAACGATTGTTCAACATTTTTTTCATCTTTTATACATATACAACCAACAATTTTTGTATAAAACTGTTTATACATATTGGACTGTTTATACATATTCAACTGCTTGTTTGTGTTAACTGATTTTGTATATGAAGTTTTTGTATTTGGAGTGTTATACGTATTCATTTGATTTTGTATATGAAGTGTTTGTATTTGAAGTGCTATATGTATTCAACTTATTTTGTATATGAAATGTTTGTATTTTAAGTGTTATATGTATTCAACTGATTTTGCATATGAAGTGTTTGTATTTGAAGTGTTATACGTATTCAACTGATTTTGGATATGATGTACTTATACGTACTCAACTGATTTTGTTTATGAAGTGTCTGTATTTGAAGTGTTATACGTATTCAACTGATTTGTGTATAAAGTGTTTATATTTGAAGTGTTATACATATTCAACTGATTTATACAATTGTGGACGTATACAATTTGATATAAACTACAGTAGATTATACAATTCATTTCTACTTTTATACATTTACGTACTCAAATTGTAGATATCAAGTCGTCTCTCTCTATCAATTCAAATATAACTGAAAACAAATTCTTCAATCACATCTCCATTTATCAATGGAGTAATTATACAATCACGAATAATTAGTTAATTCTTAATCTATTAAAATACAATTGCAAACAATTGTTCGCATGAAACTCCAATTATTAATGGAGAATTTATACAATTACATATACAAATCAGTTCACTTGCTTTGTTTTTCCAAATTCTTCATCTAGATGAATGCAAATAAAAAACACGAATCAATGCCAATCAAATATACGTTTCTGCACGAAAATTCGACATACATACAAATGAGTTGAATCCATAGTATAAACTACTTGCTTGTATTATGATGAAATTGTTGAATTTTTATTTTTGCGTGTATAACGATGAAATTGTTTGAATTTTTGTTTGAGTTGCAGATTGGTAAAGATAGCAAGAACTCATTATGTTGTTCCTATGAATGAGTTTTTGGTAAAAAGATATAATCACGTTAATTAAGTGATTGTTTTTCTTTCCACAACCAAAATTATCGGCCTTCCTTTTTTTAAAAAAAAAAAACAAATTTTGTATAATACAAATATAATACCAAATATACAAACGCTGTCATTTAAAATATAGCTATAAATTGTAATTAGCAAACTACAGTTATGGAGCGTAACTAAATTATTTGAATGGTTATATGCGAAAGTTCCCCTTAAAATAAATGATTGGAAATGTTCTCAATATTAAAATAAATAAATAATTTCTCATGAGGTATGACTTTATATTTTTTCGATATAATATCTCACAATTTATATCATAAAAAGTCATAACTAATTATGTTCTATTGTATAACTTCATTATACATAATTATGTCGAGTGAGATAATTTTTCAATTAGAATGCACAAGAAATTTACTAAAAAGCATAGTAAGTCATTCATTTCTACCTAACTTATGTCAACTAAGCATGTATTTAGTTTTAGAATTCATAAATCATGCCATAAAAAGTAGAATCATTTTGATTTGTGAGTCGAATGTTTGATATGAGTATTTCAATATATTAATTCTTTCGTTCTGTATTAATTGTCCATCTTATTATAAAAAATTTATCTTAAATTACTTATCAATTTATAAAATCAAGATAAATTTTTTTTCATGTTTATTTTTTTAATTACTGTTTTTGAAGTGTAAACGATTTTGTTAAGTTCTAAAATAATTCTTAAGGATAAATGGTAAAATTTTCCTTCTATTTATGATTTGTTTAAGGAACATGCAAAGAAGAAAGTGGACAATTAGTACAAGACATTGAAAGTATTATTTTCTATATTTATCTGAAATGAAAATTTAGTTTATTTTGTCTTAGTCAAGATTTTCTAAAATGATTAATGTCATAAAATTAACTAAACAAAATAATATATGATAAAACTTTAGTCAAATCACAATTTCTTTATATTAACAATAATTAAGTTAAGAAAATGATTATTAAAATAAAATAAAAGAGGTAAATATAATATTATAACACAAAGATATTAGGAAAACAAAATTTGAGAGAAGGTTTGTATAATTATGTTTTTTATCTTTTGGTATAATGACTTTATGAAAAAATTATTTTAATTTGACTGACATTATAAAAGAAAAAACATAGGTTTAGTGACTTTATTTATGTAAAATTTAAGTGACTTTATCAAATATTTTTTTACTATAGTAACTTTTTGAAATATTTACTCAAACAGTTGATGTAGATAAATCTTTGGGAAAAAAAGTTTAAAATATATTTGAATTTTGATCGAAATTATTGTAACGATATCAAACTTTGAAAAAGATCTTTTACCCTTTCACTATTTTAGCGGTTATATGTGCCCATGTCGATATAAACAATATTGTATAATTATAAATAGTAATGTATCCACGTGAATATATTAAATAGTGTAAGGGATAAAAGGTTCTCCATAAAATTTAATATAATAATAGCAATTTCGGCCAAAATAAAAATATTTTTCAGATCTTTTTCTCTAAATATTTCTGTCAAATAATAGATAAATGCTTACTCACACTCAAACAAATGATAACATAACATGTGTCTTATGCATAGCCCAAATATAATTAAATATCACTCTTCATATTTTAATTTGTTTGTCTAATTTAATTTGGTAGAGTTTTGAAAAACAAATATGACATCGGAATCTTATAGTCTTAAATTAAAAATATGTAAGATGTACCAACATATGTTTTCTTATCTTATAGTATTACATATGTAACGTGTGAAGTTGAAATTAAAGAATTGTTAAAAATAAGAAAAATGTAAAATACATAAACGTAGCCTTTAATAGTGATTTACTTTGGTTGCTTATATCTTTTTGTTGCTTATTCAGGTTTCAAACTTCCTTAATTGATATTTACATTCTTCAACTTTGAATGTGCGTGCATAAATAGACACACGTTCTACATTAAAAATTTCGTACGATTTGAGATATAAGACATGTGAAGCTCACATATTTATCATGTAAGACGCGAAATAGTAACAATTTAAGCGTGTATTTATAAGTTATGTACGTCCAATTTAGAAGGCAAGTGTTCAATAAAACTAAGTTAAATGATATGTTTTATATCATATTGACTAAAATTATGACATGACTATGATAAATCACATTAATAATTTAATAAAAATAGCAGATCTTTTCTTCTTTTTTTCCTATTGAATTTTCAAGTTAGGTTTCAAATATACTTTTGTGCTTCACAAAAATGAAAATTAGTTATTAGTACTGTATGTACACTTGATTTTGTTGTTTACAAGATGTTAGGAAGAGTTTCTTCACTTGTAACGATCTTGATCTTCGCTCAAACTGGAATTCTGTATTCTCACCATGAAGCAGCTCATTGGAGTTGCGATTCCAACACCGATACCCATATTCAAGCTCACTTCAACCCAGGAAGAATAACCCTCGATGGACAAGTTGATGATTGGAAAGATATTGATGGTTCTGCATTTTCTGTTTTACCTGCTTTAGACCCAGATGCAGATAAGGCATACAATGGTGGGAAAATGACCGTCAAGGTACTTGTCAACTCATTTTGCAAGAAAAGATTCAGTTTTTTTTTTTTTTTTAACTTTGGATTCTTGTTGGAATCACCCCTTTGTTAAATAGCTCAAAAAGACTAAATTTTTGTCTTCAATACTTTTGATTTTTGTTGAATTGCCTTGGAATCCGGATGAAAGGGATAAGTTAGAAATGATTCATATAGCCCTACCCGACTGACTAGCTTGTGATTGAAGCATAGGTGATTGATTGCATTTACTTATTGACACTGGCGAAGTCAGAAATTTCGTTAAGGATGTTCAAAAATTAATGTATAGACATATATACTTTGAATAATTTTGTATGTAGATATTGCAATTTTTCGACCAAGGGGTTCGATTATAGGTGGCTACCCCACTGCTTATTGATTGTATTTACTAGGATGAATTTGAGCACAAGATGTTTTTGTCCTTTTGCGCAGGCGTCACATGATGGCAAAGATGTTTTCTTCATGTTGCAAGTTGACGGGGATTATACATATTCTGAAGGGTATGGATTTTTCAAATGCTAGGACAAAGAGACCTTCATGCTTTATGACAATTTATATTTCCTGCAGATGGGAAGAAAGGATATAGGTATTCAAAGAAATGTTATGTTCGATTAGAAATTGTGAAGGAGATTAGTTCAGAGGTAGATTCTAGATTTTATGTCATTTTTATGTTAACCATTAACTCACAACATCCTCCTTTATCCAGGCTTAGGAATGGTAATGTGAAGCTCGCGTAGAGTTAGGGATTTGAAGTATAGTTGATTGGTCAATTGATTGATTGATTAATTTAGACGTGAAGACTCTTCAATTAAGTAGTAACATCAAATAAATTTGGTCAGACAGAAAAGGTAACAAGTTACTTGAGCAAGAGGCTGTATTTCCATGTCATTCAGTTATTTAATATGCTTAAGTTGCTCTTACACATTAGCAGTTCGATCAATTCTAGGAAACCACGTTAGTTGGGTAAAGGTTTGAGTTTTGACTGGAATACCAAAAGCTCATTTGTGGCTTTCTTGCCTTCTTCACCGTCATCTATGAAGTTAATTTGACTGTAGGAATGTTTGCGATATTTAGTTGTTGCTTTTCAAAAAATGTCTGACATCTTTTTCCTTGTTTCAGACCCTTAATTCTCACAGTTTTATTGCTCACTTCAGATACAGTAACAAGACTGCATCAGTTGCTTTTATGTTCCAAATTGGTGAAAATGCATCTTATCATAGAGTAAGTGGCTTCAAACCTATTCTTTCTCTTTCTTTTCCTTCCTTTCTATATCCTACTTCTTCCTGTTAAATATCATGAACTGCTTTTGGAATAACATCTGAGAAGTTCTTCTACTTCATAACTTCAAGATGGGAGGGTGTGAAGAAGAACCTGATACTTGCACGAGCAAGTCATGCAAGGGCCATGAAGTTGACCTTATGCATTTCTCTATAGGTAAGGCGATTCCTGGAAGACTATGGAGGGAACATGCTAGATAACAGTGAGGGAAATGGGGGTGACAGGTAATCAAACTGGTTCTGCACTCTTCTTGCAAATTACAACAATTTTTGTGCCATTAAATTAGTAAAGAAGTACTAATTCGTTTCTGTTGGCAAACTAGGACAGGTTTGGTCATTTGGTTGATGTATATTGTTGGAATCCACACTGCCGTTATTTGGATGGCTATGGTCCATCAGGTATCATTTGGAGATTTTTTTTTAAATACGCTTTTTCTTTGAGAAGCTTCAAGATTGGATGGTAGATAGTATATGTGAGAAATATAGCAAAATAATATTATTGAATTGTTGTTGTATCTACATTATTACATGAGACCCTATTTATAGACCATAGAATACAATCCTTTACCAAATAGGATACTATTTAGTAGTCATATTCCTATTCTAATAGAATTATATAAACCTATTCCTATTCTAATAGTATTGTATAAACTATTCCTATTCTAATAGGATTGTATAAACCTATTCATATTCTAACACTCCCCCTCAAGCTAGTGCGTACAATTCATGCACCTAGCTTGTTACAAACGTATTAACACGGGGACCGATGAGGGGCTTGGTGAGATATTTGCAGACTTCACAAAATTGACGGTCAATCTTAATGTGCTTGTCTTCTCATTAAATACTGGATTTGATGGATTTGATGCATAATGCCAGTAAATCTCAATGTGCTTAATCTTCGCATGAAATACTGAATTTGATTCATAATGTTGGTGTTGAACTTCCCAACCCAAGCTTGAGAAAAATTGTTCTAGACCATAGAGTGATCTGCACAATCGGTAACACAATCGACATACAAGGCTACTAAACTCCCCCTGAGCAACGAAGTGCTCAAATCTAATATAAAGTATATGGATCATGTTGGCATCAATAGATGAGTTAATATTAAATAAGAAAGTCACCAAAAAATTTATTGGAACATGCTCATATGTCGGAGTATTAGATTTGATGGCTAAAAATGGTCACAATCTAAGAAATAAAATTATATAGGTAGGGTCGGAATGATGTCACGACCCAACTAGAAAATAGAAATTATATAGGATAGTTCAAATTGATGGAACGACCCCATTGACAAAAAAAGAGATATAATATGGGTAGGGTCGGAATGATGGCACGACCCTAATGAAAAAGAGAAATTATATAGGTAGGATTGGAATGATGGCACAACCTACGCAAATCAGATTTGAGGAGTCACCGGAAAAGACGAATGGAACTATGCAAATCAAATCTAAGTTACTGAAAAGACACATGTGTTATGCAACTCAGATATGAGAAAATAGTTTGGAAAAAAATCCACGGTACTACACAATTCAATATGAAAAGTAGTCCGGGAGATGCACGGTGCTACGCAAATCAGATATGCAAAAAAAGGTAGTCACCAGAAAGATGGGACGGTGCTACAAAATTAAATATGAAAAAGTAGTCACCGGAATGATTGGACGGTGCTACAAAATTAAATATGAAAAAAAAGTAGTCACTGGAAATGATGGACAGTGCTACACAAATTTAATATGAAAAAGTAGTCACCGGAATGATGGGACGGTACTACAAAATTAAATATGAAAAAGTAGTCACTGGAATGATGGTACAGTGCTACACAAATTTAATATGAAAAAGTAGCCACCGGAATGATGGGACGGTGCTACAAAATTAAATATAAGAAAGTAGTCTCTGCAAATATATACGGTGACCCAACTTTTGACGATATTAGCAATCAAGATCCCAACTGTGATGACCAACTTGAAGAGAACATTGAATGTACCCCTGTACTTGTAGGGAGCAATCTCAGATAAATAAATAGGTACTGATTGATTAGCAAATCCGACTCCAACTCCAAGAAGGATACGACCCAAGATGAGCATGCTAATGTGGACAACAGCAGCATTAAGAAGGGCACCAAGCAAGAAGAAGAGACCTCCAAGGAACATTGTCACTTTTCTGCCATGTTTCTTATTAACAAAAGAAGCGACAAAGAGAAGAAGAGTTTGAGAAAAGGATCCATAGAAGTAACTCCCCCTGAAATTCCAATGTCGTAACCAAAGATCAACCCTCCCATTGCTACCATGATACAAGTAATCGCCACGTAACGTGTCAACTTCCCTGGGTACTCTGAACCTCCTTCATCAGCAGCACTAAAGTTTCCACCAGCCATGATCAATATCAATATCAATGGAAAGATGTGTTATGCTGTCGGAATCTGCCCACAGTAGCCTGAAAATTCTGATTTCACCGGAATCTTGCTGGAAACGGCCCAAAAATCACCAAAACCCTAATTCCGGTGATCGAATCTAAAGAAAAATGGTCGGGTTCTGGTCGGAAGTACTGGACGACCTCAACAGAAGAAAAATATCGAGAAAAAAAAAGATCGGAAAACCCCTCACGCGCCGGCGCGTGTACAGGTCTCGCCGGAAAATTTCTGCCTCCGATCGGCGCGTGAGGGCGCGTGGAGGGGTACTTTCCGGTGGGTCAGGTCGGGGTTTGGTCGCCTGAGCCTCCCGAGCCTCGTGACGGTGTTGTCTTTTGCACAACACCTTTAGAACGAAAGATGACGCAAATCAGTCCCACCGTCGCCACCGGAATTTGACACCGGTGACTTGAAGTTCTCAAGTGACCTAACTTTTGCTAACATAATCATTAGCCGGACGGGCGGCATATATGAGTAATAGCCGCCCGCCGACAGCGGAAGCTCTTTGATTGTTTACCAAGATCGTAGAGGCTCTGATACCATGTGAGAAATATAGCAAAATAATATTATTGAATTGTTGTTGTATCTACATTATTACATGAGACCCTAATTATAGATCATAGAATACAATCCTTTACCAAATAGGATACTATTTAGTAGTCATATTCCTATTCTAATAGGATTATATAAACCTATTCCTATTCTAATAGTATTGTATAAACTATTCCTATTCTAATAGGATTGTATAAACCTATTCATATTCTAACAGTATAACTAATAGTTGCTTCTTTATTTTCCAATCAGTAGCATGGATAATAGTGTAGTGATATCATTGCATTCTATTGTACTGAGACACAGAAGCGAATGTAGAACTGCAAAAGACTCGTCAAGTAGCAAGGAAGTTGTTTATATGCATATTAGCTATTTGTTATTATGATGTGCAACATTTTAACCTGGATTGAGATATAGATCTTGTATTGCCAGGATTAGATTTTTGTATTTATTTTGTGTTTGTGTGTCTTTCCTTTTATATAAGATTTGTGAATTGTGTCATTTTAAAACTAATTCTGCATCAAACTCTCCCGTCTCCACATTTTAAGGGAACTGCTGTCAACAGTGTATATGTTGGTCCTACCTTCACTGAGTGTCACTGGATCTACTTTCCACGAGGAAATAAAATTGCATTAAGACATTAGACAGTCATTATTTTCAACAACCTGCAAAATTTGTCCGAGTAAACTTGACTGGGATGTAGGACATTTCTCCTGTATAAGAGGGAAATCTTGTCTGAAAGGTCTTGTTGGAAATACCATTTTAGTATCCAAACTGTGGAATTATATTGCCTATTTATGTTTCAACCGATTTTTCTCTTTTTCCCTCTGGTGTGCCTATTGACTTCTCCTTGTATAACAGTAAATGATACTAGTGCACAGAATGATTGGAAAGGAACATGGTGGCACAGTAGCTTGACTCACTCAGGTAAATAGCGATATGGCTTTTATTCCCTGAACATTTGTCCTTCTCTCACTTGAGTATATTTTACTTTTTCTTCTGTAGTACAACAAAATTAGGAGAAATTAAGCTACTTTCTTATCTAGCCTATAGCAAGTGGTATAAATATATTAGGAAGCCTTCTCAAAAGTTATAGAAAGTGGTATAAATATTTTGAATCTAGAAGTTTCAAAAGTTACATACAGGTATAGGACAATTGTGAAACCGTTGTGGTTGGAAGTGCAAAAACAAATTGGCTCATAGAATAGAACAAATAGTTATCTTATTTAGTCTGAAACTCAGAAGGGTTTATAGGTAGATTGTTCTGAGTGAATAGTGAAATATAACCTACTTCACTTCAAGTAACAGTCTTAAAGACCGAAAGCGATGAGCCAACTACACCAACTTTCTGCGTATTAATTGGTTGTTTGATTTCATTGATCTAAGAAATTGACCCTGTAATGGATCTTCTTCTTCTTTTGTTGCACGGCCTTCTTTTTCTTCCAGATTCTCAACCGAACTTCCACAGACACCTTTTTGGATTTTGAAATGATATCAGTTTAGTCTCATGTGGGATGTCTTAATGTCCTTGTTATTCACCTCGTTGAAATGCTTTTCTGTGTGGGATGTCTTGATGTCCTTTTTATTCACCTTGTTAAAATGTTTTTCTTTCAAATCTCTGGTTTGTTTCTTTTGTTACATATATTTTTATCCACATAGATCTACTATACAAAGTGCTGGCTTGCAAATATGTTAGGGCCTCATTGCAGAAGATGATAAATTGAACAACAAAAACAAATCTTTTCTATTAGATTGAAGCTGGACACTGGATTACCAGACCTGCTTAGGCATCATGTGCTGTGAGTCAAATGGAAAACATTAGTAAGAACCAGGAGTAATTTTCCAAATCATATGTAATGTGAAGTGGTTCATCTCGTCCCTTTTTGACACCTTCAATCATCAGGGTGCCAGACTTACAGAATGGTGCTTTTGGGGGGTCTGTAGAGCATGATTAAACTTTCCCAGGAGTCATCTGTCCATTAGATTCATTTTGTGCTCCTACGTTGTGAAAGTCTTAGTAAAGTTCTGTCTTTCTCAAGCATGCTAATCAACGGATATAAGCAAGACTCATTACACCTTTTCTGCATTTTGAAGATAGTATAGCTGAATGACTGTGAAGATTAGCTGTCGTAACCAGTAGAGATTTGCCATACGACAGAAGACTAGTTTAGGTTCCAGTGAGATAGAATGCTCTTTCCAACCTTGGTCTTTGTGACCACACTAACTAGAACATAAGAGGTATTTACAGGTCTAACTGTAATGATGTCCAAATATTCACAGTTGTTGTACAGTAGTCACTTTCCGGAAGGCTGTATTTAGAGTTAAGAATCTTTACAGGACTCCCTCGGATGCCAAAAGATTTAGCATCAGGGCTGAGCTTTTGTATCCTTAACTTTGTGCATACACCAGCACCGTGCTGTTTTCAGTCATTAAAATCTCTTAGTTAACAAAGAAAGAGATTAGAGGAAGATAATCTTGTGTTGCAGGCAGCGGCCTTGGTTGTGTTATATACCTCTGTGTTGGATCACTGTGGCTTCTCATTGCGAAGGTTGTTGACTTGTCAAGGAAATATGTTAGGAAGCCAATTGAGCAAAATCTTTATTATTGGTTGATAGTTATCGTGTCCTAAAACTCTTGTCATTTACTACCTTTGTTCCAACATCTAATACTGTTAAAACAGGTTTTATTAAGGATGACAGCCCATATTCATCCAGCAACCAATCCGGTGCATATTATTTTGAATTTTCCAGGCCACTGAGAACAATGGATCGCCTTCAGCAGGTAACAAAGTGTTTATGCAACATTAGTAATTGGATGAGATTGTGTTACAGTTGAAATTCCCTCTGGCAGTAGAGTTTAGAGTAGTTCATTCTTTCTGTTTACACATATCTTATTAAAACACAACTTAAACTTGCAAGAACAGAGTCTTGGCCGTTTGAGTTGCGGGAGGGTGCAAATTTTTTTAAGACAAAACGATGTCGAACACCATTTTCCTTTTGTCTGCCAAATCAGCCCTTCAATATCTGCTGAGTTGTAGTTGATTGATTTCGAGGGGCGTGGATTTTTTGCAGGATACCCAGTTCACAATTGGCAAAACAAGTAAGATGTCTGTGGCATTTTGGTACCCCGAGAATGGAAAACCATGGCATGGGTCTGGTCACTTTTCAATTAGCTGCGATTGGATACTGTTGGATATCTTGCCAGATAGTTCTGAGCTCACCAAGGTGCCACAGAGAAGTTCCTGGGATGCTGCTACAGCATTCTCCCTTCTCTTTTCAGTAGTGGCTTTTTGTATATCCATCTTTGTTGGGCATAGAGTCTCGAGAACCAAGAACATCCCTTTTACACCCATGAGCAATCTTTAAAACTGGGACAAGTTTCTGCAGATAACCTTTTTGCTTTCGAGTTGACGTTGATTAGTTCATTCTTGATTCTAGTTTTGTTTTGTGATATTATAAAGAACTTTACACTTGGATTTTACAGTTTCTTTCTCTTCTTTGTTGTGTTGAAGTAGCATCAAAATTCAAAAGTATATTGCTATGTCACTAACTGACTATACATTTCAAGATGCAAAAGTGTAAATCATGCAACTTGGAATGGTTACTTTGAGAACTATGTCGTCTCATATGAGTCATATCAACTTCAATCCCAGTACTAATTTTCTGCATATATTCAAGTCTATGTAATTCCAAGCCAAGGCGGATCCAGGATTGAAGTTTATGAGTTTCTATAATAATCTCAAATCAATTTCTAATGATAATCGGGTTCACAATCAAATATTTATAAAATTTTAGTGGAGAAAAAATTTCGCACTTATGACTGAATATGCAGAGCAGAGTAACAGAAAATGAAAAATGTGAAATGAAAGAATTATCATTATATATCTGTGAAAAGGTCTTGAATCCTTAATATATTTCTTTAAAAAATAGAGAGCACATATCTTACACAAAAAGAAGATGGAAAAGAAACAAAACCATATACTAGGTAAAAATCCTTTTAATTATTCAGGACAAACACTTTCAAGCAATTCTTCAAGGTCACAACTCATTTCAATTCCATCTTCCTTAATTCTCAGTTTCATATCGTCTGTTGTTCTGTTAGCAGCTGCGTAAGTGCGAAGCAATGAACTATAGACATCACTACTAAGGCAGTTTACCTTCTTCAGAAACTTGTAGAACTCCTCAGCACCATCAACATCTTTTTCTTCAACAAAATACTCGAGAAAATTACTTATGGTTTCATATTTTGGTCGCCATTTGTTTTCCTTTATCCGAGAGGCAATTGCTTCCATGCACTGTTGAGCAAAATTGATTTGACGTTTCCTCAAATAGAAAAGCATGAACATTTCCCAAGCCAAGAAGAAAGGTCCTTGTGATCTCTTCAAAGCACAATGAAAGACTTTCTCCGCATTGTTTAACATGTCATGTCTCAGATAAGCTCCAATGACATTATTTGCCAGCCTCATATCATAAGTAGAGCAGCTTGATTCCCATTCCTCGTAGTATTTCTTTAAACCATCCATGTCGTTATGCTTACTAAGGGACTGAAGCATGACAAGATAACTAGAATTGGTTAGATCCAAGGAACTCTTTAGAGAACCCCAAATACGATAAACCTCACCTAGATTAGATATTCTGGCGTGCAAACTAATCAAATAGTGGTAAGCCTGACGATTACGAGGTCCCATCTCTTCTTCAAGCTTCTTTAGAGCTAACTCAGCTTTTTCGTTATGCCCAGCCTTAACATAGGCAACAGCCAAGTTACTATATGTGGTCCAATCGCACTCCTTTGCATTCTCCTGTTTTAGCTCTTCGAAGACCCTTTCCACTCCTTCTATATCATCTAAACAAGAATAGCTATTCATCCAGATATTATATGAAAATGTGCATAGCGGAACCTTTCTGCTCTTCATTTCCTGTACCAAAGGGGCAACTTTTTCTGGTTGCCCTAGTCTCATATATAATGACATAAGATTGTTGAACGCCAATGATCTATTTGTGAACTTCAATTGATCCATTTTCTCAAAAAAGAATAACGCCTTGTCTGTCATTTTTTCAACACAGTAGCAATTCAAGAGTGCTCCATAAGTGCTTTGATTCTGCATGGAGGGTGAGAGGCTGCCAAAGTATTTTTCAGCTGCAGTTATTCCTTGAACTTTTGCTATGAGATCCAATCGTACTCCATAATCACCATACGAAAAGTTTATACCTCTTTTCTCCATCCACTCCATTATCTGCAACAATAAATAGGAATATCAACTCATGATATTCAAAATCATTTTATGTGGATTTACTCCATCTAGATGGCATAACGAAACAATGTCTGCATAAACATATTCCTGGCGAACAGTTGATAGAAACATACAATACAATTGCAGCAGGTAAAATATCTCCTCTCTGGAGCATAACTCCAAAAGATCTTAACTAGCACATCATAAAACAACAATCAACAATGCCTAATCAGTATCGCAAACTATTTGGTGTCGACTATAAAAATCTCATACACGCATTTACATACTGCTATATTCAGGGCATTGATTCCAATACCGGCCAACAATATTGTCTTAAGAGTTAATACAAGCTTGTTTCTTCTTGATATTTTTATATCTTATACAGGAACTGATTAAGCCTGAAAACATGCCTATTCTAAATTTAAATGTTTCAATTCCAAAACTATAGCAATCAATCATCTACCTCAATCCCGAATAAGTTAGAATCGGCTATATGAATCATCTACATCCTAAACAATTCGTCCTTATACTACACAAGTCTGTCAATCACAGTATAAATTAATGTAAACTATATAGATTCCATTTTACCAGCTCATTTCATTCTATTACTAATAAAGTAAACTTGGTGAGCTAAATGAAGATTTCAGTGGTTATACTATACCTCAAGAGCATGCTGGTATCTTTTATATTTGCGAAGCTCCTTGATGCATTTTTCCAGTTCATATTTCTTCACTACTCTGCCTTCTCTCGTGTACGCATTTATTGTTTCAGTAACCGACCCTTTCGTGGCTCCTAAAGCCGACAATCTCCGGTAGAGCCTCGAATCTCTTCCACTCTGCTCCGCCGCCGTGAAACATAGTTTTCTGAGGTTCAGTCGGGTCTCGTTTGAGATCTGACGGGTCAAATTCCGGATCATTTTGGCCCGATAACTTTCCCAAGTATAACCTCCAAGCTCGCATTCGCAAGGGTTTTTACCAGGGTTTAAGCATTCTTATTTCACTTAAATATCTGCTCTTCCTTTTTTTTTTTTTTGACTATAGTTTTAGTCTACTTTCAAGTATATCAAAAATATATTTTACTTTATAAAGTATAGTTTATTAAGTAATTTTTATTTTTTGAGAATTGAATATTATTAAAAGTAATTTATTATATGATGTTAGGGATACAATTAAAAATATTTTCAATTTTAAAATGATAGTTGTTTTGGAATAATTTTTGAAAACTAAAATGCCTATTAAATTTATTTTAGATGATTATTACTTGCTGCTGCTACTTCAAAATAAATAAAAATCCGGTCAAGTATAATTATCAAATAATTTCAATAGTCTTATAGATTCATGTTATGTGTAATGTATAATAATTTATGCTTGAGATTGATTTAAATTATATATTCATCTTAATAATAAAAATAACAAAAGCGTCAATATTTTTATTTTTTAATACTATCAAATAAAACAATTAAGTGTACCATAGCTAATATTTTCAAAAAAAAAATATGACTAACAGAAAGATGTGGACTTTCCAACTTTTTTACCTGTCAAACCTCGTACTTGTATAATTTTTTAAACGAAAAAGGGCCTAAAATATCCTTGAAGTATTAAAAATGGTACACAATTATCCTCTATCCACCTATTGCCCCCAAATACCCTTTCCATCCACCTTTGGGTCCAAATTTACCCTTTCATTAACGGACCAAAATTAAAAATAATTAAATAATATTTTTTAATTACGTGACACTCAACCATTGGTTGGAATTTAATTATTTAAAATAATTTTAAAATCACCCAATACCCACCCCTTTTAACTAAACCCGCCCCACTTGACCCAATTCAAAAAAAAAACATCTAATTAAAAAACCCTATTCTGAAAAAACCCATCTAATTCAGAGCAGTTCCCCACTATAAATCATCATAATTATGCACAACCCACAAAACATTATCAAATTAACTTGCAAATTGCCCACCAGAACGAGCCATCCACGAAATCACCAATTTCTCATGACCAGTATTCTTGTTGTATTGCTTTATTCTTCTCTTCTTGCACATCGATTATACCATTCAAAGCACAGGAACTTGCAGCAAAGAGGGAACATGAATAGATCGTGATCTTGAGGAACACGATGAGAGTTGCTACTTGAGTTGAAGAACACGATGGATGGAAGTTGTCTGCAGATCGTGAATAAATTGGAGGAATAAGGTTTTAGTTTTTTTTAATTATATGGTTTTTTCTGAATTGGGTCAAGTGGGGCGGGTTTAATAATATTTGGGGTGGGTTTAGTTAAAAGGGGTGGGTATTGGGTGGTTTTAAAATTATTTTAAATAATTAAATTCCAACTAATGGTTGAGTGTCACGTAATTAAAAAATATTATTTAATTATTTTTAATTTTGGTCCGTTAATGAAGGGGTAAATTTGGACTCAAAGGTGGATGAAAAGGGTATTTGGGGGCCAATAGGTGGATGGAGGGTAATTGTGTACCATTTTCAATACTTCAAGAAAGGGTATTTTAGGCCCTTTTCCGTTTTTTTAAATTATACTAATTTTAAAGAATTCGATATTTTTAAAAAATCTTAATAAATATACTTTTATAATTATTTGAAAACCTCCAATTAAGTATTTTATCATGTTCTTTAGTTGAATTATTATTTAGAACTCAATTATGATTTTAAGTTTGATCTATTCTTGGAGATTTCTTCAGAATTTGGAAAAAGCGTGTGAAATTACTCATGAACAAATTTGTCGGGTAAAAAGTGAGAAAGTTTGCATATTCCCGTAAATCTTAAATATTTTTCGTGAAAATATTAGTTTGGGTATACATTATTGCTTTATTTGATAGTCTTAAAAAATAAAAAAATTCACAGCTTTGTTATTTTTATTATTATAATTAATGAGTATATAATTTAAATGAATCTCAACCATAAATTATTATATAGTATATATGGCATGAATCTATAAGGCCATTGAATATTACTTGACCTTATTATACTTGACCGAATCTTTATCGCTTTAGAATACACCAAAAATTAAGAATAAATACTCACTTCATCAATTTTAACTTGTTCACTTTGAATTTTACAGATCTCTTACAAAATACTAATAATTAAATGAACTGATTTTGAGAATAAAATATTTTTAAAAAATGATTTGTATGAAAAATGACAATTAAAAGTGTAATAATTGTATATATTTAATATAATAGACAAGTAAAAGTGATATATTTAATGTAATAAACAAATAAAAGTGAACTGCACGAATATAAATTACCAAAATAATTTATAATCACCGAAATATATATAATTTATATTAATCATAAATTTCAAAAATCTTGATTCATTCTTAAATTTTGGATGCAATCATATAACCTAAAGTTTGATAGCCATAAGAACACTTGAGATAGCATATGGCCTTTACCATATCCCTCTTATAACTATCATTGGGAAGATATAATTTTGAAGCAGAAAATTACAGGACCAAAGCAACACACAGCGACCAAATCAAAATTGATTTCATCCCTAACCTAAGCTATGTTGCTTGGCTCTTCCAAAACCCGCGGCCCCATGTCGTATCTCATCTTCCAAAAATAGAGTTTTGGGAGGATTTGACATGGGTGAGGCAGTCTTTGGAAGACCTTACATCATAATCCACAAGTAGCAAAAGTTAGCAGTGCAATTGAAACAGCAGCCAAAGTGAATAATTTACACTTGAGTCTCATCCATATTAGCCCTATGTTTAAATTTTCCCAAGACTAGAAAGGTATTAAAGTTACAGGAACAATTTTGATGCATCAAGAGAACCAAATACTACATATAAGATACACTTTTGGACAATAAAGATCATTTTACATGAACCATTTCAGAAGCACCATAACTTCCTCCCAAGCCATCTCTGCAATGGACACCAATCTGATTGGACTTTGCATACTTGCTACTTGTTATGGGATATAACAATTTATCTTCCTTACATTTCCTCGATGCGAATGGTGAGTTTGAAAGAAAAGCTGCACCAACTTAGACCATGATGTGACACGTAAACCAACCATATCCCACGGTACTGCATCACCAAAATCATAGGAGAGAAATCAAACACCAACTAGACAGAAACTGAAAGTACACAAATCCAAAGTGGAATAACAGTGCAATAACTTAATACTATATAGAAGACCAAGAAAAAAATAGACCGAAAAGAAAAAAGATCAAAGGTTAATTTGAAAGGAAAAGTACATTTTCCAACAAGTTGATTATCCCAGTAATACCTAAATAACAAATCAACGATCCCAACCAGAAGGCCTCCGTCTTTCTCTGGACTTCTCCTTTGAACTGCAAGGGTGAAAAAATGACTTTAATTAATTTAATGTTCAAGTACTTCATTTTACACTTGATTGAGAAAACAGATGTAGATAAGGTGATATAGTCACCTCTCTGAACTTTTCTGGTTAGCTCCATCTCTAGCAGGCTGACTAGAAGTATATCCCCCAGGTGTTGCAGCAGTAAATGTCGAACTAATATGGGAAATATTACCATTTCCACCTATAGTCCCACCAGAGACAAAGCCTTGTAAGACCATTTTCTTGTTGGGAAACGCGCTAGCTGTGCTATTCATCCCTTGATTTTGAGAATTTGATGATGCAGCAACAAAGCTACTTTTGAATTGTGACATCATGCCTGTCCTCAGGGAATTAACAGCTGCAGAACGGCTTGGAGCGGCGCTCTGGAGAGGGTTATTTGATTCAGGATTGTATCCAATCCCTAGACCAAAATCCACACCTCTTACACCTTTATTGTTTCCTCCTCCCCTTCCTTTGGCCCTTTTTCCACCTGAAAAAAGTCATAAAATTGTCATTAATAGTTTGGTTAGACAATCAAGAATCTAAAGAAATCCCACTTTCCTTCTCCCCAAGCTTTACAGTTGTTAAAAGGAGGGTGGATCAATAGAACAAAATCCCCAAGAGTTACTATATGGAACCATCAGTGCCCATCAATGTACTATTTTGGGGAAAATCTTCAACAAGATCAACAATAAGAATAAATCCTTACCTCCTTTCCTTGCATCCCTTTTGGACCGAAACCTTCCGTCCTAAGAGTTTACACACAATAAATTTAGTCATGCAAACAGAACAAGATCTGAGTATTTTAAGCAACAACCCAAATAAAAAGAATAAAAGAAGGAGCAAAAAGTGATAATAAATGTCTAAAATAATGCTGTGCTCAGAAGGTGCTTAATCAAGAAAAGGAAATTCACCAATCATCCAAACAAAAGAGATATCTCCAAAAGACCAAAAAGTGGAGCAATAATCCAAAAAAAAAGAAGACACTACAACAGTTTCTGCAAGACCTCATCATCCAAAGTGGGAACAGAAGTAGGAAATACAAAGAATATTTCCACAACCATGGTTTACACTTAAACATCAGGGAACGACATTGAACCTGTAGTTATGTACCCTATATGTTATGGATGAGCTAACTGACATTATATCGGATGAGGTCCCGCTGCGTAAGCCATTTGCAGACGATATTATGCTAATCGACAAAATTAACAAGGGTGTCAGTGTCAACCAAAGGCTTGGAATGTGGAGAGCACACCAGATAAGGATAAGAGACTAAATATACTGCAAATTTAGTTAGCATACAAACATTGAAGTTGGAGAGTGAAGTTCAATTACAGAATTGAACTAGTCTCTTTTTTATTTAGATATATAGATTTGATGATCCGGAGAACTGTCTAATAAATGAGGGTTCACACAGAATCAAAAAGGGACGGTTGAATTGGTTAAGTGTTGCCGATCTGTTATGTGACGGAAGGATACCTACTACATGAGGGAAGTTTTATACAGCAGTGTAAGACTAGCACCATTGTATGGGAGCAAATATTACGTACCTAAAATCCAAAAGATAAATGTTGCAAGAATGTTGTTTTTAAGACAAATATAATAATATACATGATTAGACAAAATTAGAAATGACCACATTCGTCAAAAGGTGCAACCCCCACACACAGGATAAATAAGAGGTTGAGTGAAGGAGTTAAAAGTGTGATGCAGACCTAAAATCACATGAAAATTTATCTCAAAAGACCTATGATCTATTAGAATCTATGCGACAATAGCGGAAAATAAAATACCCCCACTGCCCAATTTATGTGGCAGACAATCCTTTTTAATCCGTCCGAAATAGAATGTCACCTATCTATAATTAGAAAGAAACAACTTTAAAATTGTCCTTTTAGCCTTATTGAAATGATTCATAGCCACACAAATGTCTAAGGTTTATTTTAGACTACACATTTCAAAAGTCCTTTTTTCTTTCTTTATCTTGTGCAAGTCAAACGGTGTCACTTAAATTGGGACGAAGGGAGTAGCGTCTTTGCCTCCGCTATGATTTGAACTTGAGACCTCATGGTTCCCAAACTACTCCGTTGACCAATAGGCCACATCCTTGGTTTCCGTCTCTAGATGGTTCTCAATATATCTACATATCATACCTTACCAGGTGCTACGTGATACTACATAGTCTAATAACATTTCTACTGAGGTTTACATACTCCTATTTTCCAATTCACATCCATAAAGAAAATAGCTAACATTTCATATATTAGCTTGGCATCTCAAGCTACTCCTGCTAGGTTTTTTAAGATGTCTAAAATAAAGCTCAGTTAGACAAGAAAGGTTTGGAGGCTCCTTGTGTTGCAATGACTATGTAATCTCCAAATCATGTTAAAGCATCTCTGATCCATCCTTCAATTGCATACTTCAACATGAATCCTAGCAACCCATGATCGTGCGATATTGAATCCCAGCAGCCCATAACATTGCATCCTTGGACTCATTTCGATTGAGAAACCAAAAGAACAAATAAGCATTCTCTGATCTATCATCGTAGCTTTCTAGTAAAGAATATCTCCGGAAAGTATGTCATAATAGATTTTGACTTCAAAAGGGAAAATGTTTCCCTTTTTCTTGGTTCATCTTTTACTTGAATTTTGTGTCTGAGTGTGTGGCACAAAACTTGAGCAGTGGCAATGAATGGAAGTGGTGAATATCATATAATGTAATGCACTTGGCGAACCTTTTTTTTTTTTTTTTGCACTCGGTGAAATTTAAGAGGATAAAACAAGAAAATAGAATCCTTAATCCTAAGCTTCAAGCATTTCAAATAAAAAATATAGAAGTACCTTCATAGCAAGGTCCATTAGTTCCACGGACACAGTTTGACCAGCAGCAACCAAACTGTTCGCCAGTTCACCAGCAAAACGTGCTTCCTTATGAGTAATAAGAGTGAAGGCCGTTCCATCTTTGTCACCAGCACGACCTGTTCTGCCAATTCTGTGAACATGCATGTCCATATCTTTAGCTATATCATAGTTCACCACTGACTTAAGTGATTTGATGTCAAGACCACGAGCAGCAACATCAGTTGCGATGAGAACATGATATATGCCAGATTTAAATTTTTGCAGTGTCTCCGTACGAGAAACTTGATCCTTGTCACCATGGAGAGCTGCAACTCTAAATCCCTTCTGAGCCAATTGGGATTCAATTTCATCCACTGTTGCCTTTTTCGAAGCAAAGACAAGAACATCACCATTGTCAATCAGTCCAGGGAGCTTCTCCAGAAGCCAAGGCAATTTTTCGGCATCCGAAGGAATCACTTCAACTATTTGTGTAATATCCTCATTAGCCGTGCCAATCTCACCCACAGTAACTCTTACAGGATCCGTCAGTATTTCTCTGGCAAGCTTCTCAACTTTGCGGGGCATAGTTGCTGAAAAGAGCAATGTTTGGCGATCAGGTCTAATTTGACCAACAATGGACCTTATCTGAGGCTCAAAACCAAGGTCAAACATCCGATCAGCCTCATCAAGTACTAGATAAGTTGCTCTCAACATTGTAAAAGCCTTCTTTCTGATCATATCTATCAACCTCCCTGGAGTAGCAACAACAATCTCACACCCTGCCTTTAGTTCTTTGTATTGATCCAATTTAGACATTCCTCCATAAACTGCAGACACACGGATACCATGCGATTTCGAGAATTTCTTTGCCTCCACAAATATTTGATGTGCTAATTCCCTAGTGGGTGCACAAATAACTCCAATGGGGCCTTCTTCTTTCTGAAGTTCAGGCTGATCCATGATGTGGACAATCATAGGAAGCACAAAGGCAGCAGTCTTACCGGACCCAGTTTTAGCAATACCAATAATATCTCTCCCAGAGAGCACAATTGGTAATGCTTGACACTGTATTGGTGTAGGCTTTTCATATCCCTGTTTACTGATAGCTTTCATCAACTCAACAGAAAAACCAGAGTCTTCAAATGTCTTAATTGGCCTTGGTACATCAAAGCCTGATACACGAATGGCCAAGCTTGTCCTATATTCATTAACTTCCTGATCGCTCATACCTGCATAAAGCAAAAGCATTAACCTGGATGAAGGAAGATACTGATTACAGTAATGTGCAATCCAAAGAAGAACGAACAAACGATAATGTAGCACTGCAATCACCATGAAGAGCTGGACTCCTTATTGACTGCACTAAACAACCCTACATTCAAAATACACATGAATACAAGGAGAACCAATAAAATAATGCTGAACTGGGGCTCAGCTCCGACCCCATACAAGTAGAACCAAATAACAACAGACTCCATACAAATGTTGGGAAATATAGAGGACAAGATGCTGCAGTAATAAACTTGAGGCCATCAAACCTTCCATATACAGATCAATCACTAATATTGTGTACACTGTTTTGCAGGTAACAATGAAAAGATTTAGAAAAGCTAATTTGGGACAGAACTGGAGAAGTATTTGTCAAGTCCGTGATGCCACACTTAAACAAAGAACTGTCACAATTATCAAATGGATAAGATCACCGCCTCAGCTAGTGAAACTCAATAGTTATGGAAGTTGCAGTCAAAGAATATGTGGATGTGGTGGACTCATCAGAAATAGCCAGGGGATCACTCTATGAGCATACTCTATTACCCTAGGCCCTGATACCAGCAACATGGCAGATGCAGCAGCTACGCTCCATGGCTTGAACTGGTGCGACTATAGGAACCTAGTGTTGACTATTGTAGAAACAGACTCTCTTTTGCTCACAAAATGTGTAAAAGGTGAATGAAAATCTCCTTGGAATATTGATAGCTACATCAAAGCAACTCCAAGTCTAGTTGTAGTGACAGCTACATCAAATAGATTCAGAATTTAGTTGAAGTTTGTGGCTTCAATATCAACCACTGCTTTAGGGATGCTAATAAACCTACTGGTAAGCTGGCATCCCTAAGCCATGATCATAATGAAAGTCATGTGTTCAACTCCCTCTCTAATCTGCATCAGCAAGTGAAGGGTCTCACGGAATTATCCATCTTTTAGGAACAAAAAAACTAAGAGCCCATTTGGAATGACCTATTTCAAGTGCTTCTGAGCTGAAATTGCTTGTAAGCACTTTTGGAGTGTTTGGGTAAGTTAAGAAAGAGCTTACAACCACTTAGCTTTAAGCTAAAGTGCTAAAAATAAGCCAAAAGCCATAAGTTAGAATAAGCTCAAATTGTAACTTTTTTTTATCAATAGAAACAATGTTTAAATAAAATTTACAACAGTCCCCAACCCAACATTTCTAAAATGGATTGGATTCATCATTTTTAAGTTCAAACTAAGGACCAAAGCACCAGAGAAACGTTAGGGATTAGTACAACCCCATACCCCATATGAACCAAAAATTGTATCTCAATCCAAAAGAAACTAAAAACAGCATATATTCGTGAAGTGTCAACATTTACTACCAAAAAACTAAAACCACCCACAATACAATTTTCATAACAGAAAAGGGTTAAATATACCCTTCATTATACTTTTGGCCCGAAAATATACCTCGTGTTATACTTTTGAACTAAATATACCCCTCCTGTTATACTTTGGCACAAATTTGCCCTTACTTTGACGAAGGGACAGGTGGCCAGCTCAAAATTAAATGGCCGACGTAATTCCCAGTTTTAAATATTTGATTTCTTTCAAAACACACCCGTTTAACCCACTCCCTCCCTTTTGAGTTGTTTTGTTTTCATCTTCTTCTAATTCTCCCTTCTCAATCACCATGAATATTTTGAATGAGCATTGCGTTCTCTAGAAACTTCGACTCCAAGCAAGCATAAGTGTACATACTTTTGATCATGAAAATCAGTAAACGATAAAAGTAATACCATTAAATTACAATTTCAGTGCTCATGAGAGACCTATCGTTATACTCCCTACTTTCTTATTTGGTTGTCAGCATTTTAGGTTTCACACCCTCTTAACAAACTAGGTAAATTGTACCCTTATTGAGTGTTCTCTTGAAGTCAAGTTTTCAATGAATCAACATAAATTAATTTATTTTGATTAATTACCAGTGAACATGAATCAATTACTTAGTTTTCCTATATTGGATGTATATATTTCAAGGCTAATAACTCTTGAGGGGTAAAATAGGAAGAACAGTGTCATTTATGCATTGGTTTGTAAAATGACTAATATCAAGGAATATCCATTTTGGGAAAAGGCTCAAATATGTCATCGAACTTTTAGAAAAGGCTCATTTATATCATTGTTGTTAAAGAAAAGGCTCATCCATGCCATTTTTGTTAACTCCAGTTTTGCAAAACCATTTTATACACACCAAACAAGGTTTAACACTTTTCTATTGGTGTTTTTGGATCAAATGTTCATTTTTTGCTTCTACATCCCTAAGAACACATAAGAACATTAACAATTCCCAAATTTCAAACTTACTCAATTCTTCACGAATCGCCTCAAATTTCAAGAGTAGTTTCGCTCCGAGCTAGATACGAAAACTCAATTTCTTTTGAGCTCGAATTCAACCTAACTCAACAAGACCCAATTGAAATTTCTTCAAAGTTTCAAAACTTCAACATTCTGTAAAGGTAGATTCTCCACAACTTCAAAACATTTGAAATTTTGAATATAAACTCAAAAGACACTAGTCAACAAAGATCTAATGTAAAAAACTACAAAAACAAGAATCAAAGAAAATTTTGAAATTTTGGGACTGATTTTTTGTTTTTTGGAATACATTTTTTTAATATGGGTGAATTTTTTGAACTCGGCAAATGATGTTAGAATTTTAGTTTTTCTAAAAAAAGAAATTGATGATGTAGCCAAAATTTGAGATGATTTCGTGAAGAATTGAAGATGTTGAAAATTTGGGAGTTGTTTATGTTCTTCATGTGTTCTTGGTGTTTTTAAAGAAAAACAAGCAAAAAGTATATATTTGATCCAAAAACACCAATAGGAAAGTGTTAAACCTTGTTCGGTGTGTCAAAAATGGTTCTGCAAAACCGGAGTTAAAAAATGGCATAAATGAGCCTTTTCTTTAACAACAATGGCATAAATGAGCCAAACTTTAACGGATGGCATAAATGAGCCTTTTCTAAAAATTCGATGGCATATTTGAGTCTTTTCCCATCTATTTTTAGTAAAAACGACATGTACATGGAACAGAGGGAGTATTTTACTTCTTTAGTTCGACTATATTTTCCCTGACTACAATAATCATTTTTCAATTATTTTCTAATAACTATAAAAGCCTTCTCAATCTAAGCTTATCTTATTACTAAAAACAATCACGTCCACATACAGAGCAAATTAATATGTGATTCCTATGGAATTTCTGAACATATGTGAACATTATCTTTTCCAAAATTGAAAGAGTTCATATCTGAACAGAGATCTCATTATGAATACGAATTGGTAAATTTCAATTATTAGCACACCTTCTGAGGCAGCGATGAGTGGAGACACAAGAGGATGTGAAATCAAATATGAGAGCAACCTCACTTTCTGAAATTTCATGGGTCGGGAATGGGTTAAACATGTGAGTTTCTAAAGAAATCCGGTATTTAAAATTGGAGATTACATTGGTCATTTGGTTATGAGCTTGTCACGTGTCGCTCCGTCAAAATTAAAGGCAAATTAGTGTCAGTATAATAAGAGGGGTAAATTTAGAACAAAAGTATAACATAAAGGATATATTTAGACAATTTTAAAAAAAAGATACATTTAGCCAAAAGTATAATGAAATGGTAGATTTAAACTATTTTTGATATTAACCCTTTTCCATTTTTATAACAATTAATCTTCACATGATGTATTAGAAGCCATTAGTTATAACAAGCTCTAAAAACCACCAGGACTGACGGATCATGAGGCAGGCTCTATCGCCCCATAAGCGGATGCAATATGCAGGTACTGGTGCAGCCGCACATTGTCCTCTGCTTGAACTACACATATAGTTAAGCAAGAAAATTTGAATTTATCCTGAGTTAGCAAGTGCTGCTAAAAGTAGCAGGAGGTCGACAGCGCTCTGCACCATGGGCGGATCTAGGAGGCAGGAGAGGGTTCACAACAAAAACTTACACTGTATATAGGGTAGATATACTGCATTTACGTACATATATTAATTTTGAACACCCTGAACAAGAAACAAAACATAGCTCAGTGGTAAGGGCCTTCCAAATGTACCCTTGTGTTCAGGGTTCGAATCTGACCAACTAAGTTATTTATTCTACATTTAGCTTTTGTTATTTTTTTCCATTTAATTCCAAAACAGCCACGAGTCCATTGACTTCTAATCCCACTAATCAAACTTTATCTACCTATAAACTATATACTACTGCCTCCCTTGGAATTGTGTTTTGCTAGCTTATTCACACGTTTATACTGGAAATCATGAATACGCCAATGCTATGCACCCACTAAGTTAGAATCATGAATCCGTCTCTAGTTTTCACCTCTTGTTCTTATCTAATATTTGGTTTTTCAGTGCACATTATGTCATTCTAACCAACAAAAAAACGAAGTTAAATTGTGGAGCACGAGTAACTAAATCAAGAGGAGAAATCATCGAGCAGAACACAGTGTACCTGAAATAGAAGGCTTTTCCTCGTAAAAATCCTTGTTGAAAGGCTCATAGTCAATCTCACTATGTTCCAGAGCAGTAATCGGCTCAATCTTCTTTTTATCAACAACAATAGGATTATCGTCGGAGTCATACTCAACTAATCCTGCATCAACAGCCTTCGCTGCAGCATACACCTCCTCGTCGGAATTATAACCAGCGTGAAGAGCATCAGCCGCCAATTGTAACCCTACATCCTTCTTCGCTCTCAGAAAACTCTCCATCGGATCATCATCTACATCATCCTTATACTTATCCAACTTCTCTTTCGGCTTAGGAGGCGGTGCAGCCTTCATTTCTTGATGAATCCCTTCCATAAACGCATCAAGTGGATCAATTTCATCATCTTCAGCACCTCCTCCGCCTCCATCATTGTTGTTCCCTCCGACAGCGTCGTGTTCATCGTACTCAATGTTATCTAAGTCGGTATCTTCGTAATTGTCATGGCTACCTCCAGAACGTGAGGATGGCGGAACATACAGTCGCTGAGGAGCTTGATTTCGCTCGAAGTTGTACGTTGTTTGCCGATTAATGCCAAATCCCTCGAATCCAAATTTTCTCTTCGACATATCCGTTTGATTCAAAAGTTCAAACCCTAGTTTACTGAACCCTAAAAAAAATTGAATATACAGATATGGTATTATCTAACAAATTCTGGCCAGAGCAAAGAGAGCTATCCAAATTCTAAAATCTAAACCACCTTGCTTATCATCGGTTTGCTTCTGAAAAACGCCTATCTTTTTTGCCGCTAAACGGAAGCTAATATGAGCAGCGGGGAACGGCGACTGAACTAAGGTCGGCCCACGGGCTATTTTATTTTGGTTTTTCCTTTCTTTTTGCTAATCCTTTTTTATGAGGATATTATATGCATCGTGAAACAATAATTTTTCCGTGGGCTGTTTGGTTACTGGTTAGAGTTATACATATATTAGTTATGTAGAGTTTAGTTATACAGATATTAGTTACGTAGAGTTTAGTTATGCATGTATTAGTTACGTTGAATTTAAGTATACAAATATTAGCTATGCAGGGTTTAGTTATGCAGGTATTAGTTATGCAAAATTTAGAGATTATAATACATGAATTATTAACTATTGAATACTAAACTTATTGTAAATTATTAATATATATTATTTACAAAATAATAATACATATCAATAAAATGTGAAATATATTGAATAATATATAATGTTAATATTTGATTAGCATATGTCTCGTTAAAAAATATACAATCAATTTTTAATATTAAAAAAATATTTATATTTGCATAAATCAATCAAAACGATAAGTATATAAAAAGAAATGAAAATAATATACATACAATAAGAAATAAAAATAACACATGTTGATAGGAAACATGTTTCCTATTAAAAAAAATTAAAAAAATTAAAAATGGTCGAAATATAAAAAAGAAATAAAAACAAAAAACTTATATATAGAAAAATAATAAAGTTTTCAATTAAAAATAATAAAATAAATTAATAGGGTAAATATTTAATTTATCACTTTAATACATGTATAACTAATATCCACATAACTTATTTCATATTCTACCATGCATAACTTTATACATAAATTTCCTCATAAGTTATGTTGGTATTAATTATGTACGAACTACAAAAATGCAATCAAACATAGTATAAATTATATTAACTTTCTACCTAAACAAATTTTCTACCAAACAAAGTATAATTTAATAAATTATTTTATACATCAATAAAAAGTAAGTTATATCGTAATCAAACTCCCCTTTAATGTCTTAATCACACTAAGTTCTGGTATTTTTGCACTAATAAATTAATAGGCTAAAGTGCAAAATAACTCAGACTTTTAAAAAGTATCACTTTATTATTATATACACAAATAAATTGAGTTTCAATAATATATATGAAGTAAAACTATTTTTTATAAATTTTAGTTGAAAGTTTCTAGAAGTAAATCTCAAGAATATCCCATTCAATAAGGTACGATAGTAATAAATCTATGAAGAATTGTGGGTCAAGATTATACACCATCAATTTATCATAGTTATTTTTCATCTTAAAAGGGAAATTCACAAGTACTCTTTAGGGTATAATCGAAATTTTAGAGACATAACTTAACTATTTTAAAGTCCTTTTTCCCTTTGAACTTATTTATTTTGTAATTTGGTGTACCTTTTTGACTTACGTGACATCCAAATATCTCCTACGCGTATTAATTGCGTAGAGTCACGAAGTGTGCCACGTAAGACAAAAGGTGTATAAAAATACCAAAAAAATAAGTTCGAGAGGTAATAGGACCTTAGTTTAGTTAAGGTGTGTCTCTGGAATTTTGATCATAGTCTAGGGGAATACTTGTGCATTTTTTTCATCTTAAAATAACGACAAATGATTATCAATCTTCTTTTTTTTTATGACTAAACGATTTTATTAATCATCAAGTGTAAAATATTAGTATAAAACAACAATCTAGTTACACACAAACTGATTGTTCTAAAAACAAAAGAAAAAAAGTTAACAACATACTTCCCACTTATGTATAAATAAATATACTAGGTATATTTAGAAAGGACCCATCAAATATTCATTTCAATAGAATTTTAGAGAAATTGTATATATAATAGCAAACATTAAATTAAATATATTTTGTAACTATTGTTTCATTTATTTGTATTTGTAGCAAATGTTACACGATTTTTATCATTCGGTTGGGGTCACGCATTTCAAAAAAACAAAAAAATAATTTTTATACAAATTCCTTGCTATCTTTTATCTCCCATTTTCTTTTAATTTCTCCTAAAATCTCTCCTCAAATAATTTTTTAACTGGTTGGGCCCCACACATTAAAAAAAAATAGAAGATTTATTTTTATACAAATTCCTTCACTATTTTTTCTTTCCCAATTTTTTTCAATTTCGCCTAAAATTTTTCTCCTCATAAGTTTTTTTTAAAAAAAAAAAAATATATATATATATATATATATATATATATATATATATATATATATATATATATATATATATATATTCCACTAACACATATATTTAATTATAGGAAAAATGCACAAGTTCCCCCCTAGACTATATGACCGAAATTTCAGAGACACACCTTAACTAAACTAAGGTCCTATTATCCCTTAAATTATTTTTTTTGGTAATTTTATACACTTTTCTCTTATGTGGCACACTTTGAGACTCCACGCAATTGAGGCGCGTAAAAGATATTTGAATTTCACTTAAGCCAAAAAGGTGCACAAAATTATTAAAAAAAATATGGGTTCAAGGGGGTAATAGGACATTAATTTAGTTAAAGTGTGTCTCTAGGATTCGATCATAATCTAGGGGGTGCTTATACATTTTCCTTTAATTATATACATATAAAAAAGATTTACAATATACAGTTTCATTGATACAAATTTTATATAGGGAAACTTACACATATAGCCACTTAAAAATAATTAATTACTCTCCATAGCTATAGTTTGATAATTACAATTTGTAGCTACAAGTTACATAGAGGAGAGAGGTGAGCGAGACTGGGAGAGAGAGAGAGGCGAGAGGCGAGAGAGGGGGGAAAATGTGGGAGAAAGGTGAATTGTATATGTATATTGATTAGATAATTGTATTATTATACATATGTAATTGTATATGTGTCAAGAGAGATTGGGAGAGGGAGGAGAGAGGCGAGCGAGACTGGAAGAGAGCGGAGAGAGGCGAGCGACATCGAGAGAGGGAGGAGAGAGGCCAGCGATAGAGGGCAGAGAGTGGGAGAGAGGTGAATGTATATGTATATAATTGTATATAACTGTATATTATACATATATATTTGTATAAATGACAGCGAGAGTGGGAGAGGGAGGAGAGAGGCGAGCGAGATTGAGAGAGGGAGGAGAGAGGCGAGCGAGAGAGGGTAGAGAGTGGGAGAGAGGTGAATTGTATATGTATATAGGCTAAAAAATTATATATTATACATATTTATTTGTATATCCTGGCGAATTATACATATAGAAACATGACTAATTATACAAACTCGAAGTCAGTTCATGTAATTAATGTATAATATTAGTCGTGAGTGGTAATTATAACAAACTATAGCTATTATGAATAATTATTTAGTATAAGTTTGCTTGTCCGCGTAATTTTCCCAATTTTTAATTAGATACATATTCCACTAGTACAAAACATATATATATATATATATATATATATATATATATATATATATATATATATATATATAACATAAACCATTTACAATAATACAAAAATTTATTTATATTTTGTTTTAAAAAAATTATATACAAATTAGAGGTATAAGAATTTGTATATAGTTGTAATTTGTATATGTATACATTTTTTTTTGTTATATAAAAAAAAGCTCTTTATATACCAATGATGAAGAAAACGTAGACGGAAAGAATTCCTATTACATCAGTTTTTTTTTTTTTTTAATAGAAATTATCATCTTTTTATTTATTTATAAAAAAAATCAAATTATATATAAAAGGGAAGGAGCTCAAAAAATACGAATCAACAGCTTCATAGAAAATATAAAATTTATTAAGAAACACAATTATACAAATTGTAACTATAACATATAATGATACAAATATAATTTTTTATCTTTTGCTAACATCTAAAATTTGCTCTAGAATTTATATAGAAAAAAATTCATCTTCAATGCAACATTAATCATTAATCATAAAAAGACAAGTTCCCCAAAATCTGCTTAGTTCCATGAGAAGCATAAACATTATCTACAAGTTCAATATAATATTGTTCATTATTTTATTTTTTTAATCAAATTTACTATTTTTATTCACTAAATTTGTTTATTTTTATCAAATTTATTTACTAATCAAATTGACAAACTAAGTAACAATGTTCGTCTTCTTTAGTCATATGAAAAGAGAAAAATGCACAAGTTTCCCTCTAAATTATGACTGAAATTCAATATGAAAAAATGATTCATACTACGTGGAAACTATATTAAAGACTATTATACCACAACTTATTTATGTTTAATTTTTTTTATTGAATTAAAGTTTGATCAATTAATTTTATTTTTTTTAAAAGAAATATCTTTGTGATAGTGCATCATGAGATTTTATAATTTTTTATTTATTTGGTAAGATTATATATGAAATTCGAATAATTTTAATAATTTTATGTCCAAACAAAACGTTAACTTCATTTCAGGATTTCGTCTAATGATTTCAAAGTGCATGGCCAAGCGGGGCCCTAAGTAAGATTACCGTTCTACCGTTATTTAGTGTTTTGTGAAGTTAAGTTTTTAATCAATGAACATGAATTAATTTAATCAATAAACATGAATTATTTATATAATTTTTCTATGTTAGTCAAATATATATTTTCAAGACTAATAAATTACAAGTGTAAAATAGAAGAAATAATAGTATCATTTATGCATTGATTTTATAAAATAATAAATATAAAAAATTATTTATTTTTAATAAAAACACCGTATAAATAAAAATAAATCAAAGTATCCTTATGTGATAATATATTGATCTTGTTTCTTTCAAATAATGACAAAATTGAGTCTATGATATGGTTTTCTTATTTACCGTTATGGTAAGATTTTGCTATCAGAAATTGCACGTTAAAAGTTGAACAAAGTCGTCACAGATACCGACAACTCGAGAAAAGAAAAAGAAAAGGGAAAAAAAATGGAACTAAAGCTTTCAGTACTAATTACAGAGTGAAGCCAACGACAAGTCCCACGTCCCACCCCACCCCCACCCCCACCCCCACCCCCACCCCTCTCATAGACTGAGGATTTCTGAGCTCAAAAATGGCGAAGGACACTTCTAGATATGAAAGTTACTCTTTAAGGATTTCGTTGTTTGGGGTTTTAGGTCCTCATTTGATAGTTGATGCAAGTTGTTTTTGCTTGTAGTGTTGTTTGTACTGCTACTTTTCGATCTACCTGTTAATTTGTTCAATTTCTTCAGATCCGAACGGTGTTTGTTTTCATTGGCGTCAAGTGATGTTGGACTTGTCAAAGCTACTGTTCTTCCCGTGTTGTGCTAGTGAGTTCTTTTGCTTCTCTAGGTTTTAAGCTGTATTTTAGGTTTTTCTAGTGTGTTCTGGTTGCTGCTGCAGTAGTAATTCCGTATAAATTGTGTAATGGGAACTGTTTATTGATGCCTTTTCGACTGAATTTTAGTTGGTTGATTTAGGTTTAATTACTAGAAAATTGTTCTGTGTATGTCAAATTTTGGGAATATTAAAATTGCACCTGGAAGCTTGAGGGTAAATGATCTCATGGATTCTTTTTTTTTTGTTGAAACCAGTTGTTGAAATCTAGTATTTCTTCTTTGAATTGTGAGCTGGCAATGCAAAGAAAAGACCAGGAGGGGTTGCTCGACGGTAAACACCCACCACCTCCAACCTAAGGTTATGAGAACCAAAATGATGGGAGCTCCTAGTTGAGGGCGTAAAAGAAAGCGAAAGAAAGAAGAATCTCATTAGTCATTAGATTGAGTGTATTCATGTGCAAAAGGAAATTACCTGTTGGAGCAGATTTGAAGGAAATATAGCAGCTGGTCATAGTTTAGAATACTAATGCCAGTACTGTCACAAATCTTTAAGGAACCAAGAAAAGGAATGGCTCCTGAACAGGAATTGCAGGGAAAGCTAAAGAGAAGAAGCTAGAGAGGTAGAGAGAGGCATAATGATATTATTTCACATTAATCCCCAATGTACAAGTCCCCTTAGTTTATACTACAATCAAGAAGCTAAAATGCTAACTGACTTAATTCTCCTATAACGAATTAACTGATATGTTGTTACATTTACAGGGTATGACAATTACAAGTACACCCCTCAATACTGACTACTCATCTCGTATTTGAAATTGAATATAACATATATAAAGTGGAAAATGTATACAAAGTGAATATATTGATAGCATTTCTCGACTCCTCACAGGCTTAGGTTGAATATCTTCTGCATATACTTTTTGTACACCCAACATTATCTTGATGTTGGTTTTCACTATTAATGATGTCCTTAATTTTAGTATGAGAAAGTGATGCAAAGTTAGTTACTCTCAGTTTTAAAACAATGTGTCTCATAGAATTAAAGGTTTAAACAGTGTGATTCTTTGGAGAAGACTAGAAGATTGTCGCACTTCCTTCCATTTCTGAACAAACAGAATATTAAGGCCTATGTATTTGTAGATTTGTCTGGAACCTCAATGGATTGTCGCACTTCCTTCCATTTCTGAACCTCAATGAACCTTCATTAAGACTTGCTTTGCCGTAATTTTCTTGCCTTGTTTCTCATCCACCATGTACACACTTTAGTGGGGCCATCTCCATTTTTCACCTTTGCCTTAATCTCTTTTTTCTTTTTGAGGATGTTTGAGACAATCGTTTATTTCTTCCTTTTAGATGCAAACTCTTAAAGTTAGAATGGCGTAATTAATTATGACCAACTTGACTATTTCATCTCTTATAGTTGTTTTTTGGTTGTATTGATGTTGTTTCTGCTGCAATCTCTGCTCATTATTCAAAATTATGTTGGTGTTAACTTCATTTGTCTCACTTCTTGTTAAAATGAATTTCAGGGTTATCAAAGAGGGGCCAGTCTTTGAAGCTGAAGAATTTAACCATTTTATTTTTTGTCTTGTGCATCACTAATGCTGAGTTGCCTGATAAGCCATTTGAGCAACAGCCTGTTACTCCAGTCAATAAACCTGTTGAAGCACCTGGCATACCTGATTTGCCCCTGCCAGCGAATGTACCTGGTTTTCATAGACAGCATAGAAAACATTCTCCTCATGGTGCGCCATGGCTTGGGCTAGCTCCAGCTCAGCCTCCTGATTATGGTCCTTTAGTAACTGCTGTGCACGCTCCTTCCAGTTCCAGCTTATCGAAGCCATCAATGAAGAAAAATGGATTGGTGCCTCCTAGTGCTGGCCTTGCACCCCCGCAATCCAGTCCTAGTATTCTACCCACTGGTTTGGCTCAACCACCACTTTCTCCTCACACTTCCAGTAAGAATCTTTCTTCTTAATGAATTTCGACGGATGCCTGCTGCAGTCTAGCTTATATATGTATTATTTCCTCAATTCTCACAAAAAAGACCCAGGGGGAGAGCAGCAGGCAGTAATAGATATGAGGGTCATAGTTTTGGGGTTATACATTATAATATATAGGGAAGGAAAGCTTCATAAGTGGAAACTACATAAATAGTACCATTAACCATTTGATTTTAGAAATAAAGAGTGGTTGGTTTTGTCTTTGAAATTGGTTCCAGAATTGGTTTTGTATGTACTGGCCTTTGGTTTTGTTTCTGGAAACAATTGTGAGTGATTGGATTTATGTTCTGGAAGGGTTGGGTTCAAAAAGTGATGCTGTTTGGATTTATTTGTTTCCAGAATCTATGAATTATAAACTTTTGAAGCCAAACTCTCAAGCTGAAGATATTTTACACTAAATATGGTTAGAAATTACTAATAAAAATCAGCTACATTTCTTAAATTGCTGCCAAACTTGCCTACGAATAGGTGAAAAATCATAGAACACTACTTTCTCTATAGGAGGTATAACATAAAAGTGAGTGGGGAGGGGGGTGGTGACGGGGACAGTTCATAAATCTAAAAAGTGTTTGATACTGAAATGCAAGGACCTGAATGAAAAAGAGGGCATAGTTTGTTGAGAAATCAGAATCCATTGTTGGTTTTGTTTTGAAAAGCTGATTTCCAAAAACGACTGTTAAAAAGTGTTTGATACTGAAGTGCAAGGACCTGAATGAAAAAGAGGGCATAGTTTAATGTTGAGAAATCAGAATCCATTGTTGGTTTTGTTCGGAAAAGATGATTTGCAAAAACGACTGCTGGTTCCAATATGGTTTTATACCCAAACAACAACAGTGTTTGGTTTACAATATGGTGCCTGCTGCCATCTTTTGGCACATCTAGAATGAAAGGAACCATAGATATTTTGAGTACTCAGCTCCTAACCACATTCTTAAATCCATCTGTTTTGTTATCTTGCGTAGCTGGTTCAACCAGGCCCCTGTAACTACTGTTGATTTTTCTCGGACTATGTCTGCTCTTTAGTATTTAGTAAGTTCTTGTACAGGAGCAGACACCTTGTTTTGCTGTAATTTTTTGCCTTGCATCTTTTTGATGCCTTCTAATGAAATTCCCTTACTTCATTAAAAAAGAAAACGGAAGTGTGATATTTCATATATATTCCCACTGGTAGAACTTACAGGACACACTTAAATACTGACTCATTGGCTAACTATCCTTTGGTGTGGCTAAATTCAAACGTATGTAAAAATCAAAACCCATCTCTTTATAATGTATCAGTGAAGTTGTCGCTCTTTTCCCTCTCCCATGAAGATATATCTCCACATTTATGTACATTTTTTTCTTTCTTATTTCAGCAGACTGTTGTGGACAAGATATGGTGCTCAAACGAGGAAGCCTGGACTGCGAGTGTGTTTACCCGTTAAAGATCGACCTTCTTCTCTTGAATGTCTCATCAAATCCTAATTGGAAACTTTTTCTAAATGAATTTGCTTCACAGTTAGGTTTAAAGGTGTCTCAAATTGAGCTGATTAACTTTTATATGGTGGATCTTTCAAAGCTAAATATATCCATGGATATCACACCATACAAGGGAGTTAGCTTATCATTTGATGAAGCTTCTGCGGTAAACGCTTCATTATCAATGCATAAGATCCAACTAGACCCAACACTAGTGGGTGGATACCAATTGCTCAACATTACCTTGTTTAAGCCACCAGTTTCATCACAAGGTACTTGCTTCTGGTTATATTTCACGCCTGATATGCAGATAATTTTTTCTAGCATTGGCTGATCGGGGGGTGGGGGTGGGTGGATTTTATCGACCTCTTAATTCAAAGATCTTTCCATATTTCTTGAATAACTTTTTCTGTGATATGCAGCTCCTCGTTCTGCTATGTCACCAGTTGAAGCAGCTCCGAATCTGCCTTCAGCTCCTGCAGTAACAGTATCTTCACACAAAGGGAGACATCCAAGTTTAATTCTTATTGTTGGGATTGTTGCTGGCATCTTAATCATCACTATCATATCAACACTCTTTATTTGTTTCTGTGGATCTAATCATGGACAGAAGAAAGGCTCCCACAAAGAACCTGGTAAGTGATCCTGTATATTCCGTGGACTTAGAAAACTATCCTGGATTTGGACTGTCTTCTTCTTAAAGTTCCATCCGCTAGGAAGTGAAATTTAGTTACTGAACAGAAGAAACAACAAGGCTGAAAAAGGATCTCCCTTGTAATTTAGGACTAATGTTACTTGAGGATTAGTAGAAGCTTGATCAATAACTCTAGCTAACTTCTATTTCTGGTCAAATAAGACGACGAAAAAGTCTGTAGAACGTCTTCATTGATCTTTCATTCAGAAGTAATGTTATTTATGAGTTTTCTCCCTATCTGTGAAACTTTGGGTTGCATGTGGCATCTTGAGCTCTCATAATTTCCTGTCTACGAGCTACTTAAATGGTTATTCTACTTGAACACTGATGGCTTAAACCCACAATACTGGTGTTATTTAACAACCACGATGCTTTACTTGTCTATCAGTTTCCTTTAAACCAAAATATCGTTTACTGCTGATAATAATGGAGAAACTGAAACTCCATAGAGCTATTTTTCTGCTAACCAGAAATATTTTTATCGGTTCTTTTTATGCACGATATTGAAACTATAAATGAGATGTTTCTGTCTTTCTCTGGTTGCACCATCTAGCCTTATAAACTTTCACTTGTATTTCAATTTCTTGATAGAAAAACCAATGCGAGTGGAGACTGTTCCAGCTCAGGGATCGTTTCCCCATCCAACTAGTACACGGTTTCTTCCATTTGAAGAACTGAAAGAAGCTACAAATAACTTTGCACCATCTAGTATACTTGGAGAGGGCGGCTTTGGCAGAGTTTACAAGGGCGTGCTTAGTGATGGTACTGCTGTTGCAATAAAAAGACTTACTAGTGGAGGCCAACAAGGAGGTAAAGAGTTTCTAGTTGAGGTTGAGATGCTTAGTAGGCTGCATCACCGTAATCTTGTGAAGCTTGTTGGTTACTATAGCAGTCGGGAGTCCTCACAGAACCTACTATGTTATGAGCTTGTTTCAAATGGAAGTTTAGAGGCTTGGCTTCATGGTAAGTTTTTTTTGTGACTTTATCCTTTGTCAACTTTAACAACTAAAGAGCTACAGCATCTGTCTTCCTATTTTAATTTGTAATTTGCTTATCTGGTAAGAAGTCACATAAAGGAAATGTAACTCAACTGTAACGTGTTCAGCGTTCCTTATATAGCTTGTCTATTGCAGATGCAAATAAGTATGAATTCTCACATATGTTGTACAAAGTTTCGAAAGTCATTATAATGGTGCTAATCTATTCTACCATCACCCTAAAACTTGGAGTAGATATTGAGATCTATAATGCAGTATTAGAGTATGTAGAGATCCTTCAAGTGTCATCCCTCATAAAAAATGAATTTCTTGGGCCCAGGAGAAAAATCAGGTCTGCGTCTGAGGAGGAGGTGTTGAAAAGTTTAAGCGGAAGTTAAAGTGTCCTCTTTCTAACGGTTTAAGTTTCTAGACAAGATGGTCACACCAAGCAGTGTTGTGACCTATTCAACTTATCAAGTAGTTTAACTATTGCACTTGTTACCGTTATTAAAAACAATGTAGTTTAGCAATTGCACTCTCTTGCTGCAGGCCACTTAGGATTAAACTGCCCTCTGGATTGGGACACAAGAATGAAAATTGCGCTTGATGCAGCGAGAGGACTTGCATACTTGCACGAAGATTCTCAACCTTGTGTTATCCACAGAGATTTTAAGGCATCAAATATATTGCTCGAGAACAACTTTCATGCTAAAGTTGCTGATTTTGGCCTTGCAAAACAGGCCCCGGAAGGCCAGGCTAATTACCTCTCAACTCGTGTTATGGGCACATTTGGGTTAGTGTTTCTTTGTTATCACATGCTTCTCTAAGATATTACATTGACTAATTTGGGAAGCACTGGTTTGCAGGTATGTAGCCCCTGAATATGCCATGACTGGGCATCTACTCGTAAAAAGTGATGTGTACAGCTATGGGGTTGTCCTCCTTGAACTGTTGACAGGAAGGAGGCCTGTAGATATGGCACAACCGTCAGGGCAGGAGAATCTTGTCACTTGGGTAAGTGTTATGCTGTTGGTACTTTCTTATACTATTAAATTTCTTACTTCAGATCATACCAGTGTAATTGTGCAATTTACTGATGTTCAGAATTTAAGTCTCCATTTTTTCCCCACCTTTTGGTTACTTTACAAAATTAGAAACTTGTTTTATCATTGGTATCTACTTGAAAAAGGCTGTATAAAAAGAAAGGGCTCTATTTTGTTTTCAGGCCAGACCAATACTTAGAGACAAGGATCGTTTGGAAGAACTTGCTGATCCAAGGCTTGAGGGGAAGTACCCAAAGGAGGATTTTGTGCGGGTTTGCACAATTGCAGCGGCTTGTGTTGCTCCGGAAGCTAGCCAAAGGCCTACAATGGGAGAAGTGGTTCAATCGCTCAAAATGGTTCAGCGAGTAACAGAGTACCAGGATACTACTACTACTATAAATTCAGGTGCTCGACCTAACTTAAGACAGTCATCTACAACCTTTGAATCAGATGGTACCTCGTCTATGTTCTCTTCTGGTCCTTACTCTGGTTTGAGTGTCTTCGAGAATGACGTATCTAGGGCAGCTGTATTCTCAGAAGATCTTCATGAAGGAAGATGAACAAACATTGTTGGTGGAAGGCCTTCCAATGATCTGATCTTTCGATCATAATGCAGCAGAAGGGGGGAGAATTGGAAAGTGGGCTGGCCGAAGTGAGACAGACCCTGCACAGTGGATCTGCCAATGCTTTGGAGAATCTATTGGTTTCTTTCATCCCCTGTAGAGATCCCACTGTTCAATTTTCCCTGTATGGCCATTCTCTACTTGTTGGATGAGAGCCTGTATATATGTAATGGGTTGATATTTGAGGACAGTGGTTCAGTTGAAGTGGGATAAAAGTTGAATTTCTTCTTATTTTTTTTTATCTGTCTGACGCCCCTATTTGCCTGTTGTAAATTCCTCTTGACTGTGTCACTCATCATTGATTCTCCTTACAGTATCGTGGTTAGCTAAGCAAAACTTAACTGGATAAGTTTAGGGTGTAAGTTGACTGTGGGGTGTGGGGGTTCGATTGAACCATAACTGTCAATACAATAATGGTAAATATAAATTCATAATTGTGAAATATAACAGGTTCACTATTAAAAATCACAAGAAACTGAATTCATAAAATTCAAATATTGAATTTGTCTCTACTAACTCGAGTTCAATTCAATCGTATTGATCAAGTTGGCTTAACTTGGTATCGAAGTAGGTTTGATTGAATTAGGCTTCAAGAGAGGGTGATTCTTTGAAGAAGCCAATTTTAAATACTCCATATGTTTTTATTTATTTTTCTGTTTCGCTCGTTCTAAAAAGAAAATAATTTTGTAGAGCAATTCTTTAATGTAATTTTTTTATGTGACATATATTAAAACCCAAACATTGACGAACACTTTTCTATGTTTTACATACATTTGATTATTATTTTAATAAGAGAAATTTATGAATCTTTAGCTTAACATCATAAAATTCAAAAAAAATTCTTTAATTTCTTAAATTCTAAGACAGTTCAAAATTAGAGAAACAAGTTAAAAAGACGGGATATTGTTAATATTACGTTAAGTGGGCCAAAGGGACAACTATTACAAATAAACATTTTTTCCCTTCAATAGAAGATCTCTTAATTAAAAAGGTAAATATGGCACTATTTGTTACATCATTCGTTCCTATTTACTCGTAAAGCATTTCCTGATTTGATATCTTTGTTACTTGTCATTTTTAACAAATCGGATAATCTTTTTCTTCTTATTATATCTTTAGTTTATTAACATTAAGTTAATATCTTTGAAAACTGCAGTGCGTAAATATGTTAAAGATTCTATCAATTAAAAAGAGTAATATAATAAACTTATTATATTTATAATTATTTTCTTAATAAGTGTGTCAAATCAAAATTTGACAGATAAAAAAGGATGATGAAAATGTCGTGTATATATACACTATTTTTCTAACAAGGAATATATATGTTTCAAAGTGAGGGCTTTCAAGTATAAAATGATGTTACTTTGTTTGGGAAATTGAGGTATTGTTGCCCAAGAAAGTGAACACGTGCGTATAAGTAAAACTGATGCTAACCAAGGGTGGACAAGTGAAGTAGTCGAGCATTGTGAGCTGTTGGGTTCAAAAAAATATTAGATAATTTTTTTCATATATTTTAATATCGTGATTATTAATATAAGATGATAAATATTTTATATTATTAATTGAGATGCGTTAAAGCTAATTCAGTATGGTTAAAGAAGTAAAGATGATGCTGTGGTGAGGGGCAGGGAGAGTGCAGTGTGATGAAATGGTGAGAAGAGAAGGGAAATATAATGAATGAAATAAAGAGAATTATCGAGTCCGGATTTGCGAAGGCAAAACAAATAGAAATTGGAGTCCAACAAGACAATATTACACACAGGTTTGAGAGAGAAAGAGAGACAGTGTGGGTGCGGGGGGTGGGGGTGGGGGTGGGGGTGGGGTGGGGGTTAGGGGGGTGAGTAAGAATAGGAAAGGCAAAAATGGAGAAGATATTGAGAGTCTTCTTTGGCTATAACGCTACCAACGACACCCTTCACTTCTCTAACCCTAATATACTCACCCAAAATCCCTTTTTTTTTCTCTCTCTTTTCTCTAATCAATTTCCTATATTTTTTCTACTCCTTATCTCAATTTCATCTCTGCTGTTCGCCGTTGCTGCTGCTGCTTCTCGGTACTCTGCCATTCTCAAGGTATTTGATTTGATTTGATTATTGGTTCTCGGTTTGCTTTTTTTTTTTTTTTTTCCTAATGAATTGGAACGATGTATGATTTAATTGTTCGGTATCAGTTGATTCTAATTGGTTGGTTCATCTACAAGCGTCTGTTTTGACAATGTTTTCTGCTTTGCTCCCTCCAATGGGTTTCTTTTTAGCTAATTCAAGTTTTGAGCAAAACAATTAGTTAATTTTGTTGCTATTTGGTTATATGAACCGTCTATATCTATTCAGCTCCATTCAAGTGTGGGCTATTTTTTCAATTATTTAGAGGATTCATGGTAGTTTGGCTAAGATGATTTACTGCAACTCTTGTGTATTTCAACAACAACAAAAACGACGGTGTAATTCAATTAGGTGGCATGTGGGGAGGATGTAGGTAGAGAGGTTGTTTCCGAAATACCATTGGTTCAAGTAATTCATAACAAAGTAATGTTGAAAATAACATACAAATGCTAAGCATATATAACAAATTATAAGCGATCATTACATTAGCGTTTAGAAAAAGGAATAGTAACAATATATAGTCGAAGAAATCAAAGGGCAAGAAATTACAAGATCAGTACTAATGCTATTGGAATGCATAGAAAAAGTACTCAACTACCTACTAACTAACCTTCTACTCTAATCCTCAATTTCGTGTGTAGTCTAATTACTCAACCCAATACTTATTTGGCCAACCTCTACCTCTCTTTAACCCTGACACTGCCAACCTCCTGCACCTCCTTATTGGGGGCATCACGTATCTCCTCTTCACATGACTAAACCATCTCTCTCACACTTACCTCTTCTTGTCCCCAACCAAGGTCACTCTCACTTTTTCACGGGTATCTTCATTCCTAATCTTAGTTTTCCAGACTCTTCACTTTTGATGTGAGTCGCACCAGTGTCGGATTCTCCAAAAATACACTACTTTTAGATAATCCAACACGCACCCGTGTACATCTTTGAACAACATAGTTCCTATTCTTGTCTCTCCTAGCATCCCACACATCCACCTTAACATCCTCATTTCACAACTCTCATCTTCTGAGAGTTCTTAACTAACCAATACTCTGCCCATACAAGATAGTTGGCCTAAATACCACTCTGTAGAACTTGCCTCATAAGTCCATTAATTCATTACTAAAAATCCTATAACATCTTGTTAAAGGATTTGTCTTTGCGCGTAGATGGAGTTTTCTAAGGATATTAAAACATTCCTTAAAGCTCTATGACATTATATTGATACTTGCCTTTTATCGAGGGTACATTCATTCCTGTATTGTGGAAATTTTGGATATTCAAATTTATTACAGTCTCATGTTTCTTAGTTATTGTTAAATGCATGGATCAATATTATATCAAGATGATAGTTTCCCTTGCCGTTTTGTTTGTTGCTTGATATTTTGAATTTCATGTGATTTTAAAAAAGGGTGATAGTGAGACGGTCTAGGTAGTGGGTTAGTGGATTCATGTCTACTACATGTATGGGTTTTGCATCCCCTGGACGCATCTTAAGATAAATTAAATGCTGAATGTAAGGAACTTCTTGTTAAATTGTTTTTACTTATTGATGTTTATCTACATAAATGAATTAGCTAATAAATGATATATCTTTGAATTCTTGCAGTTTCCAGTTTGGTGCAACAATGAACAAACTCATTTAGCAAGTTGTCTTTTTGCCGTGATTAATACACGTGTTCCTGGTTGCCCTAGTCGTTTTACATGTCATGGATGAGTCTGGTGGAACTCGATTTGAAGGGCTCAATGCTACTGTTAGAAAGAAAAGAAGCCTAATGTTGCGGCGACCTAGACCAGAGAAGCCTTTTTTTCATGAAGGCCGTGATCAGTCTCCCTTAACACCAGTTTCAGATGATTTTGGTAGGGTTTCCAGTGATGAGAACACTGATGATGCCAATGCTGGGCGTAAAATGTTCAACCTTAATCATTGCATGTCTAGAGGCTCTGTTTCCAGAGTGGATGAGGACTACACTTTTAAGAAGAGTAAGGATGGAGGATCTAGTCTGTTATATAGTAATGGAGATCCAGGAGATGATACATATTCCCAGCATGGCTCCTCTCTTAGGCAACCAGGAACTGTGCAGGATGGTGTTGGCAATGATAGCAAGCTGAAGAAGGTTAAGCTTAAAGTTGGGGGTGTGACGCGCACCATTCAAACCAAAACTGATTCTCATGGTGCATATGGTGGTGGTTTGGCTACAAATGCACGAGCCTTGGATGGTTCACAGCCACGTCAGAAGTCCACTTCACAGGTTTGTCAGTGTTTCTTCTCAAGTAGTTAGTTATTTAGATTCTTTAAATCCACTTGAATTTTGAGTTTGTGTTCTTTAAAGTGAATTATTTGGTTTCATTATTTTGAAAAGGAGGTGAACTGCATGAGATTTTCTGTGTCACTGCTCTACTGGTTCCTCTCTAACGTACTTTAAAAACTGAAAAGGAAAACATGTAGATAGATGTTGCATTATTATAGGTTTATTAGGGAACAGAACATTGAAGTGCATAAGAATCAAAGATTAAGAATAAGTTAAAAATTACTCAGTTTAGCCCCAAAGTATTAGCTAGGAATTTGCACTTGTGGCAGAAAACCATCGGTTTTAGGTCAACCCTCTGCCTTATGTTGGATACAGTTGGATACTAATGCCAAACTCCGTATGATGCAAATTGTGATTAATTGCGATTTACCAAAGAAAGAAATCTACTTCTATTGCTAGTAAATCTTCGGCATTTATTTTTTTGTCCTATTATCACTGTAATAAAATTTCAATGCCGTCCAATTAACCTTTTCCTCTCTATTTAAGGACACATCAAGCAAAGACGGTCTTTCGGAAAAGAAAAGTGGGTTGCAAGGAATTATGTCAAGAGATTCGCCCAAGGGTTCTTTTGCTGTTGGCAAAGGCGATATGGGGAAGATGCCAATGACGAATGCCTTCGAAAAAGGAGGTGACAAATCAGATCCAACCCGTAAGAGTAAGAGGGTTCCAAAGAGGCGTGTATCGGAATGGTTTGATGAGGATGGGGAAGATGATGAGATTCGATACTTGGAAAAGCTTAAAACCTCGAAGATTTCAGGATATAAAGATTTTGAGGAGGAATCGACCAACAAAAGAAGTGTTTCCCGGGTTTCAAAGGTTAGCAAGTTTGAAAAGGATGAAAATGTGGGAAGGTCAAGGAAGAAATCTGAGCAAGGTTCTGAGGACACTGCTTATGAGGTAGAAGAGTTCGTGTCTGATGGTGAGGCTGAAGGAAAAAAGAAGCAGAAACAAAGGAAGGAATCCTCAGATTCATCGATCGATGCGATGAGAGGAGAAATGACTCTTACAACACGACAACGAGCTCTCCTATCTAGCAAGGATTCTTCTGCTGCTTCTTCTGCGAGTCAGATTGAGTTTCCTAATGGTTTACCACCGGCTCCACCTCGAAGTAATACCCTGTAGTTACTTATATGTTCCAGTCGTATTTCTTTGCTCTAGTACTCTTTCCTGATTTTCAAATTTGTCTTGCCATCTTTGCTTTTCGACAGAGCAAAAGGAGAAGCTCACTGATGTTGAGCAGCAACTGAAGAAAGCAGAGGCTGCTCAGAAACGTAGAATGCAAAATGAGAAGGCTGCTCGTGAATCAGAGGTTTCACTTGTTCCTTTTCCTTCTTACTGCATGTACTCTTTTAAGATCATACGATGATGAAATGAGCATAACCTTTTGGAATTTGCAGGCTGAGGCAATTAGGAAAATCCTAGGTCAAGATTCTAACAGGAAGAAGCGAGAAGATAAAATAAAGAAGCGTCAGGAAGAGTTGGCTCAGGTAAACTGCTTGTTGGTAGGTACATTGCCTTTTGTAGTGAAGTTATGAAGCTGACAATTAAACATCTATCTGGCAGGAGAAGGCTGCCAAAGAGCAGATGCTTGCAAAAAGCACTATCAGAGTGGTTATGGGCCCTACCGGCACTGTTGTGACATTTCCTGAAGATATGGGTTTACCTCATATTTTTGACTCTAAACCTTGCAGGTAACGGTTTTCTCCATCTCCACTTCTTTTTGTTTTATATGAATTTGGAAACAGGAGATGGAGCCTGTGGATATCTTTGATTTGCTACATGAATGAAGCACTATTTAAGTTGCTAAGGGGTTCTGGATTGTGTTTTTATTGCTGAATTGCAGTTATCCTCCCCCTCGTGAGCAATGTGCTGGTCCTTCCTGCGTGAATCCGTACAAGTATCGTGATTCTAAGACAAAACTTCCTCTTTGCAGTCTCCAGTGCTATAAGGCAATTCGTGAAAAGGAACAGGCTTGAAAGCCTGCTAAAAATTGTTTTGACATATGCTCTTGCACATTGTTTAGATTTAAGCAAGTACAATGAGGATATCTTTTCCATATGCAGTAATCATGAACAGAGATATCTGGGAACAAATTGTATACAGGAATCATAAATGTATGCTGCCCTGCCCCTAGTTAATTTTTCATCCCTCATTGTTTATTTGTTTTTCCCTATTTGCTGTCCAGTTGAGCATGTTCTGGTGATTGTTTTCCTCTCTCTTGGAGTGCATTCTTTGGGGAGTGTCAATTTTTTATCTGTGTTTTTCTGCTGGAAGTTTTGTCATTGGAGGGTTTTATTACTTCAGCTGAGAGTCTGATGAAGCTTCTCTCATCCCTCAAGTGTGAATTACTGAATGTCTTCTAGTAATTAGTTATACCTTAATAATTCTGCTGTGTGAGCTTGCTCAACTTGTCGGTTTCCAAGATAACAGGAGAGGGTTGCGGTAGGTTGGCGTCTAGCACCAAACTAGTTAGTTTTCTACTTCGAGTACTGTCCTAGAGGAAGATATACCTACCAAAACAAAAAGCAAGTTCAGTGGAACAGTTGTAAGGTAGACAATGGTATATGAGAGTGAATGTTAGGCCTCTAAGGCCCAACATATTGGTTATAGAACACTAGAAATGACCACCTTAGACAAGGCGAAAGTAGCACAAATAGAAGAAAAAAAAGTGGAAGGTCACTAGAGATCATTTGGTCATGTTATAAATAGACTTCCAGATGCACCAATCTTTAGGTGTGGAACAATAATGGTTGAAGGTGTTAAAAGAGATTAGGAGGGAATTTGTAATCATAGGAAGGAGGTTGTCTCGAACGACTTACTATCTCTTGAAATTCATTGAAGACTTGGCTGGAAAAAAAGAGTACAGTGGAAGAAAAAAGATCCATATAGGTGATGCTTCTAGCTAAGAATAAGCGAAGTCGTGGGTATCCCTGTCTAACCCAATGGAACCAGGGTTTTCTTCGTCACTGCCCACTTAAACTAAAGTTCTATTAAGAGTGTTTTTACGAGGTAGAACCAACGGATGATTATTTGGATTGGATCTTTTTCGTCATGCATTACATAGTAATTAAGATTTTAGTTGTCTTCCGTAAGGAGAGGGATGGACTTTCCTCTAACACTTCTGAGATATTCTCCATTCTAAGAACACTTCCCTATAGAGAAAAACTCAATGCCCATAGCTAAGGGGATTTGTTACTTGTAACTTGTAAGCAACAAATACATAAACAGGCTGAGGCTGTACACAACTGATTCAAGACCAAATAATTCCTAGTGACTGCACTGTCACTGTATGTGAAAATAGACACTTTGATCAGTAGACAAATACCCTCAATCCTTATCCTTGGGTTCATGAGTGTGGGCCTTTCACAATTGGCATTTTTAATGGTATCTAAACATCCTATAAGATGCAGATTCTGGCATAAGAACATATACCCATTTTAAACCAATAGTGCAGCAAAATTCCTAAGAAGCAACATCTACTCTATTCCTATTGGCTATTACTATATTATACTAATATCTTCCCCATCAAATCAAACCACTCCATGTAAAATGTGTCTACATTTGATCACTATAGTCTAGCAAAAGAAAACACTTGGGAATTGGGTGCCTCAGTGGTCCCTAAAAAACAAAAAAAGACAAACAGAAAAGAAAATCGAAGGTTTGGAATGTAAAATGTATCTAACGCACCCAATAATGTGATGTGTCAGCAGGAAGTAACACATACTTATAAAATAATCGAGGTATCCATAAATTAAAGTTTGCCAGTAGCGTAACGCCACCATTATTAACAAAAAGTCCCTTACATCCAATTTTGAAGATAGATGAGGATTTTATCAATATTTTAAAGTTATTATACTCGTACCTTAAGATTTTAGTTTTGAGTTTGAAAATTATTAAATTGTTTCATGTCAACACAACGTGTTGCAAGGTTAAATCAAATAGGCAAAGGTGTCCACCCTATTTTTCTTTTGATAGCGATAGGGTTTGAGGCAGTTACACACACATTTATTGATTCCATAGGGTATCTATTATTCCTCACCAACATAATAACTTTATCTACCAATGCTTTGACAGATCGGAAAAAAAGTATCCACCCTATAGAATAATCAAAGCACCTAGTTTCCTTTACATGGCTACAAAGTGGAAGTTTGATGCTCCTTTTGTGAGTATCTTACTTATAATGTGCCAATTGCCCAAATGACAATAAAATCCATCAAGAAATTCACAATCTTAAGATATCACTGTGACCTGTGTCACTTTGGTTGCTAATGTTACTCGATATTTGTATTGGTGGAAGGTTTTAGTTACCTAATAAAATAACTTAGTGTGCGCATGATTGGGTGCTTCGTTTTACCAACACATAGCTCCAGAACGAACAAACAACTTTTCTGAGTTTCAAATTCGATAAATCAACATTTCACTCACAGAAAAAAACAAGAATCAGGTTAACACAACATGCTGCAAACTTAAAAGTTAAAAACAGATTAATGAACTTGTCCATCCTATTGAGAAAAATACAAACTACTGAGTTTCCTTTACATGGCTACAAAAGTGCACCCTCAAATAAAATGTTTGATGCTCCTTCCTGTGATATCTTTATATACAATATGCCAAGTGACATAATGGCAACAAAATCCATCAAGGAATTCACAAACTTAATAGATCACTACTACATGCGGTTGATTTCTCATATGATCAATCAATTAATAGTTATTATCTCATAAAGTAACTTTCTGAGACAATAACTATTAGTTGAGTGACTGACTATGAGAAATCAATCCCTACTAACCTATCCGATACCTGCATTTTACTAAGAGGAGGGATCTACAAGGATTGCCTCCTCAAAAATGCCCATGAAGGATGTAGAAGATGGAGGTAGCTCCAATTCTCCTAATTCATCATAAAAGTCATTCTCTTCTGACAATTCGGATTTTGGAAATTTCATTAGTTGAGGGTAAGAAAGGGGCAGAAAATCATCATATGAAATTGTTCCCAAGAAATTATCAGTAAACAGATTCTCTTCAAGTATGCCTTGGGGAATACTGGTACCAATAGTAGTACTATTCAATGGGGATTTGCAGTTTTGTGTGTCATCATTATCATCATCATCATCTTCATCGTTGTTGTCTTCGAGGGACATATGTTGATCCACTATTGGCTCTTGTGTAACAGAGTCTTTAGGCAAATTTGGACCTGGATGATTATGGCTGGATGTATATGTGATGATGAACAAAGATGCATCTTTACTACACCTTTCTACTTGTTTTTTAGCTGAACAACCCTTTGAACTGCTGCATCTGTAGTAACCTCTGTATCCAAAATCATCAATTACAACATGTTTAGGTGAAATGTACATTTTCAAGCAAAATACATCAGGATTATCTTATCTTTTCGTTTTCCTTTGAAATTATCTCAAGTTTTAGTTTCATATTACTCAATTCAATCAAACACAACAAAAAACATTTTTCAACTAATAACTCATACCAAATACATCAAGATCACACAGACTAAATCTTGAATTCGCCTCTACATGTATTAAACAGTTCACATATTTAGATTTGTTGGGTGTGGAGAAGAGAAATGTAAATCTACCTGGGGTAAGGGGATCCTTTAATGGGTTTTTGTCCATATTTTCTCCAAGACCAACAATCTGAAGGAGGCCCTTCATTTTTCTGCTTTAAAGATTTTGCTTCCATTTGCACTGTCATAACAACTTTCTGAGCCATCTTTCTAACATGAGAAGAATACTCAGACCTGTCAGAAGAAAAAAAAAAAAAGTCCCCTTTATATAAAAACCATGACCAAACTATAAATATATTCAAAGTTTTGTGAGTGAAAGTCCCAAAAACTCAAAGATCATATTTTGAAATTTCATGACCAAATCGATATTTGAAAATAAACTAAACCTTTGAGATGGAAACTTGCCTGTTTTTTGAGGCAAGAAATTGTGGTTGTAGCAATCTTGATGTTTTAGATTGTGATTTTGGTGGCTTACTTCTACCCATGACTGTGTGATTAGTGATCTTCCTTTTTCTTGTTTTATGTTTTTGGCTTCTTCTACCTTCAGTAACAAAAATGAAGGTGTATGAATGAAGTGAGAAGAAATATTGGAGGTCTCCAATTGATTAGGAAAGAGAAAATGAATGAACCTACTCTCTCTTCGATTCATTTTATTTGTCGTTCTTATTAAAAATAAATATCGTTATATAAAATAAAACGTGACATGTAAAATGGATAGAATAGGGTATAGATAAATGCCAAAACTACACGTTAAACAAGTTGTTTTCAGTCCTATCTTTATGAATGTCATTAATTGTAGAGCTAACATTTCCACTCAACAATAACTGTAGTGTGCCAATATGGAATATTATTCATTCATTTTCACCCTTTTCCACTCAATATTTGCTCCTTTTATCTACAACTAGAATATAAACTTATCTTAATATACATATATATATATATATAGAATAACTTATCTGTAAAAAATAAATAATTATCGGGATTAATTAATATTTATAATTAAACACAAGATATATATATATTTTTTAAATATTCAATAGATACATGCTGCTTTTGAGGTGCAAATCCTTGATAGAGCAGCCATCCCATCATTTTTCAAAATTTGTGCCAAATATTCCATACTCCTTTATGGTTTGTTTCACTTTTTTTTCAGAAAAACCAAAAAAATCTTCTAAAATTACATTTTGTAGACCCTCACATTTTCTTCCAAGTGTAGGGGAGTAGAGAGGTTGGGGGCCTAAAGCAGCCTATACATAATGCCTCCACCTATACAATTTAGCGGAGAAATCGGGAGAGGATTACAAGATGGAGAAATGAACTAACTCGAGAGTTGAGTTAGTATTGAGATTTTTTAGTGCTACGATTTTTTTATATCCTTTTTACGAGCTTTCATTTTTTCTATTTTTTTGATGATTCAAATTTACAATCTCGGGATTAATGTGGAAGATATTTACAACCTTCTTATTTAAAGATATTAATTAACAAAAAAATCGTGAATATAAAAACGAATCAATCTTATATCTTATTTAAGTTAGTAAATTCAGAATAAACGTTGTATATGATTTTTTTTTCATACCCATGTATTTAAGTGAGCCAAACACCATGCATTTAATTGGATTGATTGGAGGCTCTGATCTAGAGAAAGGAACCAATAAGAAAAAGGATGAAATATACTTTTTTATTATCAGTTTAAATATTACTTCTAATTACACTTTTGATTTTAAATCTCTTCTATGGTTTAAACTTACTTTTTCCATTATATTTTATCATAATTTACTCTTAATTTTAATTGAAAAATGTATGACAAACTCAAAATCTTTTACTTATAAATTCTAGTGGCCCCCTCGATAGGAAAAAATAATAACCCCACCATCACAATCACTATTTCTTAATAGTACAATATGTTTGGCCATTTTACGAACCAAAAATCCAATAATTTATAAACAATGCGTTTAATGGGATTGATTTGTCGTTGCCATGGATAGCCATCAGAACAAATTAATTATTTTGTATGACGAGGGAAAGTTGCAATTGTTATTTTTTTTTTGGATATGCACAAGTTAAAATTTTTATTTCAGAACAAATTAATTATTTTGTATGATAAGAAAAGTTGCAATTACTATTTTTTGGGCATGCACAAGTTAAAATTTTCAGTTCTATGCAATAACGTGCAAACTATGTAATTTGCACTAACCAAATTCGGTGTGACGAACTCAACTAAAAAGATAAACTCCTTGCTTTAGTTGGCAAAAGATTTCGAACTTAAAACTCCAACATGGAAGTCTCAAGCCCAAACCACTGGGCCACCTTGAAGGGTCATAAAAAATTTATCCCCCCGTTTCCCGTCCTATTTTATATGTCACATTTTTACTTTACACTTGCATTAAGAAATGATGTAACTTTATCCTTCTACTTTTATTTAATATTTTTTTAAGTTAGCTATATTAATAAATGACAAGATTAATTAACTATTCTATCAAGGGTATAATAGGCAAAATATGATAATTTATACATAATTTTTATAAAATGACAAGTATTATGATCCAACTATTTATATAAAGGGATGACATATAAAATGGGATGGAGGGAGTAATTACTACATTTATTTCTTTTAGCTTGTCTCTAATTTTTCATTTTACTAAATTTATTTTTTGATAAGGTATATAAGAATCGTATTTGATATATGTGAATAATGATGCGATTAGTTATATTAGAATCCTATTTCTTATTCACTATTTGATTTGATTGGGTGTATTAAAACTAATTTTTTTTCTTTATATATGCTTATTTGTGTTTTAATATCCTATTTATTGCTAACATCATGGTTTGATATGTATTATTATACACCCTATAAAATAATACTGAATATGGTATATATTCAACTAATACATATTAATACATAGGTTCAAAATCTTACCAAACAAACAATTAAATAATGTCATGACTAGTACATACACTAGATTTTCTAATACATTCTACCAAATGACCTACATATTATATTAAATTGGACAAGAGGTGGTTGCATGTGTTATGCATCGTCCACCTTCAACTTTAAAATTATGAATTCGAGTCATAAAAAAAACAAAAAGATGAAAACTCGGAGAGGGAGGGATAAAAGTAAATAAAAATTGGATTGGTCCAATTCTCATGTAAATAAGTTGAAATCCTCTCCCCTTTGAATAGTTTAATTTGTTCAATATTATACTAAAATTCTCAATCTTTTAAGATGTGCAGGCTTCCAACCACACAAACAATTCATTTTCACTAGGAATAACTAATCTATATATTATAATATATAACAATATGAAATTTATGGAGAAAAAAAATAAAATTATATGCAAAATATCCCTTTTTTTTTCAAAAAATAAAAGATAAATGAACGAAACAGGTCAAGAAAAGACCAAATAAGCTACCAGCAAAATTATTGGGTGATAAAAATAAGGGATTAACAGTGTAAACTTTTATCGATGCGATTTATTGATTAATCAATTTTCACACACTCCTAATCATAAAGAATAAATTAAGGATTCAATCAAAATAATAAAAATAAGGGATCAACTAGGTAAGTTTTCAACTAAAGAACTTGTTCAAAACTACAAGTTATAAGCAATTCATAGTAATATGGCAAATTTCAAGTTAATTATTTTTAAATAAAACAAATATTATATCCTTTTTGGGACAAACAATAAGAAACTTATATGACACATAAATCAGGTAAGGAAAAAAGACTATGTTCTTATTGATAGATACTGACTCGTCATATAGTTCAAGCCCCAATTTTATTTTTACTTTTAAAAAAGAAAAATGATTATCTTTCAAATAACTTAATACTATAAATATATTTATTCAATCAATATAATTTTTTTTAACTCTTTTATGTTTTAATACTATTACCACTTTTATCATCACCTTTACCTTGTGTTTGGATTAAATCAAAACCTAATAGATTGCAATTAAGATGTCATCGATTTTTATTTTTTTTACAATTTGGATAACCCGCAATTTCTACAAGTCTCTAAGAATATTTTTTCTTTTTAATAAAGAATCTATTTTAATTTTGATACCCCCCCCCCCTCCCTCTTTTTATTTTTTATTTTTTTTTATTTGGTGATATAACACATCAACTTTCTATGACATTCCACCTCTATAGTGTTTCCATATAAACAAACTTCTTCGTAAATTAGGTGACTGTCAATTTTTTAAAATTGCACTAATAATCTACCAAATATCCATTCTACACTTCTCAAAATATATATCTATTGGTAGTTGATGGGAAACAAATAAACAAATATTAGACCATATATCAATTATCATTAAAGCATCAAACTACATGTTATCCCTTCATAAATAATCTAAAATAAAGACTAAACTAATACCACACACATTATTATTTGATTTGTTGCATACAAACATCATATTATAATTATATATATTTAACCAAACTTGATAGACATAGACATCGTGACAACCACTTCTGAGACTTTGTATTATTTTCAAATGCATTCTTCATGAACATATATAGTACTTAATCTTCATATATTTTTTTCATATACAACAAGAATTCATTCAAATTTTTTTCTAGCTTTTTTCTCATGGATTCTTTTGCAAATTTATTTAGAGAACCATTTCAATTTTTTACAACTATTCTTCTTAGTCTTCTTTTTCCTCTTTCTTTTCTTATAATTTCTAGGCTATCTGTTGCACATTATCTTATTGATCTTGTAGGTTATTCAACATCAGAAATTACAAATAATTGTGATTTACTAATCAAATTTTTTCTTCAAGTTAACCCTATTTTTCTACATTTTCTTGTTTCTATCATCAGTGTTGCTGCACTTTCTCATACCTTAAACGGTGGTACCTCTTGCTTTATCAAGCGTACCCTAGAGCCCGTCTCGAGACTGCGATTATACACCGCGTGGTTTTTCGTATGCATATTGCAAATTTGTGTTGGTTTAGGCATTGAAGGTGCGTGTTGAGAATATAATTTTGAATATTATGTGTTTTTCCCGCCCTTCAAATATAAGTGTTGTTTTAGAAAATTAAGTCGATAAAATAGAAAATCAACAAGTGTTTTCGAAAATAAGTACACTAAATGATCTAAGAAGTCAAAGGAGAGATAAAGAGTTACTCTATTTCTGTAGCTAAATTTATAATGTGTGATATTATTATGTTTTAAGAGGTTAATTTGTGTTCCAACAGGTAGTATAGCTGCTGGAGTTGATGCTTATGAAATTGGTTATGAAAGGGGATTTTTGACAAGAGCTATATTCTTCTTGGGATTAAATGAGACAATGTTCTTTTGGTCCAATATTTTTGTGAAGCCAGTGGTGGATGACACAGTTTTTGGCATTCTAAAAGAAAATAGATGGATTGAAAAGGCAGCATTGGCAATGAGTTTTGGTGGACTTTGGTGGTGGAGATTGAGAGATGAAGTTGAGTTTTTAGTGGTTGTGGTGGAGAAAAAAAGAGACTTGTTGATTAGTATTGGATTAGCTGATTTTGTTGGTTGGTGGTTGTATTATTTAACTGTTACAATTGGTATGATCAAAATTGTCAAAAGTCTTGTTTGGGTTGTTTATGTAATGTTTGGTAGAAGAGTTGTTGATATTGACAATACTGTTAGTGACTCTAGGAACAATGATGAGAAGGTCTGAATTTGGACATATTCTTTTTTTTTTCCCTTGTATTTTCCTTTTGTGTAATTTCTACTTTTGGTAGAGTTATTGAGTATATGTTTATACCAAACCACATGAATTTAATGTGGTTAAATGATGAATTGATATGAGAAAAGCATCCTATTTCACGGATGATTTAGTGAGAACATGTTATATGTTCTATGTTTATTGATTCGATGTAAATATTTCAAGGGCTTGTAACTAGTCGCTTGTTGATTCGCGATTAATATTTTCCTTTCCATCCAAACATGTCACTATTTAGCTCTAATCTGTTTTCGATTGTAATTATGCATTTGTCCACATGCATATTGTATACATGATTGAAGTTTCTTTAAAGATAAAAGCAATGGTAATCTATTTGGGATGTGTATTCTTTCATCTGGACTCTTCTGCTTGTTGCCATGGAAACATCACAATGAACCAATATTTTAAAATGTGGCTGAATCTCTCTATGACCAGGTTATCTTATTGGCTCCTCGATGTTTACACCAAATCGTATCAACTTATCATAGGTAAACGAGATAAGTCTATATGCAAACATATGTCATTGGTGAAAACACTATGTATCCATAAGTTTTTACTCTCAAAAGAGTTCATTTTCACTATTGTCAAGCTCTCATAGCCATCAAAAGAAAAAATATATCCAAGAAGTTACATGGTGCTGATTTTCAGACAGTACTCCTGAAACTATAAAGCCATTCGAGGCTACTTTGTGAAGGGTACCACTAATTCGTCCTAGAGTTTAGACCATGACCAATGTCTCAATCTCCAATGATATTTTTAGTGATTTCCAGGATGATCAGTTTCATCTTAAAGGATATGAGAGAAGTGAGTTAGTGGTCAATGGCATTGAAGAAGGTTGTGTAGATATTGATTCTCTTTACTCCATTTGTGGCCTTAACAATGAAGAGAATACATCTGATGAACAAGTTAGAACCAACTTATTGGAAGATCAGCAACAAAGTCTATCAGATTGGATGCAAAATCATTTCCTCACCAACACAGTCATGCCCTTGCAACCTGTCCAAATCCAATCCACTATTGAAGCACCAAAGAACGATGATTTCCGGCCTCAAGTACCAGAACCTGGCAACTCTAGCAATGAAAAACCAAAGCCGTTCTCATTAGCATCTTTGGAGCTACTGAGCAATTATGGCAGACTGAGCAAGAAATCCAGTGAGGAAAACTTGAGCACTAATGCACTAAGTTGTGAGGCTCGCTTAGGTAACAGCCACAAGTTGCCAATGAAAGAGATCTTGAGGGCTGCTGGAGAAAGGTACTGCCAAAATTGTGTGACTATCTTATCTTAAAGTTTATACTGTTAGATCTCTGGATACCCTGATACCATGTTGAAGTATCCGACCATCTCATCTAAAAGTTTTAGATGTTAGAGCGAGCACACTTTTAATTACTTGATCATATTATGTCTGAACAGGTACATACAATACTCCACCCAAAGGCTAGATGGTCTTTCTATGTTTATCCACCCTTATGGTTCGGCACTCTCAGGCCTTTGTATGGAGGAAACAAGGGACGTGGAGCTTGTCCACCTCCTCCTTGCTGCAGCAGAAGAAGTGAATAATCAACAATTCCATCTAGCTAGCAAATTGATTTCTCGTTGTATGTGGGTGGCATCTGATTCAGGTAATCCAGTCCAGAGACTTTCTTACTATTTTGCTAAAGCTTTAGAAGAAAGGATTGACCGATCAACTGGAAGATACACATGTACGGATGAAGATCACCACCTCAAGTATATTAAAATTATGTCATTAGGTACCAACTCTGCATTCTTGACCTGCCACCAACTAATTCCTTTCAGTCAAGTGATGCAATTTGCAGGAGTTCAAACAATTGTTGAAAATGTCAGAAGCGCAAAAAAGATTCATTTGATTGATTTTAATATCAGAAGTGGAATTCAGTGGATAGTCTTGATACAAGCTCTTGCAGAAAAAGGTGACAGTCCAATTGAGCTTCTTAAGATAACTGCAGTTGGAAGCATAGAAAAAGAGAACTTTGAAGCAACAAGCAACACATTACACAGTTTCACCAAGTCCTTAGGTCTGCCATTTTCATTTGATATAGTTTTTGTCTCGGACATGAAAGATTTCAAGAAAGAGTCGGTCAATATTAAAACAGATGAGACTGTGGCTGTTTACTGTAACTCTATACTAAGGACAATGCTATCAAGACCAGATTGTTTGGATAATTTGATGAAAGTAGTCAGAAGTATTGGACCAACAATTATTGTTGTTGGCGAAGTTGAAGCAAACCATAATTCACCATCATTTTTAAACCGCTTTATTGAGACACTTTTCTTTTACAGTGCATTTTTTGATTGCTTCGAGGACTGCATGGATCGACGCAGTCCATGTCGAACAACGATTGAAGGGGTATATTTTGGTGAAGGTATTCGGAACATCGTGGCGGCTGAAGCTGAGGACAGGTTCACCAGGAATGTGAAGCTTGAAGTATGGCGAGCATTCTTTGCAAGGTTTGGTATGGTGGAAGAAGAGCTTAGCGAGTCAGCTTGGTATCAAGCTCATCTGATTCTCAAGCAATTTGCCCAAGGAAGTTTTTGTGATCTTCAAAAGGATGGGAAAGGCCTCATTATTGGGTGGAAGGGAACACCAATTCATTCTCTATCCATTTGGAAGTTCTTGTAAGAAAACAATTTGCTTTTATTGAGGAAACAAATAGGATGCTTACTTGCTCAGTTCAATTGTACACCATCAACGGACCATAAAGCATCTCCAAGCTGCCTAAATCAAGAATTTTGCTCCTAAACTCATATTTCTGGAATGGAGGGCTTGTGGTACCTGTTGTTCACCCTTCCTCCTTTGTTTTGAGCACCTTGTGAACAAAGAGTGGGCAGAAGAAACAGAAGTCCTCATTTAGAGTCGCATACTTCAAGAAGTGCGGGAGACTGGAAATGGCTTGGTTAATAACTACTCCTATCCCTTTAGATCAAATATGTTAACAGCGGAATTACAATAGACACCTATGATTAGGCCTGAAAAAAGGAAGAGAAACCTTTGAAGTCCAATGGTCCCAAAAGTTATAACCTCATCACAAATATCATGCTTCTGGTTTATCCTTTTACCCAAAAAAAATCCCAAATGGATTGGATTAATGAACTTCTCACAGGACAGAATATAAAATTTGGGAGATTTGAGTCAATTTACTAGACTGGTTTTGGACAGATTTGTGGGTTGGTGATGAATGTCTAAAATATTAGCTTACTAAAAAGGTTGGTATTGCTAAATTTCATTCTAAATCTGATTGGCAGCAAAGGTTCCGGATGAGTTTGAATGATTGGGAGATACAAGAATTTTGTCAGTTTCTTCAACAATTTGGATCAGTTTATATTGATCAGAGTGGACATCCTGATTTGGCGGGCTAGTAAAGACAAGAATTTTTTTTTAGTTAAGAATTGCTATAGTGTGTTGATAAAGACATGTCGGTGGGATAATTCTTGGCCTTGGAGGATGATATGGAAGACAAAAGCTCCTGTTAAAGTAGCATGTTTTGGAGGGGTTGCAACATGGGGGTATACTTAACTCAAAATAACTTGCAGAAGAGAGGTTTTGACCTATGTAGTAGATGCTACCTGTGTCAAGTCTATTGGGAAGCAGTTGATCGCCTTTTTTTTGTTTGATGGGTATGCAGTATATTGTATAAAGTATTTGTACTAAGTCAGTGCAACAGGCGTAATTACAAGTTCTGCAAATCAGCGCAGTTGAGTACCTTTTTCTCCATTTCAGATTCTCTAGAGAATGTTGGGAGTTATTCCTTAACCTTTCTGGAATGACATGGGTGATGTCTCAAAATGCGAAAGGTTTACCAGAAGGATGGCAGTGGCAGGTGATACCAAAAGAGATAAAGTAGAGAACTGCTCCATTGAGCATCTTATGGACAATAGGGCTGGAGCTGAACAAGGCTTGCTTTGAACGACAGGAACTCAAATTTTCTAGAATTAAGATAAGATGTTTATAAAATTTTACTTCTGGTGTAAAGTAGCTTAATGGATAGTTTGAACCAGTATATGGAAGAAGAGTGTAGTAGGCTGCTTTTTGTTATATGTAGTTTTTGTTTCTTTTCTTGTACCATCTTGGTACCATTTAATCAAATCTTTATCATACCAAAAAAAGCAAAAGGTAACCATGACTTGCACAAGGACAGACAAATTCAATAAATAAGCCAATTTCCACACAGTTCTTTACTTAACAAAAAAAATCTTGAGGGTGGCCTTGTTAATTTTGTGCACAGGTTCTTGCATTTTTATTTTTTTGGTGAGATGTCCATTTGCTTATCTGCAATTCATCTATAGGTAGTCTTATACATTCTTCAACTGTTATCCAATTGTTATTCACATAACCTGTCACCATCTCAATTTAGAAAATGACTACCTAGCAAAAGTACAGTATGTCCAAAAGTAGGTAGGCTGAATTTCTTAAGAAGGGTCATAAATCACAACACAAACCACATTGTCCTTAGTGCCATGTCTTATTTTTTTCTTGTCCTTCTAGTCTTATTAAAAATCAAGAAAGCCAGCAATATTACTTTGTCATCTTAAACACAAAACAAGATATACAATTGCATTTTTTTCTAGATGATAATAACCCTGTAAAACTAATCGATATTGCCAATTCTTTTAAATGTTTATGTCACAGTCTGTCAAAGTATTATATTCAGCTGTATATGGTCTTTTTTTTTATGAAGGGTTAATCTCTCAAAGTTTCAAGTCATTCCATCACCAGCCAGTTGCACAGCTTTAATTTGTAATTATAAACTTGGAATTTGATGAAATATCAATAATATTACCTGCTGCTAACCTTAGCGGATCAGGAGGCACTTGCAAATTACTCTCAGTTCTGATATGGCCAATCCCCTGTTTGTTCCATCTTTCATCATTCACTTCCAACCAAATCCCAGGGAGTGATGGCTCTATCAGAGGTTGTAGAGTAGATATTGCAAAGAGTTGAAACCAATCATCAGTTATGCAGGATTCCACAGATATCCAGAACTTCTGTACCAACTATGGGTTCTATCAAGAATATGCAGTCAATCAACAATTACAAGAAGAACTGAATGAGCATGCTGCCCATTCTGCAGGTCAGTTAAGTCGAGGAAAAGTAAAGCTCAACGGTCTAGAAACAGGAAGAAATGTGGACGAGGTACCTTTTCTATCTCTAGCTCCTTTTGAATTGCTGAGGAACAATCCGAGCAGGCGCAAGAGAAGAGATAAAGTTAGAGATGTGAATGGCGGAGCCAACATGCACCAGAAGCTCTCAGCTACGCAAATCATGAGGCTAGCTGGAGAAAGATTCATCCAGTTCTCTTCCAACAAGTTCATCAACATAAACAATCTTTTGCACCCCTATGGTTCTGCTTTCTCAGACCTTTCTCCTGAAGATAATCAAGATGTAGAACTTGCTCAAATCCTCCTAGCTGCAGCTTAGAAAGTTTCTGACCAGCACTACGATCGTGCAAGGAAATTTCTGAGTCAATGCCAACTACTTGCATCAAACACAGGTAACCCTGTGCAAAGAACAGTCTTTTATTTTGCACAAGCACTTGGAGAGAGGATCGATAGAGAAACAGGGAAATTAATGCCAAAAATCTGCACGGAAACAGATGAACTTAACAGTATCTGTGTTCATCAAGATTCCATGCCTCATACGTAGCATTACATCAAGAAGTTCCATTCACCCAAATAGTGCATTTCACAGGAATTCAAGCCATACTAGAAAGTGTAGCAATGAAACCCAAAGTTCACCTAATTGATTTCCTTATCAGAACAGGGGTACAATGGGCATCCTTGATCCAAGCAGCAGCAGAGAGAAAAGACAACCCAATCAAACATATGAAGATCACAGTTATCGAATCAGTCAATAAAGAAAGAGTAATAGAAACAGGCAAGTTTTTAGAGAGTTTTGCTAATTCCTTGAACTTCCCCTTCTCATTCAAGATCATCTTTTTACCAGATAGAAACCAACTGACCGAAGACCACTTCGACATAAAACCTGATGAAGGGGTAGTAATCCATGCAGCATTCTTTCTACGAGCAATGATCAGCATACCCAACTGTTTAGAAACTGCAATGAGAGTTGTAAGAAGGCTACAACCATCACTAATGGTAGTATCAGAAGTAGAGGCAAATCTGAATTCACCTCTATTCGTGAACCGATTCATAGACACTTTATTCTACTACAGTGCATTATTTGATTGCCTGGAAGATGTAATGAAGCGGGATGAACAACACAGGATGACACTAGAAGTGTCATACGGAGGGGGGATTCGGAACATAGTAGGAAATGAAGGGGAGGAAAGGGTCATTAGAAGTGTGAATCTTGATGTGTGGAGATCATTCTTAAGGAGGTTTGGAATGGAGGAAGTAAAGCTAAGTGACACATGTTTGTATCAAGCTAACTTGATTATTCAACAGTTTGCTTGTAAGAATTCTTGCAGTGTGGATGTAAATAGAGGGTCTTTCATGGTCTGCTGGAAAGGAACTCCAATCTATTCCACTTCTGCTTGGAAATTCCATTGAGTTGTGCACAAATTGCTTTCTCTTTGGAATTTTGTCGAACAGCATGTGTGCATTTATTATTTTCAGTTATATATATGTACGCACACTCTGTAAATAATTCTAATACATACAGTATCATTTACAGATTCCAACTAAAGTTTCTATTCAGATTTTGGAAAAGTTTTTGAGCATATTTTCAAGTGCATATTATTTAATCATATCACTTATTGTAATAATCTCATATGTTTTATAACATTAGTCTTATTAATTATTATAAAAACTTTCATTAGGAATAAAATAAGTAATTTATGATTAAATATAAAATATAATATTATTTTATAAAACTCACTAACTAGAAAATTGAAACAAGAAAGCTTTTCTAGTTTTCTTAATAACTTAAACTTATAATAATTAAAAAAGTGAACTATTGAAACACTCTTAAATTATACATTTTCTTTAGTTTCATACTCAAGTATAATTCATTCGTTTAAGAAATATACTATGGGTGATAATTTAAGTACAAAATTAAAACTCATAAAATTAAAATATGGTCTAACTCATCAATAGCCTTTTAAAATTGATATAATTTTTGACTTAGACATTTTAACTGAGTGATATTCATTTTAGACTCAATAAAATCTTATAATGTCATTTTGACATTTTTTACTTACATGGTATAACGAGTGTGATACACTCATTGATAGGACAAGTAAAGTGGTTATTTAGTTACTTTTTAATTATTTTTTTCTTTCTCCATTTTCAGCCAACAATTTGCTTAAGTTAAATCTCATACATGATAAACGAAGGATTCAACAAAAATGATAAGATTTTTTTTTAAAAAAAATAAAAATAAACCCACTCATTAAATTCTTTGCACCGGGGGCAACGAGGGTTATTTGGAGATAAAAAAATCAACGAATTGTACAACGTTTTGCAAAAGAGGAGTCCAATATTTGGAGGAGAAAGCGCGGGGACAGTTGCAGAAGGCGATCGGATTTGGGGTTGGGAGGTTTGGAGAAGATGATATGGTGAGGAGTTGGAGTAGGCGATTTGGAGTTGTTGGGTAGTTTAAATTTTATTTTATTTTGTTATTTTTGAGGGTGTTGATTTTATTATGTAATTATTTGGAAAAAAAATATTACGTCTCATTAATGTTATCAGTTTCAAAAAAAATATATTATGTGTCATTAATTTATTGGTCATTTTTTATTTTTATTTATTATTAATTATTTAAAATTACTTTTGACATAAATGATAAATGTCGTGATTTAATTCGCTACTTTACACATCATCCGCGAGTGTAATACACACGCATTATATGTTTTTGTTGATATTAAAAAAGGTGTCAAAATGACATAGCGAAATCCTACATAAGTTATCTAAAATTAACATCGTCCAATTAAAAGTGTCTTAGGCCTCATTTGTTTTCATTAAGATTAAGACCTCTGAATCTAAATACACGTCTGAATATTAAGATTTGCATTAAGAGTTACGTGGATCTGAATACACATCTAAATATTAAGATGTGGTCTTCAAATCTGAACATTGTGATTATTGTTTGATTTCAATAACTGAATGTGCATATAAAATGGAACATTATATTAATAAATTGTTATAAAAAAATTCATTTCAACAAAAAATATTACTTTTTGATTTAAAAACATAAAAAGAATCACGAATAAAAAATATTTTATAGGCACAATATAATATCAAAAAGTTCAATAAGTATGAAATATACTAGTTAAAGAATAATAAATGTCAGTTATCAGCGTCTAACATATATTTTGGCTAATTAGAAAAACTAAAGAATTCTTTTTTTTCAATAACCTTAATCCAATTCTCTAACTTGTGAACCTCTAACGTCATTCACGCTTTGTGGTAGCGGACACTTTCACAAAATATACTAACACATGTACTGTATAATGACTCTTCCCATCCAAGTCCATCTCTTTTTTATTATATATTTTTCAAATATAGGTGCCCTATTTTTTAATCAATAACTCCAGAGCAGTAATAATTTTCACATCAATTTTCAATTCAGACGAGTAAGGTTTTTCTTTCCCAAAACTTTTTTTCGAGCTGAGAATTGTTAGGAACTCCATTATTTTTGTCACCAACTAGTTCAACAACAATAATATACAAAGAGTCTCAATAAAATTATTGGCTTAAGATAAAATTCTAATAAAAAATCTCAAATATGTATATATATTTGTTATTTTTAATTATGAATAGTATTTTTTCACTCAAAAATCTTGATGAATATCAATACACTAAGAAAAGGATAAAACTTACTCGCACCGAGTGCTTATACCAATCAAATACATGCATGCCATGTGTTTAAATTTATAGTTTATTTTACTTAACTTTAATTAATTAACATGTCTTTTACTTCATCAAATCACATAATAATGAAATTTGAATTAGTTTGGTGTAAACACCTAGTGCGGATAAGTTTTTTCCCTAAAAAAATGTTATTGCAACAAGTGTTTTTGACAAACATCAATACACCATAAGAAAACTATGAATATAAAAAAGAAACTTCTAAAAACTATGAAAACTTAACAGTTCAAAAGAAAAAATTGATGTTTGATTGAGAAAAGAGAGGAAGAAAGTTAATAGTTGAGAGAGCAACAGTCACACAAAGACCAAGAGAGGGGATACAATATTTTTTTATAACTTATTAAATATGTCTGAATAGTGTTAAGGTTTCTTGCATATCTGATTAGTTCAGAGTTTTTTTAGGTCCATTAAGAGGCTATTTAAAAAAAGAAACAAATGGACTTAATGGGACGAATCTGAATCATTCAGATTCAGACCTAAAAACCAAACACACTAAAGGGGCTGAATTTCAATGATTAAAATTCAGATCTCCATTAAGTGCAAACAAATGATGACTTAGTGAAACATCGTGCCAACTTTAAGAGGGCCACCAATGAATTAGACCTTAAAAAATAAGAAGAAAAAATCATATATTTATATAAAAGAGAACCCTAGGCCCGCCTACGTGGCGCAGCCACAAGTTAGAATTTCCTTTTAAATTTATTTATTTCCAAAAATAGTCTTCCCTTTTCATGAAAAGATGTGACTTTTATGAAGAGTTGCGACTTTTATGAAGAATTACCCAAAAATAGGCATCATCTTTCATGAAAAGATGTGACTTCTATGACGAGTTGCGATTTTTATGACGAGTTATGACTTTTATGAAAGTTTCTGACCTTTTCGAAGAGTTGTAACTTTTCAAAGTGTTGTGACGTTTCGATAAAGCACAATAAACATTCGTTCACACTATCCTTTGTTGTCTATAAATAGAGGAATTTCCTCTCATTTTAAAACAACAAAAAATTTGAACTTTTTCTTCTTCTTCTGAACAATTGATTATTCAAGTATTTTGCTCCTATTGAATGGTTCACTGACACTATTATTATTGTATCAATATACTTGTGAATAAAATCGTTCCATCTTGAGAGATCTATTCTATTAAACTTCGGGTACTAAGGGGATAATTTTCTTAAGGGGACACTGTGTATTCAGTGGACTCAACTTTTTTCTTTCTGTTTCATTCTATTGTTATAGATCTTGATATTTTTTTTTTACAGTCATTAATTTATGCTCATGATATTATTTATTGTTTTAAGTACATTTTTTAAACTTTGTTATTTATGTTTTTGCAAAATTATTGTTACAAGTATAATTGTTAATACATATAAATATTATTTATTAGAAAATTTAATATATCATGTTGATGTTCATCTAATTTTCCCAAAAATATAAAATAACAATACTTTGAGGAGGCAAAAAGATAAATTATACAATCAAATTCAAGACGGTTGATTGAAGGATAAATGATAAGATGTGTATAATTACTGTTTTCCTTTACATTATTAATGTTCGTTACTATGTAGTCTTGTATGTGAGATAATATAATATTTTAGTTTTAATAATTGATAAATTCTAAATATTATTTTATTAATTATATGATATTAAATTTTCGCGCTAAGCACGGATAATTTTACTAATTTAAATTGATATATTCACGCTAACAGACACAGTTAATTTAAAACAAAAACAAAAAATAGACGAACTCTAATATCATATTCGGATTTTATGTCACATCATCAGTCCCTCTCCACGTAAGTCTCCTATCACTCCGCTACGCTACTCTCCTCTCTTCTTCATCAAAACTATTCCTTCACTTTCCTATTGTTGTGAAAGTTTATCTACACAAGACTTGATGATCTCCTCCAGCTCCATCTCTGCTGAATCTACGCCCACACCCACTGTCAGTACCTTTCTTGATTTTATGTTTGAATTGTTTTTTAAGTTAATCACATCATCAAAATAGACTACTTTTTGCACACCCTTTTGCCCCGATCATCTTGTTGATCCATATTTTCTTGTGGGGTTGTGGGGTATTTGAAATTCTTGGAAAACTATGAAATTTTGTTGAAAAAAAATGTTATTTTTTTGTGTTCTTGGTAATTTTCCTTGCTTCAATTGATGAGGAAACAGGGGGAAAGTGTAAGGAAATAGTAAGAATTAGGAAAGTAGTGTGCTTTACATATTTCCTGGATTGTGTTTTATAACTAGGTCTATTTGCTTTAATTGTCAATCTAGCTAATGATCTATTCAACTTATCTTGTTGAATGAAATTATGGGTTATGAGTTCTTTTCCCCCGTACCTTTTTGTTGTTTTAATGTCATCAGATAATATAGTCTTTACTGGGTAATTTAATGACGTCTGGGCTTTTTCTTTTTCCCCAATTCAATTTTAGATGAGTATTTGTTTGTGTTTCTTTTTGAATAATTAAGCATGGATGAAAACTTTAACTTTCTAAACTGACAGAAGTCCGATGGAGAAAATGAAGAGGATTCTTCAGCATCTCTAAAGTACAGAATCAATCAGCTGAAAAGGCAAATTCAAACGGACAGAGTTCTTTCAGTTAGGGTACTAGTTCTTTTGCATTTCTCTATTTTATATTCAACACTTAAAACTGTATTTCTGCTGATATCATAGCAAGCACACAGATAGGCTTGTGCATTTCTCGGACACTCTTATCTCTTTCTATGTTGAATGGTGTTCGGCCAACCCATACCGTAGTTAATGCAGAACATTCATTGGAAACTTTGATCTCAAAATGAATATTCTTTTCTTACAGATTTTTGTTTTTTTAATTCTTGTTCTGTGAGCAAACCAATTAGTGAGTAACTTCTATTTTCTGAGTTACCAATCAGAAGACTTGTGAGTGGAAGTTTAAAAAATTTAAAGTGTACAATTAAACGTGGGGGCTGCCAATTTCTGACATATATACACACAGATATATCATAAACATCACAGAAAAACTGTAGTTGAAATAAGGAATACGAAGAAGGTTATATGACCCAATAAAAGGATTCATCTAACTTTCTTGGTTCTCATTGAGTGACTGTGGTGTGCTATGTCATATGAATTTGCTAGAATACTTGTTTACAATGTTCCTTGTAATTGATGGGCACAACATGAATAGTGGTTTTGTAACCCCTTCCCCTCCCAAAAAAAACCATAATAAAAAGAAAGGGCAAAGGATTATCTGACAAGGTTATTTTTGTGTAGGACAAACTTGAAGAGAACAAAAGGAAGCTAGAAATTCATGTTTCTGAACTTCTTTTGTTGGCTACATCAAGGAGTGATACTACGAAGAACTCTGGGACTGGTAAAATGCTTTCTTTAAGAATATCAAGTCCCCTCTGCAAAGTTGTTGGACTTGTTCAAGGTTCAGGAGACAGGGATTATGCTAATGGAGAGGAAGTCGTAGCTTCAATAACTGCTAGACTTCCCTTCATTCAGAACATTCCACCATATACTACTTGGATCTTTTTAGACAAGTACGTGATAATCATAGTTATCTCAAGTACAATACTGTGAAGAAGTCTATAGAAGAGGACACTTGAAAAGAAATTCTAAAAATAACATTTGTGCTAGCTACATTGATTAGCCTTTTGTGTATCGTTAACCTGAATATTTCGCCAGAATAAGGCTTAATTAGAAGCACTAAAATTTGCATCTTTTTCTTTATTTTCCGTATTTGTTTTGGACAAAACACTTTCATGACAAGCTTGAGATAGAAATTTTTTGGACAAAACACTTTCATGACAAGCTTGAGATAGAAATTTGACCTTTGTCGTGGATTTATTTTCCGTTTAATATCTTTTTTGGTGATAAGTTACCATCAACAGCTGAAATCCCACTCCGAAGTCTTAAGGCAGTTCCACAATTTAATAGCTTGGAGAAGATTGGGGGAAAACTAGTTTTCAGTTGTATTATTCATACATTATCATGCATTAAAGCTAATCTTGTTCATCTTGACTTCTCCAGTTACTCTTCTTTAGCTTTTATATTATGTACTTCTGAGTTTTCGATTAGGCCAATAATTGATGCTACCATGATTATACTTTCATTCTTATTTGAAATGAGGATTTTATTTGCTCTTTGTCTCAATTCTTCTTCACAAAACACAGAAATCAAAGAATGGCTGAAGATCAATCAGTGGTTGGGAGAAGGCGGATATATTATGACCAGCATGGTAGTGAGGCACTAATCTGTAGTGACAGTGAGGAAGACATAGCAGAACCAGAGGAAGAGAAACGTCATTTTTCTGAGGGAGAGGACAAAATTCTTAGGTGAGTTCAGATAAATAGCATGTATTACAACTTTATAGAATGTTATTGTTCATTTATTAAACAGATTTTTGCTTCTGTGTCAAAGAGAAAAATTGAGCATAGACTGTTTCGAAGAGTTGGATTTGATGTAATTTATTTCTCTATGTCGCAACTAATGCTTAGTGCTTACATAGGGAAGGTTTGTATATGTCATGCCCCAAATCCATGTGACCAGCTAACGACACACTACCCTACCGAGCAAACCAAACCCATATGATGCATCCTGACACCTTCCTTTCTTTTTTTTTGCATTTACAAATTAATCATGAAATATTTTCAACTTCAAAAGAACATACCCTGAAGCATTTCACAAGAATAATGAAATCAAAATAAAAGAGACGTCTTTCCATGTATGTCATGTAAACTCCCATTATTACAGCCCAACACAACTTTCTATGGAATAAGTTTATATAATCCTATTAGAATAGGAATAGGACTACTAAATAGTATCCTATTTGGTAAAGGATTGTATTCTATGGTCTATAAATAGGGTCTCATGTAATAATGTAGATACAACAACAATTCAATAATATTATTTCGCTATATTTCTCACATGGTATCAGAGCCTCTACGATCTTGGTAAACAATCAAAGAGCTTCCGCTGTCGGCGGGCGGCTATTACTCATATATGCCGTCCGTCCGACTAATGATTATGTTAGCAAAAGTTAGGTCACTTGAGAACTTCAAGTCACCGGTGTCAAATTCCGGTGGCAACGGTGGGACTGATTTGCATCATCTTTCGTTCTAAAGGTGTTGTGCAAAAGACAACACCGTCACGAGGCTCGGGAGGCTCAGGCGACCAAACCCCGACCTGACCCACCGAAAAGTACCCCTCCACGCGCCCTCACGCGCCGATCGGAGGCGGAAATTTTCCGGCGAGATCTGTACACGCGTCGGCGCGTGAGGGGTTTCCTGGTCTTTTTTTTCTTGATATTTTTCTTCTGTTGAGGTCGTCCAGTACTTTCGACCAGAACCCGACCATTTTTCTTTAGATTTGATCATCGGAATTAGGGTTCCGGTGATTTTTGGGCCGTTTCCGGCAAGATTCCGGGAAATCAGAATTTTCAGGCTACTGTGGGCAAATTCCGACAACATAATACATCTTTCAATTGATATTGATATTGATCATGGCTGGTGGAAACTTTAGTGCTGCTGATGAAGGAGGTTCAGAGTACCCAGGGAATTTTACACGTTATGTGGCGATTACTTGTATCATGGCAGCAATGGGAGGGTTGATCTTTGGTTACGACATTGGAATTTCAGGGGGAGTTACTTCTATGGATCTTTTTCTCAAACTCTTCTTCCCTTTGTCGCTTCTTTTGTTAATAAGAAACATGGCAGAAAAGTGACAATGTTCCTTGGAGGTCTCTTCTTCTTGCTTGGTGCCCTTCTTAATGCTGATGTTGTCCACATTAGCATGCTCATCTTGGGTCGTATCCTTCTTGGAGTTGGAGTCGGATTTGCTAATCAATCAGTACCTATTTATTTATCTAAGATTGCTCCCTACAAGTACAGGGGTACATTCAATGCTCTCTTCCAATTGGTCATCACAGTTGGGATCTTGATTGCTAATATCGTCAAAAGTTGGGTCACCGTGTATATTTGCGGAGACTACTTTCTTATATTTAATTTTGTAGCACCGTCTCATCATTCCGGTGACTACTTTTTCATATTAAATTTGTGTAGCTTTGTACCATCATTCCAGTGACTACTTTTTCATATTTAATTTTGTAGTACCGTCCCATCATTCCGGTGACTACCTTTTCATATAAAATTTGTGTAGCACTGTACCATCATCCCAGTGACTACTTTTTTTCATATTTAATTTTGTAGCACCGTCCAATCATTCCGGTGACTACTTTTTCATATTTAATTTTGTAACACCGTCCCATCTTTCCGGTGACTACCTTTTTTTGCGTATCTGATTTGCGTAGCACCGTGCATCTCCCGAACTACTTTTCATATTGAATTTGTGTAGTACCGTGAATTTTTTTTCCAAACTTTTTTCTCATATCTGAGTTGCATAACATCATGTGTCTTTTTAGTAACTTAGATTTGATTTGCATAGTTCCATTCGTCTTTTCCGGTGACTCCTCAAATCTGATTTGCGTAGGGTTGTGCCATCATTCCAATCCTACCTATATAATTCTCCTTTTCATTAGGGTCGTGCCATCATTCCGACCCTACCCATATTATTTCTCTTTTTTTGTGAATGTGGTCGTTCCATCAATTTGAACTATCCTATATAATTTCTATTTTCTAGTTGGGTCGTGACATCATTCCGACCCTACCTATATAATTTTATTTCTTAGATTGTGACCATTTTTAGCCATCAAATCTAATACTACGGCATATGAGCATGTTCCAATAATTTTTTTGGTGACTTTCTTATTTAATATTAACTCATCTATTGATGCCAACATGATCCATATACTTTATATTAGATTTGAGCACTTCGTTGCTCAAGGGGAGTTTAGTAGCCTTGTATGTCGATTGTGTTGTGTCATCGATTGTGCAGATCACTCTATGGTCTAGAACAATTTTTCTCAAGCTTGGGTTGGGAAGTTCAACACCAACATTATGAATCAAATTCAGTATTTCATGCAAAGATTAAGCACATTGAGATTTACTGGCATCATGCATCAAATCCATCAAATCCAGTATTTAATGAGAAGACAAGCACATTAAGATTGACCGTCAATTTTGTGAAGTCTGCAAATATCTCACCAAGCCCCTCATCGGTCCCCGTGTTAATTACATTTGTAACAAGCTAGGTGCATGAATTGTACGCACTAGCTTGAGGGGGAGTGTTAGAATATGAATAGGTTTATACAATCCTATTAGAATAGGAATAGTTTATACAATACTATTAAAATAGGAATAGGTTTATATAATCCTATTAGAATAGGAATAGGACTACTAAATAGTATCCTATTTGGTAAAGGATTGTATTCTATGGTCTATAAATAGGGTCTCATGTAATAATGTAGATACAACAACAATTCAATAATATTATTTTGCTATATTTCTCACAAATTCAATTAACTCATTGAAATCACTTTCGGCTCGTTAGGCCTAAATATATGGAGATGTTACATTTCACCGGGGAGTACTATACCAACACCGACACTAGATCCAAGGTCAACTAGGTGATCAACCTAGTGGCAAGTATCACATACCCTACTTGCTCAAGTCGTCTCATTGTAGTGTCGTACGAATCGACTCAACCATACTATTATAGCACACTATACCCTTCCATGGGGACACTTTACCCTATCCCTTTACCATTAGGTAGAGTCTATGCCTACACTGGCATGTGTAATTTTGTGACAACAACCGGAATCTATGTGAAGTCAATCGTGGTGAACAATAGTAACTCCGAAACAATTTAAATATTCTAAAATAGATTCATGACTTGGTAGCCTAAGAAATATGTACATTTATCAAATCATGGAGCTCATAGCCAATCCAAACTATTTGAACAAAAAACAATATATAATCTTTCCTCAAATTACCAAAACATTTACCAAACAAAGATTTAAGATGCAAAGTATTCATCAAGTGTTATTTCAAATCATTTGGTTGTTAAAAGCATAAATATTATTGAATATAAATCTGTTAAACGAAATAGCACTTTAATGTGATATTTGACACAATTGAAATATTTGTTTTCGTGCCTTTAGCATCGTGCAAGTCTTCATAAACTTATGAAATTTCATTTCAAGTAGCATTTCAACAATTAGCTTCAATTCTAAATTTTCATATCTACACATTGTTTATAAATCAATGGTATGTCATATGCAACCCAATTTATAAAGCATGGAGAGACCCACACTCGCTCGCCCGGTCGCCCCCACAAGTATTCCTCACATTACACATAATTATCTTGAACACATTTAGAGAAAAGACCTCAAGAAGAGTAAGTCTTAACTTACCTCAACTTCAAGCTCCAAAATAATATCTTGACAATCAACTTGATAATTTTTTTTTTTGAAGAAGGTAACTTTATTATGAACAAAAGGAATACCCAGAAAAGTATTCCAGTAATACTTACAAAAAGTTACAGAGGGAGAGGTGTCCCTACTAAGCTTCATAAATAATCTAAAATACTAAGAATATTCTCTTCTTCTTGAGGATATCCGTGTTTACACCAAAAAAAGAAAAGGACTAGACAGTTCATCTTCAGTTTCTGCAGAGAGCAACTGTTGTTTTCGAAACATCTTTGGTTCCTTTCCATCCATATAGTCCACCAAATGCAGGCTGGGACAATCTTCCATCTCTCTCTGTGTGCCGACAGCTAGAGCCTCTTTGATGCTCCTTGGCATAGTCCAGCTTATGCCTCTTAAATTTATGAAAATCTGCCATAACATCAGTCTCTCTACAATGTAGAAAGAGATGATTTATTGTCTCAATCTCACATTCACAAAAGAGCACCTAGAGCAAAATTGATGACCTCTTTTCATAAGGTTGTCCTGGGTGAGTGTAGCCTGTTTGGCTAGTAGCCAAGTGAAACATGCAACCTTGAAGGGTACCCTAACTTTCCAGATAATCTTCCAGGGCCAGCCACTACTCTGAGAGACTGATCTTTGTGATGTCTTGTAAGCTGAACCAACTGAAAATCTGCCTTGCTTGTCTCGTAGCGGAAATAGATTGTCCTCTTTGGGAGTGAAATCTTTGTATTGGCTCCAGAGTATTGAGCAGTTCGGCCACTCTGTTAATTTCCCAGTCGTTCAAGTGTCTCCTAAACCTTCGTTCAAGTGTCTCCTAAACTGAGATAGACTTGATTGTCTCTCATTTCTCTAATTGTGGATACCTTTTGAAGGCTCAGGTTGAACAAGTCTGGATACCTGTTCTTTAAAGTTTCTTGTCCAGCCTACACATCTTCCCAAAATAGTGTTTTTCCCCCATTTCTCACCTTGATTTTACAGTTGTTTGCAAACTTGATCCACTGAGTTCTGATAGACCTCCATACTCCAGTCCCGTACGGTTGTGTGGGCATGTAGGTAGTCCATTTGTTCTCCATTCAAAACCTAGCCTTGATTGTCTCCTTCCACAGTGCTTGTTCCTGTGATGCAAATCTCCACAGCCATTTCATCAAAAGGCTTCGATTCTGCAATTTTAGGTTTCCTTATCCCCAGACCCCGTACTTTTTTGCTTTGAATGACTTCATCCCACTTTACAAGATGATATTTGTGATCACAGTTCCCTTGCCACAAAAAAATTCTTCTGATAGCATCCATTTTGTCAATTACATTTGCACGCATTGGGAAAATTACATCATGTATGTAGGCATGGCATCCAACAGACTGTTGATGAGAGTAACTCTTCCACCTAGAGACAAATATTTGCTTTTCCAATTCATTAGCTTTTTCTCACATTTCTCCAGAACATTGTTCCATATGCCTTTTGACTTGCTCTTATCCCCCAAGGGCATGCCAAGATACACTTGATAAATTATCCAAACACGATCAATAAGTCGATTTCTACAAATACGGTATCTCAAATACATCAAAGGCCAAGCATATCCAAACTTCCTCACCATTTATCCAACTTCCAACACAATTAGAGTTTTCCATTTACAACTCTTTCAACCACCACAACTAGCAACGAATACTTTGGACCTTAATAAATAAACTAGTTCTAGAAGTTATCATTCTCAAAAAAAATAAACTAGTTCTAGGTAGTGTATTTACCTCCTTCAAGTTTTCCTCAAAAATCGTAAGCTTGGGATTTTTGGTGTTCTTGAACAATTTGATAAAATTTGTAGATTTGTTTGTTTAAATGATGTTAAAATCCATGTATATCAAGTATAATTAACTCAAAAAAATCATTAGTAACGTACCTTTGTTTGTAATAGAGCTCCCAAGCATCAAATTGCTACTTTTGAGCTCTCAACCGTAACCGCTTTCTCAAAATTTCTGTCCCGAAACTGGTTTTTATATACACCTGGAAGTCTGTTGATATGGCTATGCGTCGCATGACCCGTAACAGCACTGCCAGTCTTTGGTAAAATGGCCATATCTCCTTGTATGAATGTCCAGATACTAATGGCTTGAACCTTTGGAAACTGTACTAAAAAACTTAAATTTGATATATAGTGCACACCATAACTCCTTATAGAATGCTAATTTAAAGTAAGGCTTTGTGCGCATTTCTATACAACTTTAGTCCATAGTGTGGTTTCCAATTTGGTTTGGCCCCACGGCTCTCCTAGACCCCATAATCTTTTCCAATATACCTCGTATACTTATCATCGTGTCCATGTGATGTGCTTCATATCATTACCCCTCATTCAAACGCAAATTAAGGTAGTTAGAATGTTTAGAAATGGCCTTTAAAAATTTCAAACTTTCCGAAGTGCTACAGTAAAGAAATTCTGCAACTGAGAGTTTTATCCTTGTCATTTTCTTTACATTTGAGATTTCCATTTACTAGAATTAGAAGAGTTATTCTGTTGTTTCCTGAATAATACAGATGCAGAGCACAATTTCCCCTTTCAGCTCTGTTCTTTTTTTGTTTTCTGTGTCCATAGAATTCCTTAATTTTTGGTTTTGTGAAATGATGATGGGTTTTCCTCGGACACTCATAGCTCATATGGGTAAAGAAGAATACTCCTTTATCCCGTTTATAATTACTATTAGCCCCAAAGGCTGCAAGTGGGTTGAGAACCATGTTTCACTTTCAAATCTTAACGGAGACAAAAAAAAACACTAGGTTATTTCTTCCCATCTATCTTAGGCTTTTTGGACAGAGTTACTTGTACATAATGCTGGTGAGAGGTATCCCGTGGAATTGGTCAAGATGCAAGCAAGCTGGTCCAGGCACCACGGTTATCCAAAAAAAATAACTATCAAAACATATAGAAATTTGTAAGTACTTTAATAGAACATTTTGATCTGTATCACTTTAAGTAGTCTCTGAATATGTAATTTTTAAAACCATAAAGAAGGTCAATGTTCAGATATACACCAAAAAGTAGGTGCTTTGACTCTCATACATCCAGAATCATCTCTTTTTGGTATGAAGAGTGTTGATTTGATTGTTCTAAGTTGTTGGATTGACAGATGATTAGTTATCCTGTCCTATCCCCAGTCCCCTTCTACAGTAGCCTGGGCATATTACACTTCTTTCCCTTGGATAGAATAGGTAGCTTTCTGTATGTTTATGTAAGCTTCCAAGCACCTTCAGTGAACTAGAATATCCTACCTATATTTAGCCAGCTGGTGGGAGTTGCTAGCATTTCGTTCTAGTAGTTCTCTGACAGAAAGGGTGCAGCTGCAGCCTTCAGATTTCAGACAGGAAACATTCTTTTTTGTGCTTGTCAGTTTGCTTCTCCTTTTGTTTCTCACAGAGCCATCTTATTTTCACTTTATGGGATTCTGTAGGATGGTTTCACAGGAGTTTGGGCTTAATGAAGAAGTTCTTGACATCTTGACTCAGTATGTTGGAGGCACCACTTCTGAAATCCTGGTAAACTGAGTTGGTGATGTAATTGGGTGATGAACTTATAGATAGTAGATATTTTAGTTACCTCATTTATGTGTGTTTGGGCTTGCTCATATGTTGACTCATGTTTCTCTATCTTTCACGGTTGTCTTGTTAGTGGCTACCTGTGAAATCAATTTGTATACCATCTGATTTGTATTTGTTTGTTTGTTTTATTAGGAGCACTGTAATGTGCTTGAGGAAAAACATCAAGATACAGACGGCAAAAGCTTGAAAGATTCTAGGGAAAGTGGATTTGGGGGGAGCATGTTTCTAGACAAAAGCCTTACTGCTGCTTTAGATTCCTTTGATAACCTTTTCTGCCGCCGCTGTCTGGTATGTGATCGAAATGTGTTTTTTCAAAACTGAAACAGAAGTTTAATGTGTTATTAATTGGCTCCCTGTACTAATACAGGTGTTCGACTGCCGTCTGCATGGCTGTTCACAAATTCTTATTGATGCTGTAAGTATAATTTGCCCAGCTTATTCTACTGAATTTGTATATGAAAATCTGAAAGTCTTTTTCATTTGGCAGATTGAAAAGCAGCCTTATTCTTCTGATTCTGAAGATGATAGAAAACCTTGCGGTGATCGGTGTTATCTTAAGGTATTCTTTCGACATTTATACACAAGCAAGTAGATCATACCTCTTTAAGGTAGGAATTCCCCTCAAGGTGATCATTGATTTGGTTTATATTAAGATAACCCTTGTTTTTGAGTTAGTCCGGAATATTTGTAGTATTTTAGTTCCCAAACTTTTTTAACTAAGCAGCTTAGCTTTTTCAGTAAGTATTTAGGCAGCTCTGCTTTTAACATACAACTTTGGTATTAGCTGGTTTGCTAGTATTGGGTCTGACCGTCAAATGCCAAGTGATTTTTCTACTAAGTTTACCATCTGTGGAGCAGATGATCATAAATATACATTTATCTTCTAGGCTTTAAAACCTCCATTCTAATTTTAAATTTTTCCTTTATATTACATAATCAGTTCAGTTTTGGTAATACTTGCCACTGCTACTGTCTACTCCCTCATTTGCTAGCTTGATCTTCCCCTTTTTCTCCCTTCTTCTTTTTTCACTCACTTTCAGCTTTTTATGTGGAGAAATTCATTTTGAGGTTTTAGGTAAAAGGTGTAGCAAACCAGACTAAATATTCAACTGTAGATCCAGTGGAAGGACTAGAAAAACACACTTCAGAAGCGGGAGGTAGCACTATGGACATCAAAAGAACTAGAGATCCAGGTGACGATGATTCACACACTTTTGATGACAGATCGCTTTGCTGATTTTTCTTGTCTTGTCTATAACATATGAAGTTACATGTTGCTGGTTCAACTTGTTTATGTTTCCTTGTCACAATAGACGAGCACATTGATAGCAAAATGAAGCATGGAGTATCAGAGTCTATAAACACAACTTTAGAGAAGTCAAATCTAGTTTTGGATGACCAACAAGATTCTTCTGGTAAGAGAAGGAAATTGTCACTCCCTACTGCTGTTAGTGTGGCAGCAGAAGATGGATCTGAGAGCAATGGGATGTCTATTAGCACCAATGATTATGTATCACATTCACAAGCACCAGATCAGTCTGGCTATAATCATGGTACTTCTCTGCATGAGACTGGGGACAATGTCAGAAATGAAGGAGAGGACACTATAAAGGAAACTGTGAAGCATGCATCCTACTCCAAAAATCTACCAGAATGGAAACCCCTAGAGAAAGAACTATATTTAAAGGGGATAGAGATATTTGGGAGAAATAGGTATGATTTTTAGTTGATATTGGTTCTTTCTCAATAATAGAACTACAATTATTTACATTAAAATAGGTTTATATCATCAGTGGTAAGAAATGCATGTCCATGTGAATGAAAAAGATGGAAATGACTGTTCCAAATTTAACTTCTACCTTTCTTTGAGATTTAACAAAAAATTGCTACACTAGATTTTTCCTTTCATTGTGGATATCATCTGGTAAGGTAGTTCGTAGTTGTTTCTTGTTGACAGAAGAACAGAGAGTGAGAGATTAGATGGTAAAAACAAAAGGAGTCTCTCTGAGTCTTCACATGTCACTTGGTACTTTTGGGAGTACTCAGGTCAGTTGTTAACAAATCCTTAAAACTTTACAACCCATGCAATGTATTTCATCTACATGCAATGATAAGTCAGACTTAAGGGAGCCCGGTGGACTAAGCTCCCGCTATGCTCAGGTCTGGGGAAGGGCGGACCACATTATGTCTTATTTATGCAGCCTTACCTTGTATTTGTGAAAGACGCTGTTTCCGCGTGCAATGCTAGATCAAACTCAGAAATAGGAACTGTCTGCCATTCTCTTCCAGCTACACACATTAGCGTTTCCAAGCCGACATCTGTGAAATTATTTTTAAGATCCAAAGCTCCACATTCTGACCTCACTTTGTGGGATTTTGCTGGGTATGTTGTTGTGAAGGTCCACATTCTTTGTACTCATTTGAAGGACTTCCATATGGATATACTGCTATCTTTTTTGTGTCTCCCGCCAATTTCAAGCAATCCTTTCCTGGGGCTTCCAGATAGCCAATCCTCATTTTCTTCACATTCTATAGATGCTTGAAATAATTTCCAATGGAGGTACTTCATATGGTTCTACAGGCACACATATTATTGTACCATCTACCACCATATTTGGGAGCGGCGATTATAGAGCTGATTAAGTTTTGGACTCAAAAGGGCACACACACACATTCCTGTGAGGAACCATGGGCAATTGCAGCTAGTATAAAGTTTAGATAAGTAGAATTGGTCAGTGAGCTATGAACAGGGATGGCTTTAGCTGTACTGCATTTTCTAAGAACTTGTGCTATGTTAAATTATCTTTTACAGAAGTATTATTGATGTCATTTAAGCAATAAACAATATGAAGGTGATGGAGTATCAGATGTTTTTTGGAGTCCTTTTCACTTGTATTATTGTGATAAATGAATCAGCATCCAACTCAGGGATATTTTTCTAGCTCACACCAGAGCCTAGGTGATAGGGGGTGTAGTTGGCGGCTAAGGGGCTTGGGGGAGGAGTGGGGACACAGATAGTATGTGGGCTACAGCTTCATGGCTAGAGAGGAGTGGGGACACAGATATTTATCTAGCTCACACCAGAGCTTCAAGTTCTTCTTTTCTTTCAAGCCGAGGGTCTATCTATGGCAAACAGTCTATCTTCCCCATAAAGGTAGGGGTAAGGTCTCTGTACATCTTAGGATTGCACTGGGCATGTTGTTGTTGTTATACTTTACCTGTGATATGCCTGTATAAAAGACCATATGTTAGCTAATTAAAGTTTTTGTTTCTTTCTATGCCAAGATTAGTTGCTGAACTTTCCTCAGTATCAATCAATCAGTCAATCATAGAAGTGAAAGTAGGGAACATTCATCTTTTTTCTGGTCTTCCAGGGACCCTTTTACATTTAAGGAGAGTTCTTTTTTAAATGTTTTTTTTTTTTGAAATTGGTAAATTGTATTCATCAGCATTAAGGATATGTTGAAGTTCTTTTTTAAATGTTACGAGACAAATGGAGCACATGGGTAAATGCTACACCATACTTTAGCTCATCTAGTCCCTCATGAGAAATCTGCTCTTTCTTTTCATGCAGATCATATTCTAAACCCCTCCCTCACCACTTGTTCGTACTTCTTAAATACATGAAGTTGATTAAGTGTTGGTAACAGATTCTTGTTGAACTATATTTGGTCAAGTGTATGCTGAAATGAGATTGCTGTGTCAATATGTGTCAGCTCTAATGGATATCTCATTCATTGCAGTTGCCTAATTGCTAGAAACTTACTTCCTGGCTTGAAAACTTGTATGGAGGTATCCTCTTACATGGATAACAGAGCAGCAGCGCAACTTGGAGGCTCCTCAAGCTTATTTTCAGAGGATAATGGGAAAACTGACATGGATTACATGGTTTGTGCTCCTCTTCATGCCAACTCATTTACTTGATGCATTGGCCCAAAGATACACATGAACCCTCATATTCCTCAGACCTTGAAACGACTGAGGGGTTCATGTGGTACATAGATTTGGGAACATATTTTACCTGCTTAATAATTGGGTGTTTGTACAGCATTATCCTTTTAATGCTTATATTTTATAATCCAGCAGTGTCCCCATATTAATACTAACGATCCCATTAACATTATCCTTGTCCTCATAAAACTAACTCCTTATGCTGATATTTTTCAATCCAAGGACAAGGATAGTGTTAATGGGATTGTTGGTCTTCTCTTCAAATCCTAAAATGGTAAAAAGTTTCCCCTACCAAATGATGGACTTAAATCCAATGATAAAGTTCAAAGTAAAAAGTTAGCCCAATTGCAAAACCAAACATCACATTGCATCAAAGTCCATATCGATATTTTAGTGCGATAAATTATAATACAGGAACTCGTTAATCTCACTTTACTATAAATTACCTAAAAAAGTTAATTCATGAAGGTTATTATTTTAATTCTTGTAGTATAACCTAGGGCTGCATACAGACTTCTAATTTCAGTCTATAACTTGGACAAAGCAGTCTGAACAGACTGTTCCAAGCTATCATCCTTGCAATAAAAAGAAAAATCATCATGGATCTTTTGGTATTCATGAGACCATTTTGACAGTTATAAATATTTGGAGCAGCAGGCCATGCTACCCTCTAACATTCTGTACCCTCTTTTTTTTGTATTTTACAAGAGTGGGATACCTTTTGGCTCTCAAAGAAAAAACCATGTTATTTTCTAGCCAGAATAAGATATTTTCACATGCAGAAGGAAGAATCATATTGTCAAGAATTACTTCTAGTTCATTTTTGAAGCATCAGAATGATGCAAGGTTTATTTTAGGAATTTGAGAAAGTCGGATCTTCTTCTTTGGAAATTGATGCAGATATGAGAGTATTTGTTTCCCTTGAATTTCTCATGCTATAAGTGGAACATACTTACTACCATATAAGGTGCTACAGGAATTGAAAATGCTCAAACAGCTTATTTTATTTTGTTAGCATTCTACTTTCCTAGATTAGTTTGAGTTACTTCCTTCATGGTGTATATCCAACTAATTGATGTATTTGTCTATTTAGGAGCTAGATATTCCGACGAAATCACGTTTTCTTCGTAGAAGAGGCAGAACACGCAAACTGAAATATTCCTCAAAGTCTTCTGGGCATCCCTCAATCTGGAGAAGAATGGCCGATGGAAAGAATCAATCATGTATACAATATAATCCATGTGGATGCCAGCCGATGTGTGGAAAGCATTGTCCTTGTTTGCAGAATGGTACTTGCTGTGAAAAGTATTGTGGGTATGTTGAGCATTTGAATTTATCAATAAAGGATTTCGTCTTTGACTTGTTAAGTCAGATGCCTCTCCAGTCCACCTTTTTCTCTTCTATTTTTCTCTTTTAACTACTTTCATGCCCTCCTGTAAAGCTTGTTCTCTTGCACCCCTCTCCTCCTCCTGGATTCGTTGGTTGCTCTGTTTGATTCTATGAATTGATCATTTGTGCTCACCACAGATGAGAGTAGTGCAGTGCATCAACTCTTTGTTGCATTTACCATACATTGAACTCTGGCATAGTTGAACAGGACTTAATAAACTAGAATAATTATGTCCTCAGTTGCATTCATTTTCATGTGAAAGAAGACTGCAGCTCGATGTCCTTGAGTGTTTTCGTTGTTCAAAAAGTTGTTCAACTTGATGTTTGCTCTATTTTTTTGGTTTGCTTAGGGCTAGCGGGGAATTCATTTGTTCGCTTTCCGATATTATTTTAGGAACCTGTCATATCTCCTAATATCTCTTCTTCCATTTTAGCTGCTCAAAAAGCTGTAAAAATCGTTTCCGTGGATGCCACTGTGCAAAGAGTCAATGCAGAAGCAGACAATGTCCATGTTTTGCTGCTGGACGTGAATGTGATCCTGATGTCTGCCGCAATTGTTGGGTTAGGTAAGATGTTGCTAGACTGTAGCCTCTAAATTCACCCTTGTACTGCTGCTTGGAATATTGACACTTTTCAGCTGTGGTGATGGCTCATTGGGTGAGCCTCCTAGGCAAGGAGAAGGTCAATGTGGTAACATGAGGCTCCTCCTAAGGCAGCAACAAAGGGTGAGACATTTTAGGGGTTTCAATTACTATTTCTGTTATCAAACTGTCTATCTTCCCTTTTCTCCCTTTTCAATTTGTCTTGCATCATTTCTGTAACAGATTCTGCTGTCAAAATCTGAAGTTGCTGGATGGGGAGCCTTCCTGAAGGTAAACCGTATTCCTGTGTGACACACTTGCTCCTTAAGCTAGTACTACAATGTATTAATAAACTAATTTAATTTGTTTAATCTTTTTGCGTCTAGAACCCTGTTTACAAAAATGATTACCTAGGAGAATATACGGGTGAATTAATTTCTCATCGAGAAGCAGATAAGCGGGGGAAAATATATGATCGTGCAAATTCGTCTTTCCTTTTCGACTTGAATGATCAGGTGAACACTGCTTATAGTTGAGATATTCTGATACTCCCTTGTATTGCAAAATCTGAACCTTAGGACCAACCACCCTGCCTTGTATACCCTAGCAGGTATATGCTCTTATTTCAACAGTCTAGAAGTAGTTATGAATTTTCAGTGGTGAATTGGTGCTTTAAAGTTTCCAATTCCAAAATATCCAATTATTAGCCAGTGATGTCCTCCGGATTTACTTGTCATTCAAGTTTTTGGATTCTTCTACCTGTATGCCTGATTTCTTCAACCGAAGGAATGATAACATAAGGCAGTTAACTAATCCCTCCTTTTGAGTGAACCCTGGGCTGGGGATCAAAAGCTAGACAAGTCATTCCAAATGAAGCTTTCATTATTTTACCAGGGGTGTTCTCCTTTTGGCAATTCAATCCTAATTCTTTGATATTGAGGTTACTGTATATTTATTTTTTCGTTCTTTGCAAATATGACTGAGTTGTGATCTAGAAGGTGTATTAATTTAACATCTTAAGCTAACTTGTTAGAGAATTTTATGAGCCTTGATGACATTTCACTCCTGCTTTCATCTCTTTATTGCAGTATGTCCTCGATGCCTATCGTAAGGGAGACAAGCTGAAATTTGCCAATCACTCATCAAACCCAAACTGCTTTGCTAAGGTACATACAATCCTAAAAGTATTTAGAGTTCAATTAAATTTTTGATTGTTGCTGATTCAACATTTCTTAGGTAATGCTGGTTGCTGGTGATCATCGAGTTGGGATATTTGCAAAGGAACGTATTGAAGCTAGTGAGGAGCTTTTCTATGATTATCGTTATGGTCCTGATCAAGCGCCAATATGGGCTAGGAAACCTGAGGGCACAAAGACAGATGATTCACCAGCGCCTCAAGGTCGACCAAAGAAACACCAATAATCTCATTGAGACAGCCTGCTTAAACCATTTCTATCTGTGGAGTGCTTAACATGGAGGAGGAACAGAGGAAGCTGTACTACATCTCTTATATATAGTAATAGTCATAAAGATATTTATTTGTTTTTTCTTTGTTGTGGGGTTCCTTTATATTTTTTTATATTATTGTGTGCTAATAATAATAAGACATTAAAGAAGTAATAAGAAAGGATCCAGCTATGTAAAGAATAAGCAGAAAAATGTTGAAGGAAACAGGTATACTGTAGTCATCCAAACAGGTGAAAGAAATTACTTGTGTTGGACACAAGGTGTCTTATAATAATACAGTTTATATAGATCTGTTTCCTTTTACTCTGTTTAGAACCAGTTTTGCCTTGAATCTCTTTTTTGATATTGGGAACAAATGTGAACCCAAATTTAAAATTTGGAAGAACTTAGGTTCATATTTTGCAACGTCGGATGTGTATTAATTTGAACCTATTTTAATCCGTCCAAGTTTGACTAACGCGTCCATTTGCCATCTCTAGACATAATAATTGGCACACCAAGAGAGAACAAAAGAAAAACCTCAACTTCACAGCTATATACAGCTTATCAAACATGCTGAACAAATGAAAGAATTTCAATTTGAGGATGAAGTTTCAGTTGGGTAAACTTTTTCTTCTTTTACTTTCTAAATGCATATATAACATTTCATTCCAAGTATCTGGAACCCCTGGAAGACACCAATGGCTACAATCTTGAACACGCGAGGAGCTACCCGGTTTTCTTCCATATATAGAAGGATGACCATCAATCCTGTAATCTGACAAACCAGTTATGTTCAAAAAAGTAACTGGAGTCTTCATCTTGCCTATTATTTGCTCCACTATTATGTTCTTCTCTGGATATTCGCCCCTGTAAGTCTCAGGGATCGGTTGAGAAGCTTCTCTGCAGTGCCCACCAGTGTTCCACTGCCCTCCACTGTCCAATTTAAGGAGAGGGTGATGAGCCATGAAGTCAATACATCACAAATCTTATAACAATGAGTTTAAAGCAAATTAAGGCATACCTGAAATGAGAAGGAGCAGAACTCCTGAAGAAAACTTGTGTTTTGCTTGGATTGATATGTCTATCAATCCATGATGCCCAAGTTGTCAGGGCTTTTTCGAAAGCTGTTGAAACATCAAGACGAGGATGTACTTGATTCCTCTCCTGGTAGTAATTCTTCCTGTTGTGACAGTACCGATTATATAAGAGAGAGTAACTAAAAGAAGGTAATGCAGCATCCATCACACACAAGAAAACCACTAACTTGTTTTCTATCTTCATAGTAATAATTGACAGGATTGATTCACCAAAAAACAATCTAGCTCATTAACCGGTATAGCCAGGTTCTTTCTATATGCTATCACAATATCATGACTAGGTTTCATATTGAAATGTTGGGTACTCCAATTAAACAGCAATTATTTACATCAATCCTCATTGATGATGTCGCAAAAATTTAAGCTCATCTCAGGCCAATATAGGCTTCTCCAATTAAACATCAGTTAAAACCTGCTAGTAACTTCCAAGTACCATATTCTAAAATAGATCTTCACATGGATCATTACACTAAGAACTTCTTGAAGAACAGATCATATTCATACCATTAGTCTTTGGCAGAACTTAAACTCGAAGCAGAACAAAGTAGCAGAATTAACCTAAATAGCTGTCCACCCAACGTTTTAAACTAAAAATAGCTAGCTGATGTATATTCCATATATAGTACCTGTATAATCAGTGTATAGTATATATACAGGCTAGAAAAAGAACACTAATTCTGCCTGGCTATAATCTAGGTAACAAAAGTCTTACCCTGCTTTAGTCTTATGGTGATTCCACCAATGAGCAGTGTTAAAGACCAAGATATCAGCCCCTCTCCATCTTGATGAACCTTTGTCCATCGTATCAATACGCAAGGTCTGCACCCGTTTGCTGCCTATCCTTGCCTTGCCCTCGTGAACCAAAAAATGAGTTACATAGTACTCAACTGTACATTGGTAGTCCTGCAACAATGACATCAAAAAAAATTGAAAACTGGAAAAACACAATTCTTTGCATATTCAGTTAATCACATATTCGAATTATTTACCACGAATTTGAAACAATAATTTCCCTTCTCTTTGGTTATTCTCCGACCACGAGTCTCATAAACCTTTCTTGGATCTTTAATTGCTCCCATTAACAAGCATAACATCGATTCCCATTGATTTCTGTTGATGGAGTCACCAGCAAACACTAATCTTTTACCTCTAATAAGTTCCAACATCTGAGTAGCATTGAACCTGTACCACACAAAAGTCACAAGCTAAGAAATATTTTATTTCAAACTTTCTAATTACTCTTCTTACTCTATTACTAGCCAGACAATGAAAGTGTACAACTTAAGCAATGGATCCACACACATACACAAAAAAAGAGGGAAAAAACAAGGGGCAAAAGAGTCAAGTTTTTATTGTTTTACCTTGGAATGTCACAATCTTGAGTTTGCCACCTCCATTTCATATAATTCTTATCCAATCTTCCATTAGTTTCACAACTAAAACCCTCATCAATGTAGGGACATGAAGCATTTGTGTACAAAGGATAGCTCTCATCAAAAACCCATTTCCCTTTTGTGATGTCACATTCTTTCTTAAGCACATCACTAGAAGCTTCTTCTTTCTTAGACAAAATAATAGACATATTCTGCTGCTGCTGCTGATTCCAAATAGGAATACTACTATTGGTACTATCTATTTCAAGACCCTTAGAAGAAACAGTTTCAGATTTAGTCGAACGGTTACCAAAAAAGGTCGAATTTTTTTCACTACTTATATCATAAGCCACTGATTGTGGCTGATTTTCCTTATCCAAGATTCCCTCAAATTTTGAAAAGTTAGAAACTTGGGACTCATTTTCAACTCTACTGAAATGGGTACTCACCAAAATTGAGTTCTTGATTTGGGTTGCTGAGTAATTTCTGTGAAAACCAGTTAAAGATTGAATCTTGAAAGGAGATCTGGGACTCAAAGAGACTGAAGCAGCAGCAGAAGCAGCAGTAGTAGTAGTAGTACTGTTGAACTGAAAATGAGTTTCTTGACGACTATATAATGGAAGGTTGAGAGCCCATATAGACAAAATGATGAAAAAGATTAGAGAAAATGAAATGGTGAAAGAGAAAAGCCATAGCCTTGTAGGTTTAATGGAGAAACTTCTCTGTTTCTCCATCAGATTTTCTCTAAGTAAACTGTTGTTTTATTTCTCAGGGCTTTTTTTTTCTTCTTCTATTATAGTACTCCACTACAAGTCAAGAAGAGTGGTTAAGGTATTGTAGTGCACTGAGGCACATGCAAAATTTAATATAAAAATATTGTACTATAACTAATGAAAATAAAATGGATAAGTTCAAATTCAAAATAATTAATCAAACAATGAACCAGGAAAAAGCAGATAATGAGAATTATGACAAAATTGATGATGGAGTGGTGGAAAAAGATAATGTGAGAATTGAAAAAAAGTGAGTGAATTTGGTTTTATTTAACTTTTGGTTACACCTAAACTCCATTCAAAGGAGTAATATACCTTGGGCAAGAGGTATGGACCCTTTTTTTTTTACTATGTTTAATATGCGAGCAACTTTTTCTAATTAAAAAATTAATAATTTATTAATTTTTTATTGAAAATTTGATGTTTTAGAGTATAATTGGTAAGGAGCAATAAGATACTTTATAAGATTTTTTATATTTTCTCATGGTCAAAATACTTTGTATAAAGTTAGAAGAATATTTAATGAGAATTTCTTACGATATTTAATATGCGAGTAACTCCCTCTAATCAAAAACTTAATAATTTATTAATTTTTTATTGAAAATTTGATGTTTTAGAGTATAATTGATAAGGAGCAATAAGATATTTTAAAAGATCTTTTATATTTTCTCATGGTTAAAATACTTTGTATAAAGTTAGAAGAATATTTAATGTGAATCAAGGAATTCAAATGTTCATTAATAATATCTTCATTAAAATTATTTTTTAAATATATATATAATAAGTGTTAAATTCCTTTTAATTTATATGTGATAAAACGTAATTTAAGATTCTCTCTTTTTAAAAGAAAAAATGTACAGAGAGGCACTGGCACATGCTGACATCCAAATGTGCGGTGGAATTTTATAGCAAATATACAAACAACTTCACAAGAAATTTTTATATTTACCCCCAACACATTTTTATTTTGAAATATAAAAAATATATTTAAAAAAATTATGTATCATAAGTGATTGTTTATAAGAATATTACACATAATTATGATAAATTATTTTAAAGAGAGAGCAGATAATGGAAACGTGTGCTCAGATTCTGGCGGAATTATGGAAAAGATGGTGACAAAAAGAGTGACGTTTTTTTATTATTATTATTATTTATTATAAGTAGTATAAATTATAAATGGTTATTGAAAAAAAGTTCTCTTTTTTTCTTCCTTTAAAAGAAATTAGTTACATCACGGCAATATATAGAAGATTGAGAAAATTAAGCTAAATAACAAACCTCTAGAGTATATTATATAATATAGTTATGATTTCGATTATTTTCAATTTATAGCTATAATTTTGCGATATTTTTACTATTTGATTTCTTAATTATATATTCAAAATTTGTATATACGATTTATGAAAAATTCATAATAAGTTATGTTGTCCTTTTTAACTTTTATAACATGGATTTGTTCTAATTTAATTAATCTTTTACAAATATTATAAAATTATTAAATAATTATAAATAATTGATTCTAAAGTTAATAAATCAAAGGATAGATTCAAAAGTAAGTCATAAAAATTAAATTCTATATTCATTTCTATATTGAGGAAAAATCACATCTAGTCTAGTCTAGTCTAGTAATAAAGGAGAGAACCTTTATATTGAGGAAAAATCACAAAAGTCCTAATGGGAATGTGAATATAAGAAAAAATAATTGAACTTCTTGTTTTCATCTTATGGGTAATTGGTTTGGGGTTCTCTCTGAATTTCGATGTCATAACCGACGATGATAATGGAAAAAAATAAAAATTGATGAAAGAAAATATTGTCATTTATCTTTTATTATTTACTTTATGATGAAATAGTGATTTTAAGGTATTTATTTATCATCCTAATTATGATCATGATATAATAATTAATTTTTTCATGCCAATTTTATTTTTATAATGATATATTTAGTTGAGTGATTTTATTGATCCAAAAGTTTAAGTTGAGTGATTTTATTGATACAAAAATCTAAGTTGAGTGATTTTATTGATACAAACAAAGTTCAATGACTTTATTAGATAAATTCACAAAGTTAAGCGACATTTTAAGATATTAACTCAAATATATTACTCTCCGGTTTAAATTGGTTCGTCTCATCTTAATATTGTATGAAATTTAAGAAAATAAATTAAAGTAGTTGGATAAAATAGTACATAAAATAGAAAGAGAGAACTACTAGCATTAGTGTACAACATGATAAATTGTTGTAGTTGGATACTTTTTGCTTGCATTCCTTGATAGTAAAAGAGCAAAAGCACATCCAAATACTGCAATGCTTGATGCATAACAACATAAATACTGTATATCCTACGATACGATGCGATACGACTATTCTTTATGTGAGGAACATAAATCAGTAATGTGGTAATCAAGTATAAAATTGACTCTTACACACAAATGAAAAAGGATGGATGGAACAATAATTAAGCAGAAAAAACAGCCTCAACAAGAACATGTTTCTTCCTGGGATATCCCAAACCAATCATATGATTAAGATAAACAGTCCCTTCCTTCACAGTTGCTGCTGTACTTAAACGATGAATAGCGCCTTTGGCCTTCCCCACAATAGTGCCACTCTCCCAATCATCAGAGCTCTCAACTAGTCTTGTCGGATTTCCAGCCACAACAAGCTTGGTTGGCGATAGTAACTCCATGCCATCGCCAAATTTCAACGATCCATTGTCAATCTTAACTAGTTTAACTTCATCACCCTTGGCGATTTCAATCTTGAACAAATTGCCAGAGAATGTATGAGCCACCAGTAAGTATCCGTTTGGATGATACACTATTCCGTTTAGTCCAACCAGTTTATTGTACCACTCCTTAGGAGTAAATATTGGGTTCTTGATTGTATATTTAAGTTCACCATTCGCGCCTACCTTCCATATCTTGTCTGCTTTGGCATCTGTTATGTATGCATTCCCTTCTGTATCGACCACCACATCATCCGCAAATGCTTTTTCATCCTCTGTAGATTTGAGTACAGCATTATTACAGTTAAAATCAAGCAATTAGAAAAAGAACTCAAAGATGGATTTAAGATGATCAATTATGTGAGTTCAAACTACTTTCGGCTCAAACAATAATAAAATCACACTCATTTTGCGCGCACTCACTCTAAATCCTGAATTCACCTGTGCGAAAAGTCATTGCTTGATGAGCATATCTCAAAAATGGTAAATGAAGTGCTCCAACACTATCACACCTGGACATGTGAAACAATAATTTGACTACAATAGCACAAGATGCCAGCTTTATTTGCCTTGTTTATTGTTAAACATCTAATGGCCATAACTCAATTCCAAGTGATATCTACTCATCATATGATTTTAAGTCTTTATACAATAATATCTGCATATGTCTGAGGCTCAATAGTTGGTCAAAATACAATTTGCAAAGCTATACAGGAACAGATAACAAAAAAATTATTGCAGGTCACATTGAATGATAAAAACAATGTTAGAACTTCAAAACTCAATGGTCTTAGCTGTCTCAATAGGCTTATCTCTGTTGTCACATGCAAACCACAAACCTGCAGTACGTCTCCAATTTCTTTGCTGGAAGAATATTGAATTCTAAAGGGGTTGAAACTTGGAACGTTGAAGGGCATGATATAACACAATAAAAAACTTTAATACAAATATAATATTGTTAGGCAAGCTCCTTATTTTTTCCCTTTGAGACTACGTTGCTCGGACTCTTTAAAAGTGTATTATATTTTCAAAGGATTCAACACGCCGTTTGACAATATTTTTGGAGAGCCTAAGGAACATAGCTTCCGAACAATTCTCTAACAACTGATCTTTCATACATTGAAGGGCCATTAGCCGTACAACTAGAAAGAAGATCCACAAAGCAACTGAATAAATAAATCTTTCAAGAGATCCTATGCCAGGAAGAAAGAATGGTACTAGTTGTTCCTTTATGTAAAGAAAGGCACATTATTTAACCTTTTATGCTTTCACTTATTTTATCTTATCTTCTACAGTAACACCACATGCTAGTCCAGCATATGTAAGATTAAAAGGCAATCAGGAGAAATCGTATTACTTCCAATCATTTTGTTTTTCTTAAACATCGCATTTAAACGTCGTGACAAGTCTGTTTAGCATAGATATTGAAATAGTATTTGGAGATTATTTCAAATAATTGTTCATATTATGCATTTTTTACACTAATAGAACTTGAAAATTTTGAACAAGTACACTAATAGAACTTGAAAATTTTGAACAAGTCATCAAACAACCATTTATTTGGCTGTGAATTTGATTAACTAATTCACTTCAATTTAAAATAAACAAATTGAAGTTTGAAAAACAAGTTCAATTATTTAACTTCAAACCATTTTTTAAAATTACAATCAAACCATGGCCAAGTGGTACAAATCTATTTATTCAATTTCAAACTTACAATAATTGAAAAACAAGTTTGAATAGTACTTCAAGTCACGAAATCCATGTCCGAGCTAGGGCAACGCCACCCTTGCTTAAGGGTGTCAAGCGATATTCCTTTGCCGAAAAATTAAATTTTAGTTTATTGGTTGAAGGGTTGCGATAACTCCTTGGTTGTGCGTCCACCACTGGTCATTAAAAGTGATGAACTAAAGAAGAAGACGAAAAGTAACAAAAGTTTCGTATTTTTCAAAAACATCAAATGTTATGAAGTAAATGCAATCTGGCTTGACTAAATTGCAAACGTATGGGATAAGGTATATTGAAATAAATTATATTGAGATTAATTATGTTGAAATTATTTATTATTAATGGTTTGATTTGTTGTATTTCATATAATATGTCTTGCATATATTTTAAGAATAAGTTATTTGTTTATATATATACTCTTCACTTTCTTTAATTTTTAAGCTTTAATTATTCATTATTAAGAATAAAATTTTCATCTAACTTAGATTTTTTAAATGTGTGCATGTTCATAATTGTAAGGTATGTGTTTAAGAATAATACGTTCATCTTATTAGCTTAAAAATGAAATAAACATTTTAAGTTTGTTAAAGTAAAAACAAATTACTTATATCACATTATTTAATCACATGTCATTCTTAAATTGTAAAATATTAAAGTTATCATCATTATAGTTGATAAAATACAAACTCTCAAGTGATTAAGAAAATATATAATTAAAAATTTAAAAATATGTAATTCAGTAGTAGAAAATTAAAATATAAAATATAAAATAAACATAAAAATGAGTCAAAATATATTTTTTGTATAAAAGTTAGATTTATATAGCGTAACTTTTTGTTAAAAAATATGAAAGAATTATCATAAAAATAAATAGTAATGAAGGTTGTAAATATTATAAATGGTATTAGAAATAATGTGAATATTCATAAATATAAGAATTAACGTATTAAAAAAGTTTAAAGGGATATTTTTGTTATTTTATCTTTTTATCCTGTGATGAATTATCTCGATATTACTATTTCACCTAAAGATAGGAATAATTTAAGACATTAAGGAATCGTTTTGTTTTAATACAATTTATGGTGGGATAAGTTATGTTAAGATTATTTTTTTATTGAGTGTTCGATTTTTTGTATTCAAGATAGAGAAAAGGAACAAAAATACCCCCAAACTAGCGTAATGATATGCATAATATCCTCCGTCATACCCTTTGGAGTGGCCCAGTGGTTTGAGCTTGGGACTTCCATGTTGGAGGTCTCAAGTTTGAAACCCCTTGCCAACAAAAGCAAGGGGCTTGTCTTCTAGGTCGAGCTCGTCGCACCAGGCTTGCCTAGTGCAAGTTAGCTCTCCTATGTGGTTTGCGAGCTATTGCATAGGAGCGAGGGTTTTACCCTGTGGACACTCAAAGGGTAGCGATTGCGGGTTTTCCTTGTCATAAAAAAAAAAAAATCCTCCGTCACACTTTTATTACACTTGTGCCCTACCGCCCAAAAACTCGAGCATAAGGATAAGGAAAACTAAATAGGGACATGTGGCGCAAGTTTATCCGTCGATCGGATGATTAATAAATGTTTAGTATGTCGATAAGATTATGACAAGTGTATGTCTTTTAATATAAAGTTGATCCGATATTTAAGAAAAGCTATTTTTTTTACAAAAATAACGTTCATGAATGTGCAAAGTGATGTATAAAAAAAAAGTTTAAAGGAATATCTTTGTCATTTACTTATTTTATCCCAAGGAATAAGTTACTCCAGAATTACTATACCATCCAAGGAAACAATAGCTTATCCTGATACCAATTATTAATTTCACAATAAATTATTTCAAACTTACCAATCAAATAACAAATTAAATAACTTTATAATTTAGTCTCAAAACTATTTAATGTTATATTCACCCTAAACGATTCTTAAGTGGTTTCCTGCCCACTTAAATATTAATTGAAATGTTATATTCACCATAAACGATCCTTAAGTGGTTTCCTACCCACCCAAAAAGAAGTGGAGTATTAATTGAAGTTAAGGAAGATCCGGTAGTGAACTTTGCTGCCTTCATTGGCCGGCAAAAGTGGACCACACAACTGACTTATAAGTTTATTTTATAAAGAAAAGAAATACTCCATGTTAAATATCAATATCTCAATCTACAAGTTGGAAATTTCAATTTATGCTATACAATATTTTTAGTTTGTTTCAAAAAATTAACAAATTTTCATAATCAAACTTAACTTTAAATTATTTTTTACTTCTAATCAAATATTTCATAATTATATAAATATATAGATTTTGTTTTTTTATCACAAACTTCAAAATTCTTGTTCTTGTATTTTTATTCTTAAATTTTGTGTTGAATAAACAGTATTACTAGTAGTTAGGACATGTGAGTAGTAACTATTTACAGTTATTACTCACTCTATTTCATATCAGTTGATCACTTTTTTTTATATGCATATTAAAAAATTATAAATAAAAAAAATTATTTTATCAATTTATTCTTTAAAAATCGTTAAAAATTTTATAAATAAATATAAACCTTTTCAAAAAAAATTGTACCAAAATTTTAATAAATATTTCTTAAAAAATATAACTAATATAAAATAATTATTTTAATATGATTGATCAATTAATATAAAACCAATGAGCATGGTAAGTTATCTGCCCATGCTTATTTCTTTTCGTTTTCCTATTTGGTGACCTACATCATAGGAGCAAAACAACATCACGAATCTCGAGGCAAAATGGTAGCCATCAAAGCCGGTCACAAGTGTATAAAAACAAAGTGAAGACAAAAACTAACTTCCAATTCATAACACTAATAACTATGTCTATCAATTCTAATTGTTAGTATTTTTTCAGGTTAAATGATAATAGTTTTAATTAATATATTATGATATATTTTATCATATTAATATATAAAAAAATAAAATTTATAATATTTTTCGTATAATTTTTAAATATTTTATGTAAAATATCAAATTAATATATTTTACTTTAATTTTTAAAAATTAGAAATTAACTTTTTAAAAACGTAAAATTAAAGGTGAACAAAGAGAGTAATAATTAATGAAAATGTAAAGGCTAATAATAACTTTCTTTGTAACAAGTCAATTAATTCATTCATATGTTATTTAAGCGTATGATGGGTAATTAATTTGGAAAGGCCATCAGACTACTATAATAATAAATAGTAATTAATGTAAAGAGAAAAAAAAAAGAGACTACCTGGACCGCTAAGTTTGGTGAGAAAAACCCGGTTCCACGATGTCAAATCATAGGCAGCCAAAGCGCTATACCGATTCCCCAAAACATCAGCGACGGCGACTAAAACCCGGTTCCTTTCCCGGTCTATTGTAAAACCGAGCGACGCATTACCGGTCAAATCAGCGTCTTTCACTACCGGCATTTCCTGTAGCACGTCGCCGGGTGAATAATCGGCCTCAACCGGAATCACACCCAAACCGCCTTCGAAGAAACTGACAATGAACCGGCGGTTAGCATCGTCCCATTTAGAACACTCACGTAACCATCCGGTACTGTGATAATGGTAAACGTGAGTCGCCGGAGAAGAAGTTTCTAGATGGATAATGAAGGCGATTGGAATTGCAGATAGAAAAAATAGGAGTAGAAGGAGCTTGGTTGAACAGAAGAAAGAAGCCATATTTGTGGAAAGAAAAATGTGCTATTTTGATTTTTTGAGGGTTTATAATGTGAGAGTGAAAGTATATAGTTAGGTGAAAATTGGAAAGAAGATGGGGGGCGTCACCAAATTTGGTGGTGTTTGTTTCAAACGTCTTAAATAAATTTTTCCTATTATTTAAGGGAAAATAATAATTGAAAAAGGTTTGGAAATGTTCTACCAATAATTTGTAAAAATAAAACTATACTATTTTTTCGTTCCTTATTAGTTGTTATAGTGTATTTTAAAGTCACACAATTTAAATTTTAATTAACATTTTAATATGTATATTTAATTATATTACATTATAACATATAGTATTCATATAGTAAAATTAACCTTTAAAAATACAATGTAATAATAAAAAAGGAATGGAGGGAGTAATATTTTTTTGCGGCCCTTCGTTAAAATTTGGTCATAAAATTATCCTTGGCATTACCAAATTTGCCAGAATCTCTACCCTCATTTGCTACTCCGTTTTTTTTTTTTTTAATTTGTTCCCTTTCAAATTTGAATATTCAAAAAAAATAATGATTAAAATAAGAAAGTTTTTTAAAGATATAAATATGACTTGGCATAATATATAAATATAATTTTTAATTTGGTCTCAGTTGATAGCTATGACAATTAACTTCACTTAAATTTATATAAAATTGAATAAATGAACACATTCGTCCTACATGACAATTTGTGTCTGGTTATCCACTTAAACCAAATTAAGGGTCATGTTTATATATTATGTCGATTTGACTTAATGTCTTTCGCTAAAAAGACTTTGTAATCAACAAAATTGTTGTTACTATTTTTTTAAATTATTATTTAATTACTTATATAATATTTAAATAAGAAATCTAAATACAAGGTAAGAGGAAAATATATTTTTAAAATTAACGAACACATCCTTAAATAAATGGTAAGAGGAAGATATATTTTAAACAAGATGCATAAAAAATGTAAAACAAAATAAAATTACATTAGGAAAAATTACTAAATTTTGTCATCGTAATGCGGCCTAAAATTTGGTATATATACAAAAATTCACATTTGAAAAATTATGTTAAAAGAATTATGAATCACAATAACTAACAACTTAAAATATTTTTTAAAAAATAAAATTATAGTAAACAAAAAATTAAATAAATTGGGGAAAAGAATTAAATGAAATATGCATTAAGTCGAATTTCTTACAAAAAAAAAACTCAATTATCATTAATTTGACTTTAATTTTTTTTATATTTGTTACATAAATTGGCGAAAAGAATTAAATGAAATGTGCATTAAGTCAAATTTCGTACAAAAAAATAACTCAATTATGATTAATTACAAAATAGGGATAGTTTCAAAATTTTCCTTAATTTTGTTTTTATCTTCGATTTATTTTATTGTTTTTTTTATGTACTTCTAATATATTCATTCAAATCAAGACGTGAGAAAATATATTTATTTATTTATTTTCTTCATATATTTAGGAGTCTTTAGTTTTGCACGTATTCCATATATATTAGGAGTCAATGTATAAAGATAATTGAATAATAAATCATACTAAATGATATTTGTTTACCACTCTTTTAATAATGGTCAAAAAAATTTAATCGGCTAATCGCCATATATCAGTATTTTAATATAAATAGTTTAGTCTACGCGTTTTATACGTGTATCTCACTTCAATTAATAGACTATTATATTTAAGAAAAATAAAATTATTTTAAAATAACAATTAACGTTAAAATAAATGTTATATAAATTATAATTATTTCATATTTGAAGAATAAAAAGTTTTTTAAAAAAACAGAACCTTTCTCTTCAATAATTTTGATGCTTTTATTTATTTATCATAATTTAAGTAAAATTCATATAAATTTAAAATATTTATTTTAAAGTCTTAATGTAAAGAGACTTCATATAGTTTAAATGAGGAAAATTTTAATGAACAAATTTGTTTTAATTTTAAACTACTAATTAGTAATTATTATGAGTTCTTAGTTCTTACTTCTTATCTTACCTATTACAAACCAATAAAGATTACGAACTATACCTTTTAAATAATTTTCAAGACCTAAATAATAGGATGATTTAATAGCTAATTTTGCATATGTGCGTTACATGCGTGTGTAGACTTAGAAGTTATTAATAACAAATTTAGCGAAATAACGAATGAAATAAATTTCAAAATTAAGATTCAAGTTATTATTATTGATTATGAACACGTGAACATACACAAATAAATATAACAAAGGAGAAAAAGAATAATAATTTATAATTTGAGTACAAGGATATGCTAAATTTTAGTCTACATTATATTGTCATCACAAAATTCTAAGAAAATTGTATATTTGAGATATTAAATATCAAAAATATAAATTATTGAAAGTGTCTTTACTTTCTTTGTCCCAAACATATGCGAATGGAATTTGGAGAGTTAATTAGATTTTTTTATCATATTAGTTGTTAATACATTTTAAGATTTTAAATTGTTAACTATATTATTTATAGATATTTTACATAATTTTTAGTTATGTAAATTATTGGAACTTCCTTTTCATAATTTAACATTTAAAATACAAAGTATTTTTTTTAAATGCAATTTTAATTACAAAACGCACACATTATCCATGAAGACGTGTTTCTATCCTATTTTATTGTACTGTTATTTGTAATTTTATTTCCAATATTGATTTTATTATTTAATTATCACACAACAGATAACCATAAAAAATGGCATATGAAATCCTTTTTTTTTTCATTTCTTCCATAAGCTATAGGTATTTATGTTTTCTATCTGAATTATTATCAATTATTGATTAAACACACATTGATTAATATTTGATAATGTATGGCGTATACTTTGATCGTTAAATATAAGGATCATTTGAATTATTATAACCTCTATCAAATGATCTGAAATATGTTTCGAAAAGAACCTCCCTTCTCTCTTCTCAATTTTTTTAATTAATTAAAAAACAGTGTCAAATGACACTTCACATAAATAACCAAATGAGTTAATTGAGTTTCTGTCTGTAAACCATTTTTTTTTCAAAAAAAATGATAAAAACACATATAAAGTATCATTCTTTTGTAAGTTTTTAATTTGAATTATCAAATTTTCGCATTTCCTATCTGCACCATCATCAATTATACTGTCTTGTAACAAAATTTTATTGACATATTAGCTTGTCATACTTATTTTGGCAATTATATTCAAAATTTAATCTAATTAGATTCGTAATGTATTTTAATAAATAATTAATGATAATTTAGATTAAAAAAATATAAATACCAAATTATGAAGACCAAATTTGATTACCCGTGGACTAGTAACTGGGCCACGATTATATCGGATTGGCCCATTCGGTCCAAATAATCCTATATACTCGTAAGTGGTCCCCGTGAACATCGTTTAAGCCTAAAAAAAAAAAAAAAAGCAAATTGTGTAATAGCTATTGGAAAGGGCTCCATTTCTTCTCTCTACTTCATCGTCTTCGTCCGAGCTCTTTCCTATCAGGTAAAACCCTAGCTTTTACTTTATACTCATTGCAATTTTTGAAGTTTCTTAAGATTCGTTCTATGCTAATTTTCTGATCTGTAATTTTATCCGGCAAAGTTTTATAGAATCAAGTTTTCTGTTTTGTGTTGGTAGTTTTTCTTATTTTTGTTTAATTATTGTCACAGATCTGATAGATTTTGCTGTAGTTTGTTCTGTTTGTGTGTACTAACTCAGATCTAGAAAGAACTATGCACTTTCTTTTGTTTGACTTCAGAAGACTTATTTTCCAATCTGGATTGTTGTGTAATTTTGCTGTATATCTGTTGAATTAATCGGAGAAATAAGGAGCTTTACTAGGATTTAAACTGCATACGTGATGTTTAGCTACATTAGGGCTTAGGGTGAAAGGACTACTAAAACTTGACCGAAGATTTAGGAGGAGTTGCTGCGAAGCGGAGAAGGAGAGGAAATCAAATTGTCTAATAATAAAAAAAAATGAAGAAAAGGGAACAGAAGATGGAGTGGAGAGGAGAGGAGAGGAACTCAAATTTTGGTGCCTTCTTTTATCTCAGTTTTCATCGTTATCTTCCTTCTCTTTTTTCTGTGTTTCATCATCTACGGATACTGTTTTTCTATTTGTGGTGAAGATTTTCGAACTAGTGGATGAGATTTTGTAATTAATCCAATAACGTTGGTGGTTGATGTATGGGACTTCAAAGTGGGAGGCGGTGGCGTTTTGTAAATAAGAAAATTTCAGGATTTTTAAAATGTCTTTAGCAATAAGCACATAAGATTCACTTGTAGCAAAAACGTAAAATTTATTTCACTTTTCCTTGAATAAGAGACTAAAGAGTTACATTTAGAAAAAGCACCCTAGTGGCTATTAGGGATAGGGATAAAAGTAAAGTAGGCAGCGATTCTCAGTGCAGCATGACATGTGGTCTTGGTTATCGATGAAATGTTGCCATTCATCAGTTGAAATTTTCCACATATCATGTGCTAATTTCGAGATGTAGCCAAATGGATAAAAGTGAATTCGGCAGCGACTCTCAGTGCAGCATGACATGTGGTTCTTGGGTTATTGATGAAATTTTTGCCATTCATCAGTTGAAATATTCCACAAATCATGTGATTACAAGATGTAGCCAAATGGAAAGGATTTATTGCTTCATGTGGAAGAAGTGCAAGCCTCTTTACCCCACAAAGGTAGGGCAGTGTTTGTGTACATATTACCAGACCCCACATGTGGAATTACACTGGTTACGTTGTTGTTGTTGGGGCAGAAGTGCAAGGATGGATTCAGAAGAGAATATTTTCTCCATTGGTTGGGAAGAGGATGTTTTGGGTTAGAGAGCAATTTAAAATAGTAGATGGAGAAGTGATGGAATTCAGGAAGGATGGAGGGAGATAGGAAGAGGGAGAATGATATCATGGTAGAAAGTGCAAGCTATGGTCAATTCAAATTTCACGTTAGTGTAATTAGAGGCCAAACAAATGAATGGGCTGCTCAGGTAGTTGCAGTGTAGATGGACCAAGTATGATTTGTATGTGTAGGTACTCAGAACTAACATAATCTAATCACCTAATTCTCGAACTATGATGTACCGCATTAGTACTTACACTGCTGTGCGCTGGTGGAACAATAGCATAGTACTAGACCCCCAAACGTTTGGTTAGTTTACTTCCATTCCTATGATGAGGTCTGGTTGTCTCATGTTACATTACTGTTACCTCAGAGTTTAATTACTTGGAAAAAGATTACCTCAAAGTTTAATTGCCATCAACTCAATGTTTTAGGTAACTGTTTGAGGAAGTCATTCTTCCAGTTGTTAAATATTTGTTTCGATGTAGTTGCATCATTTATCTTGTTGTATTTGGTTTGCGTATAACTTGCTTCTAAATACTTTTCATGCTCTTTTCGAGACCATTTAGTTATTGTTGGTTTTGTCTAAGTTAATGTGGGTGAGGGGAATTAACTTTTACCCCGTGGTGTTTTTGCAGAAGTTTGCTACATTCGGAATCAAATGGCTGGCCATCGGATCGCACATGCCACATTGAAAGGACCTAGTGTCGTCAAGGAAATAGTTATCGCAAGTGTACTTGGTTTGGCTGCTGGAAGCTTGTGGAAGATGCACCACTGGAATGAGCAAAGAAAAGTTAGGTCATTTTATGACTTGCTGGAGAAGGGTGAAATAAGTATAGTTGCAGAAGAATAGTTTCTCAAGGATCATCTCCTGTGATTTGTCTCTTCAATTAAACATGGACATACTCCTATATCGAAAAAAAATAAGTTTGCAAACCAAGTATTTCTCTGTCTATTTTTTGCTCCATGTTTGACTTCGAAGTTTTTGATTGTTATTGACCTGCTTGGACAGGCTGGAATGAATTTTCTTTCATCCGTTTTTAGTGTGCCATTCAATAGGCAGACTCGTGTCTCTGTTAAAAGTATATTATGTCTCGTTTAATAGGTTCTTCTAATAAAAGATTAACCAGAAAATTTATCCCCAATTGATAGGGGACTGTATTTGCTTAGTCTGTCTTTTGATAATTCTCTCCAACATATGTGCTGTTTCTAAATCTAGGTCTCTGTTCATTATTATTAGTGATTAAAATGGTAGTAATGCCCGCAGGTCGTCTCACACACAATCTAATCTGTATTTCCCCGACTCTTTTTCCTTCCAAGTTTGAACTATTTTGTTCAATATTAAGCGACCTCAATTAGCTTTCAATTGATGTAGTAGACGTAGAAAATTGTATAATTTCTACGTCACGAGGCTCTAAGGTAAGAGTTTACAATTTATTTTTATTTTTTTTAAACCCTAAGTTATTACGTACTTCCATACATGCCATAAAAGTCGACTACAATTCAAGTGTCAACAATGTTACTCTCCCAGAACAAAATGGCAAAGTAGAGTATAAATAAGAACACAACATAAAAAGTCAGAACCTAGATATACATTTATGTCTAAATCTCAATTTGTAATCGGTATACACAGTACAAAGATGTTTACCCTAACCAATATGTTGAACTATCCCTTTTAATTAATGAACAATGGCTTTACACATCTAAATTGTAACCGCACAAAGCAGAACCAATGAGGCCATGTCATGAAGAAACACAGCGTTAAAGGTGCTGGTGCTTTGGTCATTCAACGGCCAACACATTAGCATAACAACAATTTGTCAAAAGCAATCGACTGTTAGGCAATGACTTCCATCTTCTTTATTTAACTGTTTGTAAATCAATTCCTGACATATTGCATCAATTTCTTCTTTCTTACCCACCCTTATTTCTGTGAGAAATATAGCAAAATAATATTATTGAATTGTTGTTGTATCTACATTATTACATGAGACCCTATTTATAGACCATAGAATACAATCCTTTACCAAATAGGATACTATTTAGTAGTCCTATTCCTATTCTAATAGGATTATATAAACCTATTCCTATTTTAATAGTATTGTATAAACTATTCCTATTCTAATAGGATGTATAAACCTATTCATATTCTAACACTCCCCCTCAAGCTAGTGCGTACAATTCATGCATCTAGCTTGTTACAAATGTAATTAACACGGGGACCGATGAGGGGCTTGGTGAGATATTTGCAGACTTCACAAAATTGACGGTCAATCTTAATGTGCTTGTCTTCTCATTAAATACTGAATTTGATGCATAATGCCAGTAAATCTCAATGTGCTTAATCTTCGCATGAAATACTGAATTTGATTCATAATGTTGGTGTTGAACTTCCCAACCCAAGCTTGAAAAAAAATTGTTCTAGACCATAGAGTGATTTGTACAATCGATGACACAACACAATCGACATACAAGGCTACTAAACTCCCCCTGAGCAACGAAGTGCTCAAATCTAATATAAAGTATATGGATCATGTTGGCATCAATAGATGAGTTAATATTAAATAAAAAAGTCACCAAAATAATTATTGGAACATGCTCATATGCCGTAGTATTAGAAAAAATGGTCACAATCTAAGAAATAAAATTATATAGGTAGGGTCGGAATGATGTCACGACCCAACTAGAAAATAGAAATTATATAGGATAGTTGGAACGACCCCATTGACAAAAAAAGAGAAATAATATGGGTAGGGTCGGAATGATGGCACGACCCTAATGAAAAAGAGAAATTATATAGGTAGGATTGGAATGATGGCACAACCCTACGCAAATCAGATTTGAGGAGTCACCGGAAAAGACGAATGGAACTATGCAAATAAAATCTAAGTTACTGAAAAGACACATGATGTTATGCAACTCAGATATGAGAAAATAGTTCGGAAAAAAAAATCCACGGTACTACACAAATTCAATATGAAAAGTAGTCCGGGAGATGCACGGTGCTACGCAAATCAGATATGCCAAAAAAGGTAGTCACCGGAAAGATGGGACGGTGCTACAAAATTAAATATGAAAAAGTAATCACCGGAAAGATGGGACGGTGCTACAAAATTAAATATGGGAAAATAGTCACTAGAAAGATACACGGTGACCCAACTTTTGCTAACATAATCATTGGCCAGACGGGCGGCATATATGAGTAATAGCCGCCCGCCGACAGCTGAAGCTCTTTGATTGTTTACCAAGATCGTAGAGGCTCTGATACCATGTGAGAAATATAGCAAAATAATATTATTGAATTGTTGTTGTATCTACATTATTAAATGAGACCCTATTTATAGACCATAGAATACAATCGTTTACCAAATAGGATACTATTTAGTAGTCCTATTCCTATTCTAATAGGATTATATAAACCTATTCCTATTTTAATAGTATTGTATAAACTATTCCTATTCTAATAGGATTGTATAAACCTATTCATATTCTAACAATTTCAAATTTGGTTACTTCGTTGAAGCTGATCCCTCCATCAATTCCTCTTTGCTTAATGTTGGTGCGTCATTGTCCTTTTTCGATATATGGCCCTTGTGTTGTTGCAGTTTGTCATCACGGGAGAGCAAAGGATCTTGCAATATGTCATTGAACAGTTTAAAGAAATACCATTAAAGGAACAAATGGGTCCGCAAGAGAGAATGCACTTGAAGAGTTTGCGTTCTAGAGTTGAAATGGAAAAGGGATTCCAAGAGTTGACAACAAAGACCTTCTGATACAGTGAAATTTGTCGTCACCCATATTGGCAAGCTTTTAAACACCTCCAGCTGCACCAACAGCTTCGCGCTGTAAATCTACTGTCCCTTCTGCCTTGACATCTGAAGTATATACACAATGCTTTGGAGGCCACCTATCAGTATCCCAGAGTACATACATTACACTCTAACGTGCTCCATGCATTACAAGGCAACAAAGGGCATCGTGACCTTTCAGTGCATTGAAGAAATGATCTGACTCTATATTTTATGTAAAAAGAAAAACGTTTTTAAGATCAGGACTCTTGAAGTTGAGGCAAGCAAACTCATTTAATAAATCTAGGAAAAACATGGAGGAAACCAAGAACGTTTGCAGATAAACACATGTCAATTAGGATCAAACTGTGACTACAGTATGCAATGAAAGAAGATTCCAGACTTAAAGACTCTTCATGCTAGTATGCATTGCTAAATTCTCATTCCCTGTATGCACTACAAACTTCATCTATCTCCATCTCAGATTCATTTTCCAGAAAATCTCCCTCTAAACTACCCTTAGTCAGCTTGTTGTTTTCCACTTGAACATTTTCATCTTCTGACTTACACTCAAACATATCATCATCTTCATATTCCTGCGAATCTGTAAGAGTGTCCATTGTTTCCTTCTTCTTTCTGTAACCAACAAAGCTTAGAACTTTTTCCCTCCAAACAATCAAAGGATGTTTCTCGATCAACTCAGAACCTTCATAAGCACTGTTGATAAATACATGAAACCTTTTGCCTCTTTCTGAAACATAAAAGATCCCAAAATGTTTAAGCAACAGTCTCATCAGTTTCTGAGGCATTACAAACTCCTTTCTAAAATGAGTCAAGTAATCTGTCACCAACCTCTTTCCGACTGTAAAACTCAGCAGCTCATGCATCACTGCAACTGCCCTCTTATTGAACTCCAGTGTTCCAGCCTTTAATTCACTGGCATCTGCATAAGGTGACAAGTATTCCCGCTTCTGAAAATCCTCTATCTTCCCCTTATATCTGGACAACACTTGTTTATAATCAGGTGGAAATTTCATGGGGAAAGACAAGGAAAGAGGACCAGGTACGTGATCATCTGCGGCCTGCATAACCCCCAACGACTTTCTTTCTAACTCTGTCATAGCCCAACTTGATTTCCAATTTGCAAGCTCTAAGTACTCACTTTCATCATACGGCTTGAATGGCTGAACAACTCTAAAGTGATCAGGAAACCTCCGCACCCAATGGTTCCTAAAATCCATCGGCAACCCCAAATCTCTTCTGAAATGAACAATTTTATCTAAGGCAAGGCGCTTGTCTACAGACATCATCAGCATCCTAGTCACAAGCTCTGCAGCTTTATCACTGTGTTGTTCAATAATAGCCTCCTCTTCCCGGACTAAATCTTCAGCCTCCTTTGTAAGACCACACCACAAGATCCCTCTATCATCCTTGTATAGCTCAAAAAGCTTGGGGGATTTCCGTAGGAAGGCCGAGATTTTATGGGGTTTTGGGAGGTTTAGTTGTCTTCTATAATCATCAAGTTCCCTAATCGATATGATTTGTTGAGGCTCCTGCTTAAGGACTTCAAATATTAATAGGACTTTGGAGAGTATTTTGTGCTTCTCTGTCACTATTTCAAGGTCATGCACCCGCTTCTTCTTGCTTCTGTCTTGGACTCTTTTACTGGTGGTCATTGATCGGTTCCATTGCATGATTGCTGAAGAATCTATGAACAACAACACATTTGATGATTTTACTTCGGCAGATAAACATCGACGTCTACCAATAAGGTTGAGCATTGTGGCAAACCACAATAACCAGAAAGGATTCTCCCAGAAGAACAAAGAGGGTATTGCAGTTGTTAGTCTTAATACTAAACAGAGCACTGAACATCGATGTACTAACTTCTCCGGTCAATGTCACGATGCGGCATGGCAAGTTTAACACATTGCAGCAGCAAAATAGGCCTCCCAATGAAACCAAATTGGCCTAAGTGAGTTCTCAGGAAAAGTACCAAGAGGAATATCGAAAAAGAGCTCTGTTAAGACTGCTAGTTCACTCTAATTTCACAAATTATACTAGAAAAATCACATATTCATGAGTATATTTATTGAATAGGACAAGGCTGAAAGAAATGAACCTCAACTGCTTCTTCCGATTTTTGGGAAGAAGAAACAGGGGCTGTAACTTAATCAGAGCGGCGACTGGACCTCAAGCTCTTGCTGAAATCTTTTGTGTCTGCGAGTGTGAATCTATGAGAAGGAGGTGAATGTGGAGCTATGATTGACGACGTGAAATTGGCTGGAGCTCCGGTAGTTATTGGGCAGAGCTGGTCGACGGACAGTGAAGAGGCGAGGAGCTCTCTGTTTTCGGCAAAGGGAGGGACGGTGGCTGAGCTCAGTGGATCTGTGGTGGTGCAACGGTGGCTGGTGGTGCAATGGTGGTCAAGTATAACATCACATCTAGGGCATGTTTATTTTTTGTACGGAAAAGGGCCTAAAATACCCTCAAAGTATTGGAAATGGTACAAAGTTACCCTCCATCCACCTATTGGCTCCAAAATACCCTTCTCACCCACCTATTGGGTCCAAAATACCCTTGTCATCCACCTTTTGGTTCAAAATTGACCACTTATTTAACGGTTTTATATTTAAACTATTTAAATATTTTTTTAAATACGTGGCACGCAACTATATGTATAATTTAACTTATTAGTATAATTTATAAATCAATCCACTACCCACCCATTACTAATTAAACCTCTCCAAATTAATACACCCGTCACATTATTAATGCAACAACAAAAAACCTACTGCCAATTGAGTGTTTTTAAAAATTTTTAGGCGAAAATATCTATAGAAGTAAATTATCATACGTTAAGTGTCTAAATAAAAATTATCGATAAACTTAAAAGTCTGACTATGTTCATCTTAATTATTCTTACGTCTCAATTATGTAATGTTACTTCATAGTTAATTTTTTTTCAAAATAATATATTAAAGGTTTTAAAACAAATCATAAATATTTATAAAATTATATTTTAAAAAAGTGCATGAATTAATTCGGGATGTATTACTTCTTTACCTTTAATCATAAACTTTTAATTCAATCTTGAAAGAGAATCCTATTGAAAGTGTCCTCCTAAATAAGCGGCTCAACCTATATTTAATTGGGGCTTCGATTCGGACTCAAATAATTTTGAATGTCATTTTCAGGAATCTATAATTTCATCGTGTTTTAGTAGTGTTTATGACAATTTTGATATTATAATTGGATTATTAATTGGGTGGGGTTTAGTTAGTAATTAGTGGGTAGTGGGTTGATTTATAAATTATATTAATAAATTAAATTATAACCAATAGTTGAACGCCAAGTATTTAAAAAAATATTTAAAGAGTTTAATTTTAAAACAATCAAAGAAGTGGTCAATTTTGAACCCAAAGGTGGATGACAAGGGTATTTTGGAGCCAATAGGTGGATGAAAAGGGCATTTTGGAGCCAATAGGTGGATGGAGGGTAATTTTATACCATTTTCAATACTTTAAGGGTATTTTAGGCCCTTTTCCGTTTTTTGTAGTTAATTAATTTTGATGCGTAAGTTGAGTTTACACTTAATTTGTCTTTTTAACTTCTTATTTTTTTTCTTATTTTCAAACATATAATTTTTATATTATTGTCTTTTCAATTTTTATCTCTTATGTTTTTCAACTTTTTACTTTATGTACTTTTATATAATTTTTATATTTATCTTTTTAATTTCCTATGCTGTTATTTCAACATTTTGAAAATATACTTTCTAATATTAGAAAGAACGAGCATCTACAAACATGACTGATAAATTATTTTATTAAAAATGTTGTATAAAAATATGTTTGGAAAATGTAGTATTTTCATCATATTGATATATAAAAAATTGTAATTTATTGTCTTTTCGTATAGTTTTTGAATATCTACATTTTTTATTTAAAATATCAAATTAATATAATCTAATTTAACTTTAAAAATTAGTCAAATTGACTTTCGAAAAACGCAACATGACAAAAAAAATGGACAGAGGAAATCGTATATTTTGGATCAGTTCAATCATTTGTGAGTTGAAGTCATTATAAGAAAACAATACTCCTCTATTCCATATTGAATTAAGCTTTGAGATGTTTCACACCCTTTAAGAAAAGTAGGTTAGGATATAAATTGAATATAATTTTTTATTTTTACCCTTATTAGTTATTGTCAAAAATAACTAAACATTAATTATAATAACTACTTTCAATACTAACTTAAAAGGATAAAATTGAAAGAATATTTTAAAAATAATCTTGAAGATTGAAAACTTAAGTTAATTCAAAAAATGATATGGAATAAAGGGAATATCTAATCGTCCCTCAAAACTATCTTGAAAGTGCATATGACTGGCATCGTTTCAGAGTATTCTTGAAAGTACTGTAGTTGTTTTTGGAGAGAGTTTAAAAGGAGGATAAATCAACAAGAAATATGTTATATTTCCGTCGGTATTTTTCTATTCGTCTCTTTTCCTCAACTACCTCTTCAATTTACACTTCCACTATTTCCTTTTATTTTACCATTAAAGTTATTACATCTCCCAGAGGTAAATGTCCAAGTAGGACCAAATAAGAGCACAACATAAAAAGTTACACGATATCATAACCTAGCAATACATTTGACTGCTGAATCAATAATTTCTAATCGTTGTACAGAGTACAATGATGTTTAGCATATCCAATATGAACTTCCCCTTCTAATTAATGAACAATAGCTTTACACTTCCAAAATGTAATCGCGCAAAGCACAGCGCTCTATTACACCCATTACATTAAAGAAGCACAACGTTTTATGAAAATACACAACCTGCACTCCTTTATAAGGGTTCTTATTTGTTGAATAGAATTGTTGTATATGTCGTCAGCATACGAACCTAATTGGGGACGCCTGGCTTCATCTCCAAGGTAGCTTGTCACCTTCAAAATCTACAGGTCAAGAAACAAATATGGGCAATATGAGAAAAGAGAAGAACAAGAATATAAATTTGTGTGAATAAAGGTAACTAGAAATAGTGTTTTGGCCATTCAACGCACTTGCATTAGGACAATTTGGAAAAAGGAAAAGAGAGGTATTTGAGAGGATCTAATGGTAAGTTGCTAAGAATGGAAGGAAAAATAAAAAGGAGGCATTTGTAAATTACGTGCATTCTTTTCACATAAATGAAAGCACACATCTATATGTACATCTACAAAATTAACAAACGGCATTAATGCTTTCCTTTCCTATACTTCAAACCAGTCAACACCTTGCATCTTTAAAGCAGAAAGCAAGGCATCACTCTCCGCACTGAAATATGGACCAAGTTACCCAATAAATTTGAGGAGGTTCCCAACCACAAACAAACATATTACCTTTTTGAATATAGATCTACTCAAGGTGTTCAAGGATATAAAGGTCTATGACTATCACAATGATAAGGAATAACAAAAGTATGTGTGAATTGCCATTATGGAGCGATAAAGTGCAGAGAAGAGTAGTTCAAGTTTGGTGTTAATTAGCTTGGATAATATGAATAAAATGAGAAACACAAAGCGCGTAACTTTGGATAGAAATTTTCCACATTGAGTTGTGAGGAATCCAGACGTTAAAACTTTATTCAAGCAAACAATCAACCAACTTGACTTCCATGACAGAAGAACAACTTCTTGATATAAGAACTTTTTGTAATAGGAATTTACCACAATAAAGACCTTCTGATAGAGTGAAATTGGTCATCATCCAAATTGGCAAGCTCTTGAACACCTCCAGCAGCACCAACAGCTTTGCTTTGTGAATCTACTGTGCCTTCTGCATTATCCTTGCACACGCTACCATCTGCCTTGACATCTGAAGAATAGACACAATGCTTTTGGAGCCACCTATCAGTCTCCCAGAGTGTATGCATTATACTCTCCCGTGCTCCATAACCATGACTCTCATATGGTAGAATTACAAGGCGACAAAGTGCACCATGGCCTTTCAGTGCATTGAAGAAACGATCTGACTGTATATTTTATGCAAAAAGAAAAAGGGGTTTAAGGATCAAGACTATTGAAGTCAAAGCTAGCAAACTAATTCAATAAATCTTGGAAGAACCAGAAAACGTACAGAGTAAACCAAGAACCTCTGCTACTATGTTGCTTATATTAGTTGACGGGAAATATTCAAGGAAGATATGGCTATCTTGAAACGTGATACTGAAATAAGAATAAGAGGACCATCATTTTACCTGCATCGTCAAGGTTCCTGGATTGTTGTCCTCCTCCCCATGGATAAGCAAGATAGGCTTTTTAATCTTATTGGCTGACATAAAAGGGCTCATCTCAACATAAGTACTGGTCGCCTCCCAAAGTGTTCTCTCCTCATTCTGGGAAAAAAAAGTTCTTAGCAATGCGACTGAATGAACTAAATCCACCTAGAATGCAGAGAGAGACACCAATTCATAAGGACTTTAGACTGGTTGGTCATACACATGACTGGGGAGGACTACCTGGAACCCAAAAGGTGTTAATGTTCTGTTATAAGCACCAGAACGAGCAATTCCACAACAGAAAAGATGAGGTGCATGTGCAAGGAGGTTTGCTGTCATGAATGCCCCATAGGAGTGACCACCAACAGCAATTTTGTTTGGATCAGCCACCTAAAAAACAAAGCACCAGAAAACTCAGCCATAATTTCTAAGTTTCATGCAACGTATGTTCAGCGAGAAGAAGAAAACTTACTCCACGGCGTATAACTTCTTCCACTGCAGCCTCAGCGCTTGCAACAAGTTGTTCTATGTACCTGGTTAAGCCAGCATTTATTCAATTAACACCCAAATCTCCAAGTTGAAGGTGGAAAAGTAAAAGAACTCACTTCAGCACAAGATGAAGACATAGATTATCCTTAAAATTAGCTCCGGAACATCAATAGTCTACAAGGAAGAGTAGAGGAAGCAAGTCCACTAACATCCCACGACACCCTCTGTTCCCCACCCCAAAAAAAAGCAAAAAAGAGAGTAAAAGGGTGTTAATAATGCTTCATCCCTAGTCAGTAACCACACAGGTGTAAAATTGTATGGAGGAAAACTTCAGTAGAATAGGTACACACGACATGGTATTCAGCATGAAACTCATACAAAAGTGAAGTTTTCTGAGAATAATTAAGATCGTGGTTTTGATGGAGAAGTCCAACAAACAACTTTCAGAGGGACCAATTTTTAGTAAATTAGCTTAGGGTGGGCTTAACCATCTAGAAACAAAGCACAGGCTCTGATTCATAAGAACAATATAAAGTCAAATTTTCAGCAAGCACTATGAAGTTTAACTCATTTCATAAAAAAGACTAAAGCACCGATCGGCTCAAAACACAGGAGTAACTTATCAAGATGCAACTGAAAGAAAAACATGCAAAAGAAAGGAAATCTAAAATGACAGACAGTAGTTAGTCACATCATTATCCAATAGAGCAATTGAAAAGAACGGAAGAACCAAGGAGAGCAGAATTTCACTTCTGAATGCTCATTGTACTGTAAATTTTACCAGATAAACTGTTAAAACCAGTGTCAGAATCCTTGTGAATATTCTAGAAGATATGTAAATATAGTAGGTAACTTAATTTACTCCTACTGTACTTAGGTATTGTTTTGCATTGATTTTCTTTCCTTTTTAGACATAAACATAGTTATTTAAACCCCATAGCTCGAGGGAATAATCAAACCGAGTTCCTCTCATTTCTCATCCGCTTCACATGATATTAGAGCCTGGTTAAGGCCAATAACATAGGAAGAGAAAGTTCTAAACTCGGAAAAAATGTAAGGCAACTTTTCTTGGCTGTCTGATGAGATTCATTTCCCCAGGCGTTGCAACCAAACCAACATCACCATGAGAAGCGGAAGAACAAAGCAAACCCTAGCCAGCTCCGTCACCGTCAGACCTTCCACGCACCTTGTACGTCAATCAGACCAATGCACTTTCTGACAAGATCTGCACACACGCCTAAGCGTGGGCACTGTTGTCACCACTTTCTGGCGAGTTCTATTTTCCAGATCGCCTCACCTCCTTATTCGGGACCATCAGATTCCGTGCACTCCCCGGATAGAAAATTCATCTTTCCACGATAAACCAAAAAATGCTCATGTTGCTCAGACTGAATCCAATGGTAATCTAACCAATCAGATGTTCTCTATATATGAGGAAGAATACAATGACTATCTTCAGTAAAGCAAATAAGCAGACATTTCCATCAATAGCTTTTGTTTCTCAGACGGATAATCCTTGTTGCTTGTATCTCACAATCCACAACACTTCGTCCTTAGGTCATGGACTCACGCTTCTGACGACTTTTCTAGCAAGAAATATACATTTCCTGATATAACTTATTCTCCTCGGTCTCTTCCAACTATTATGTTAGCAAATGGCTCTATGGGTTCGATCAAGTCAATCCTTTACCTTCTTTGACTCTGAATAATGTTCTTTTAGTCACTGACCCTTTCAGCCTTCTGTCAATCAGTCATTTAGCTAAGACTTTAAACTGTTTCATCTCATTCAGTGACTTATTTGTAATACAAGACCTTAGTACGGGAAGGATCATTGGTGAAGGGCATAAGCCAGATGGACTTCATTATCTCAATTCCCCCAGATCCATTATTGTTTGTTTGGTCTCCGACTCTCCAAATTTAATCCACGAGCGATTTTCAAGAAAATGCTTTGAGCTTTTAGCAAAAGTGGCTCTCCAGGGTTGTATCAAATATCGTTGGTTGAAAGGCCTGAAAGACAACATCTTTTTTTTTTTTTTTTTTTGGGGGGGGGGGGGGGGGGGTAGCTGGAACACACGAACATTATGGTATAATTTCCAAAATATGCCTTATATACATGATGGAAGATCTGTCGAATTTACCTGTCATTGGCCTCTTCATCACCCTCTCCAATAATTGGAATTGTCGGCCCTGACAAGACAGCAAACCTGAAATTTATGGTTCCGAACCAAACAGATCCCCAAAAGAGATTAATACGACCACACAAGCAAAATAACAGATATAACAAACAAAAGTATTATGGATAATACCAAGAACAGAGACACACCTCCTTGCTAACCATAGGAGGGGGGATGTTGGCCCAATTCCAGCAAACTCATTAGGGGAACCTCGAACTTGGCTAGCTGCCTCTTTACTCTTAAATTCTCCAGGGTATGACCAAACAAGGCATGGAAGGGGTCCATCTCTTGAGGGATCATAACCTGGGGGAAGATATAGGGTCGCAGTAAGTTGAACTCCATCTTTCCGCTGATACCTGATCATTTCTTTTTGCAACGATTCCAACTGTGGGTAAGGATGAGGGAAGTTTGTAATCTGACATGCTCTTTTCTCAGGCCAGCTCAAAAGGTAATACTGAGTGTTTTCAGTTTTGGATTCTTTAGAAGTGAGTATCTTCAACTCATTTATTGACAACTCTCCTTCCTTCTGATCAGACATCAAAGCAACAACAGTCTCAAAATATTTTTCCTTGTCACTCTGCCATATTCGTTCCTTACTCCCTGTATTTCTGAAATAATTCATGTCAGGTCATTTTCTTTTGCAAATGAAAAATATGGAAACAAGCATATACCACCAAACCTACATGTCAAACAAATCGAGAAACGGAATGTTCCCTTCTGGGGTAGCGCCACTTCCATTTAACAATATGTAAGTGTCCCCATCATCTTCCTTCTTCACCTTCGCAATAACATATGTTCCAGCAGGAGTTCTCCGAGACATGGGACAACCAGGATCAGAATACACATCTTCTGATGATCGATCAAATAGTATCCTGGGATTTACATCCTCTGATCCGGGAGATATAACCCATGTCCTCACCTTCCTTGTTTTGTACCACGATTCGTAAACCAATGCAAGTGTATCATCACACCAGGATATCCCTCTGTACGTGTAGGAAGATCCCATATAAGAACAGCATAATTAATTGGACAATAATCTTTGTTCATAATTCTCGGTTGTTTACTTGACAAGTGAATCCCCTTGTCAAAAATAGAGGAAAAATCACACCTGTTTCTTGTAAAGGGAGTCATTGATAGCAATACTATCAAGGAGCATCTATTCTTATACAACCCTATATAACAATTAATACATGCTTTCAAGTATCACTAATGAAGTTTATATCCAATTATGTAGCAAAATGAAAAAGGAAAAGTTATCTATTCTTTTTAAACATGGAAACTCAAGTCAAATATGGTTTTTTAACCAAGTAAAAGTTCACTTGAGGACTTTGAAATATGTTTTTTTTAAAATGGTATGTTCTAAGGACTTTGAATTATGTTATTGCACCCTTCCACCAATATAAATTGAAAATTCAACTGCTTCTGAGTAGCATTACAATAAATGTTATCAGAAAGCGGGAATCAATTAAAATGTAGTTGGCCAAATACTTCAATTGACATAGTGGCATCAAAAAAACTGAACCATTGATGATATTTTCATACTATAATGCAAAGTATAATTTGCAATCTAATACACCACAAGTAATATCTTCCTACCAAAAAAATATTAATCATCTTCAAGCATGTATCAAAAATAAATAAATGAAAAAGAAGTTTCAACACATAACAACTCCACATGTCTAAATCACATTTGTTGAGCAACAATCGTACAAAACACGACAGGTACAAGTTTGTACATACCCATAACGAAGGTCCAGTTTATGTAAAATTTTAGGTTGTTCATTATCATGTGGTGCAGGAGATTGTGTATAGACTATGTCACGTGGAGAAACGTCGACTTTAGCATCACCGCCATCTTGTGTCTCAACCCTGAAACAGTTTCAGGAGAAACACATCAAATTAGTGACAATACCGACAATAAAGCATCAAATAAACGATGATACAGACAATTCCACAATTCAATGTGCAACTACAAATTGCCACTTCAAAGGGGTTAATAAGTACTAGATTAATATTAGCATCGAGATATTAATGGATTAAAGAAACAAGTCATTCACATGAGAGAACACCTACCTTTCTTATCCTTCTTTATAGACCTGTAATCATTCCATATTTCCTTTATGCTTATTTCCATCAAAAATAAAATATATAGACATATTGTGTGTGTTTTTCTGATCTGAGGAATCATAAGCCTATAATATGAAGTCAAAAAGTAGTTACAAAATCTGGACAAGTAATAAGACTCTTATTCAACCCCACTTCACCCAAAACCAGGGAAACGAGGCAGGGTTTGGTAACAAGTGCCTTCAGGAGTTAGCTAAACTGGAAAAGGTTGGGGGACTTGTGTTGTAGATCACAAGTTCAACCCCAGGCCAAGCGTACTAAGTTCAGCATTTGAGTAGAGGAGCGGGCCAAAAATCCCCAAGTATCAACGATTGTGGTTGGTCTAAATGGTTGGCTCCAAGTTAATTTCAAAAAGAACAATAATTGGCTCCAAGTGGATTTTCAGTCAAAAGAAAAATTAATAGAATAGATTTTTGTATACATACCAATAGAGAGTCGACGGTTTATCTGCTCTCCAATTGATTGATCGCATCCCTTTCCTCACACTATTGAATGCAATAGGAATATCTTCGGCAAGGGGTAAATCACAAAGTTCTCTCACAAATTCTCCATTGGCTTTCCACAGTTCAACCTTTTTGGGAAACCTTCCGCATGGTACAACAAATGAAAACGGCTTGTGAGTTGAGGAGATCAAAATGTATGTTTGATCTGGGGAAGGGTCCATTGAAGTGTATATAGCTGGTGGACCAAAGGGCTTCATTTCCCCATCTAAAGAAGCCAAAACCAGTTGTGTGGTAGCATAATACTCAAACAGATCTTCATCATATTCATCTTTGAGCAGATCCTGATAGGTTCTAGCTTGAATAACATTCTTTTGCTCATTAGATTGAATCTTGGGGCCAGAAGGGACCAAAGGTTTCCTTGGTGGATCTCCACGAGATAACGGGATGGTACATACCAAAAGAGTTGAGTCATTCACCCAAACAAAGCTGATAATAACAGAAACAGAGTTGTCAGTACACGGGTTAGTAGCATGGAATCAGCAAACTTTCCTCTTAATGACAGACACTCTTAATGACAGACAGAATGGAAAATGACATACTTGTCAAAAACAGCATTTACATATACATCTGGTGACTCGAAAAGAGGTCTGGCTTTCCCAGTATCCACATTAGCAACCCATACTCTCAGTTTGCTGCTGCTTCCATCATCCTGATACAACAATCAAAAATCAGATCTACCTTGTGACAAAGGACAAGGACCTAGTTGAAACTAGGCATAAGAATGTCAGAATTACACAAAGTGAAACAGCTAAAGGAGAATCTACAATTAAGTTTTCCATAACATCAACATACAAGTTTTATAGACATACACATAGACACGCTTTGCATATATATCAAAATACCTCATCAAGGCGGACACTGAAAGCTAAATGCTGACCATTGTTTGACCTTCATAAGCGAATAAACAATCAGATGAAGAGAAATCATAATAATTGATCCAAATATACAGGTAAATTAGGTCTCTATATGAAGAAACATCTATATATAAAGGAAAATATGCAAGGAAAAGAGATTACCACATCACAAAATTAATTTTAGCACCTTCGGGGAGACCCTGGATCTCTTTTTCCGGTCCTAGGCTACCATCTTCCATTAACTGATGGATGGCTATGCCAGTATAGAAAGACCTGAGAAAGAACATCATAAGATCCTTTAGGGGTGCTGCTTATTGACGATTGAAGTACTACCACCATCAAGGCATCAATCTTACTATTTTTCAAACAAGAAAACACTTCTTTCTAAGATTTTTAAAAAAAAAAGGAAGACGAACTATACCAGCAAGGAGACCTTAATCTATGTAAAGAACTTAAGAGACACCAACTATACAGCTAGGAGAAATAAAATAACCTAACATAGCGTCTCCAGCACTTGAGTGCTTGAAGGACAGATCATGAGAAGCTTCATCATTACTCACATGCGACTCCTGGTATTACATTTCCCGTCAATGCGGATTCCAGCAAGCTTCTCCTCCGGTCTTGCTAAATCTGACAAAGGTGGCAAGGATCTCCGCTTAAGAAACAGTATTTTATCCCTTAATGGAGAGAATGACAGTGCTGGAAGTGGTGGAGCATCAACAATATCTCTAATCTCAAAGGGAGGAAGACGATATCCCGTGACTGATGCTGATTCTAAATCTGGTAAAGTTTATGAGAAAACAAGAAGATTTAATTTCCATTTGTGAGCTATGCTAATTCTATTCACAGAAAGTTAAAAAAAAGGAGTTAAAAGAGTCTCTAAACATGGAAACCAGGGCAATGAATAGAATGGGAAAATAAATGAACTTATGAAATATACACTACCACACACCCCACCCCACCCTACCCCCCAAAAAAAAAAATTAATTAGCCTATCCAATTTAATCTACAGAAGGTAGATACCCATATGTAAACATAAAGCTTGTGCAGTGATAGGGGAGAAAATACATGAAGCAAAGGAAGAGGCTTAACGGATGGGCATGGAGAAAAGCGAAGGACTCTATTATCGTCTTCAAGCACTAAAACAGTGAGGATAATTTTAATCCATGATTCAAAGCTTTCCAGCTTATAAAATCCACTGAAGGAGGCTTTAGCTATGTTACTTCAATAGGAAGTTAAATTGCCTCAGAGATGAGGAACAAAAAGCACATCATTTCATACTAAGGAGTTTGTTTAAATGCGAGTTGCCTTACGGCCTAAGATCTGGAATAAGTGCATGTGTACTTTGGCGAAGATTCTCCTTTCACTGTGTTTCTCATTTTAGCATGTAAGTAAATCATTTCTTCAGTAGCACATTCAAAGAACTTTTAGATGCTAACAACTTGCAGGAATGAAAATCAAAGAGTATCAGACCCAAATCCCATAAAATTCTTCAAGAATTAAGTGGTTGATATAAATCAATCAATCCACAATCCACAATCCACAACCCAGTTAAATTGGTTACACAAATCCCCTTCCATTGATTCCGCTCAGTCAGATCCTTTCCATTCCAATAAAAGAGAAATGGTTTTTAAACCAAACTAGACAAACCGTAAATCCCACACTTCTCTAAAAAAAAAATTATGAATTTCTATTCTAACAGAAAACAACTAGTTAACCTCCAATCTATCAACTAAACGGCTAAATATTGGTACTGCAGCGCTTCTCTTACTTAATCCATTTTTTACTAAAACATGATTCATTGACATCACCTACGAGAAATCTACCAACTCTTCTCCTTTTATTCATCAAAGCTCCTCCTAATCTCCATCAAGTAAAGGACTTAGCCCTAATCTATCATCGGAAGAATAGAATACATCAATTACTAACAGGCTCCATTTCATTCCTGTAAAAATTATATTTCAACATAAGTGATAGTTCTCTAAATCAAATACTTATCTATACGCTTAGCCAAAGTAGTTAGTATCACGAATTAAGGTTAACTCACAGCACTAAGGAAAAAAAGAGGAGTCAGTCCAAAGTACCGTCATCATAAGCAACAGAAGCAGTAGCATCAGCAGCGCCATTAGAGCCAGTGCCATTTCCGCCGTCCTCAGCAGTAAGGGCTTTGACGGGGACAAGATGGTGAAATCTAGAGGAAGCCATAGTCGATTTCGCCTTGAATTGCTTGCCGGCGACGAATCTTCAAGATTGCGCACGGAGCAACGGCGGCGAATGGAGGCGTTTGACGGCGAGAGGGAGAGAAGAAGATGAGAAGAAGAGGGTTTTGGGAAGAATGGGAGAAGTAGTAGAGTGTAGAGAGAGTAAAGAGAAACGATGATAGACTTTGGGAAGGCTCATGGCGACCGCTTCATACATTTCAATTATTCAATCAAATCCATTTGACAGATTCCAAAGTAAAAGTCTTTTTTCTTTTTTATTCAACAAGGCATGAGATGCCCATTAATTTGTCAAGATATTTTTTTTAGTGGGAGTGGAAAATACTCAAAATTAAAAAGAAAAAAAAGTAGTATTGAAATTCGAATTCTTTTATCACTATTTTGTGATGTTAGTCAAGATTCCTTTTATATTGTAAACAAAAAATGTTAGCCAATTAGCAACTATAGACTATAGTCTATACCAAGAAAAAATGGCTAAAACTCAATTGAGAGGAGATAAGAGTTTTGACAAGAGTTAAAGGCTTATCGTTTAGTGATATCAGTGAAAGTCTCTTGTCTAATAAGTGTGATTTTGATTTTCACGTCTTCTCTTTCATGATTTTTCAATGTAACGCGATTTTTAAAGGAGAAAATATCTAATTAGACATACTACACTAGCATATATATTATGATTATCTATGCTTTTAAAATATTACGTTGTATCTTATTTCTATCATATATTAAGGAAAAATACACCTAGATCCATGTATTTTTCTATCAGATACTCTAAAATAGAAAGAGGCGAGAGAGATTTGTTATGTATCATAGATACATGCGAATCACACTAAATACATGTATTTGTATGTATTCGGTGTTATTCGCGTGTATTTGGGATATCAAATACGTAAGAGAGTGATGGCGAGATGGGTGGAGGCGGACGAGATTTGTTAGATATCTCTAATACATGCAATTTCACTTGGATACAGTGTACCTAAAACAAATTACACCTAATTTTGACTCTAATGTATCTTGAGATACATGTATGTGAAAGCATCAAAACCCGGTAAGATACATAATATTGCAAGGTATAATGTATTTAAGTAACTAGCTCCTAAGCTAGTGGGATTTAGGTAAGTTTCCAATTTTTTTAAAAATAGTGATAACTAATGAATTTACAACAAGTTTAAACCTTGACATAATGAAGGAATATTAAGATTTACATAGGGAAGTTCTTTCTTTCACTAACTAGAAATCAACAAGAGTGAATTACTTTCTCCATCACTCTTATTAGTCTTAGTGAGTTGAAGTAGAAACTGCAGCCCATTTCCCACATCATACAATATTAGACCCAACCTCCCACCAATCCAACTACCAAATTGGCTTCCCAAAAGAAAACCCAACCATCTATTTTTCCCTTCCCCAATAATTCCTCCAATATATGACCCCATCAATGTGCCAACACTTCTAATAATTGCCTCATACAATGTGCCACCAACATATATAGTCTCAAAAAAGTCCCATCCTGATGACACCATTGGCCCCATAATATGTTCTGCTTGTAAAGATGCTCTTTTTGCCACAGCATTTCCAACTTGTTGCCCTGTTTTCACTGCATCTTCAAGACTTAGTCCTCTAGACAAGCTTTCTTGAACTGCTTCTTTAGTTGCTTCATTTCTAACCTTGTGCACATGAGTTGCTCTAATGTAGTGTAAATAAATCTTCACCAATTCCTTGAGTATGCAGCCTATGGTTCCATAACTCATGTCGAAGCAGTTTATGAATGTGAATCTTTCTGTTCTGCTTCTCGAAGCTGATTCTTCTCCGACTAACTGTCTACATTTTTCAGCTGCAGAAGACAAACATGATCAGAACATATTTGCTGATAATCAACTCACATGAATATAAAGATAAATACCAAGAGGAAAATTTTGACAAGATTATGTTAACTACAATAATTACGTCTCAGTTCCAAGCAAGTAGGAGTTGACTATATGAATTTGAATTCTTTAATTAGGAGGCGAGTGTACGTAGATATATATATATACCTATGAAACTTAGAACCAAAATTGTTGCCAAAGAGAGCAACTGTGCCCTCATCTTTGCAGAAATTTGTCCTACTTTTTTTAATTTCTTGTCTCAAATCTCAAGGACCTAATTAATTTTGTGTATGAGGAGGAACAGGGAAGGGATATATTTATCAGTTTTAAGATGTTAATTAATTGGCTATAGTTCCTAGAGGGAAAGGAATATCCATAAATCATTTGTCCTAAAGACAAAGGAATAATGCAAGTAAAAGTGTTCAGGTAAAGGAAGCAAAGATGCCAAGGAAACTTGAGTTCAAAATTAAGCACATTCATTTCAATGTTAATTAGAATTTCCATGTTTCTTCCTTCCACAGAGATACCTCATCCTAGTATGGTTTGGATATTTAGGAGTACATCCAAAACTTGGCTGGATTATTTCTTTAAATGATGCTTAAATAAAACTTGTTCACTCGCGCTTAACACTACAAGAAAACTGTGAATTACATGAGAATTGTCCTGAGAATTAATAAGAAAATTCACACGAAACTCAAATTTTCATACTAATCAAAAAAAAAAAAATCTCATGTAATTCACAGATTTCTAGTAGTGTAAATAGTTAACTAAAAACTGACCAATAGTTAAAGAGATAATAACCCAATTAATTCTTCAACTTTGAATAATTTTCGCAAATAATCACTCAAAAATAATAGTTTTCTTAAAAAGTCACTCTTAACTTTATTTTATAACCTAAAAGTCATTCAAATTTACAAAGTCGCTCAAATATGAATTGTTAATTTAAGAAGTCATTCAACTATTGATATCTTGATAAAACGTCATATCTAGCTTAAACTATGGGTGTGTTTGGTACGAAGGAAAATGTTTTCCTAGAAAATGTTTTCCTGGAAAACAAGTAAATTTTGGATTTATTTTCTTATGTTTGGTTGGTGAATAGAAAATATTTTCCAGAAATGATTTTGTGTTTGATAGGGGGGCCTGGGGAGGTAGGAGTTTTAAAATAAAAAAATTCTTAAAAACAACTCAAATTTTTTTGGGAGGGGGTGGGGGGCTGGCCGGTGCTGGGTGGGTGGGGGGAGGGTCAAGGATCGAATGGAAAAAAAATTAAAATTGAAAATATTTTAAAAATTAATGGTTTTGCCAAAAAAAAATGTAATTTGAAGTTGGAGAAGAGTTTTAGAAAATGTTTTCCTTAATTTTTGAAGGGAAATCATTTTCCTTAACTTTGAGGAAAATGAGTTGATTTAAAAAATATTTTTCAAGACTTTTATCCCAACCAAACATGAGAAAGTTGAAAAATATTCTTCGGAAATATTTTCCTTCATATCAACCCTATTTCTTTTTTTTTTTTTTTTCCCTCTTTTTTTCTGTGATTACAAGAATAGATCTTGTCATTTATATTTCCATAAAGTACGTTTGTCTAATGAATGACACATGGAATAACAAGTGTGTGGTGCCGTATAAGAAAAAAAACAAGCATCGATCTCCTTTGATTTTTCGAAAATTTGGACTCTTTAGTGCTAAAATATCAGAAATCTGAGTTAAGTTATAGCCACTCGGATTTAAATTATTATATACAATATAAAAAAACTTTACATTATCAATTTAATTGAGCATATTATTATAATGAGCAATTAACTATACATAATTATTTTGAATTTTAGTTAATTTTTTAAAATATATATACTAGAAACAAAGAATTCTCTCGGTGCCAATGAATTAAAAATTTTGTGTTATAGAACATGATTTTTCAACTTCTCACTCATTTTTCACCGGATCAGCTCATTGAGTGAAAAAAATTCTCACTAAAATAGTGAGAAACTTCATAATTGTTCCAAATGAAAACATTACTATTTTTTTCCTCACCAATTCAATCAAAATATCTATTGAACATTTTTCAATGATAAAACAGTGATTTTTTTTAGTAGCGATAAAAGTTGAACTCTAGTGCTTGAACCTTTTGTTCACACTTCATTTTGAATAATTGATTAACAAAGACTTAATATTCAACTTAACTAAGCTTAATTGTTGAATTTCTGTGAACAATAAAAAATCCATGGCTGAACTGGAGAATCATCTAAAATTCAATTAACACACGGAACAATAGTAATCTTGATGCTTTAGATTTTGTATTTTTGTAGCATAAAGATCTTATAATAGATATTTTTACCACAATAATATCTTTCAATACGTGCTTATCTTTCTTTGGTTATAAAAATGATAAGAAATGTGTGCTCATTAGTCATTCCATCCTCTGCTTATATATACATAACCTTATCACACGTAAAACATATCATAACAGAGTAACCACACACATAAACACAAAACAAAAACCAAAAAAATGGCAACAATTGCTGGTGTTAGTCTCACTAGTCCAAAATTCTTGGCCAAAAATTCCGGCTCTCCCAATTTTAAGCCGTTTAAGTTGCCATGCCTTAACAATCCATGGAAAAAATCATCAACAAAATTTGGGCTTGTGTGTGCAGCAGCACCAGATAACAAGCTTTCTGACCTTGTGTCTGATAGTGTTAAAGGGGCAGAGGAAACGTGCAATGAGAACCCGGCTAGTGGAGAATGCGCGGCGGCTTGGGATGTTGTGGAAGAGGCAAGTGCAGCGGCTAGTCATGCAAGGGACAAGAAGAAGCAGGAAGATGTTTTGGAAAATTATTGCAAGGAAAATCCAGAGACTGATGAGTGCCGTACATATGATAATTGATAGTACTAGTTTTGTGTTATTTAAGCATTCTGCTTTATTTTATTCCCAATTTGAATCTTCAATCCTATGAATTAGGATATTGATATGTGTAATGAAAGGATTCTTCCTCTTTCAAATACTATACAAACATTTTGATATTGTCTTTATCATTCGGGATACAATCAGAGTCGAACCTTAGACATTGGGGGTACCGCTAATCTAACCTTTTGTCTAAATTTATATTAGTATATTTTTGAACGACAGGGTTCAGGTAAACATCCTTCGGAGTCCGGCCCTGGTAGATCAGCCCCTCCCTAAAAGCCTTGATCTGCTTTGTGTGAACCAGTATCTTTTGTCTGTTGCTTGAATCTATTAGGGAGGCTTGACCTAGAGCTCTTCTCTTCCCCCTGAAAAAAAAATAGGATGTTCCTGCCAAGGCGTCAAGGCAGTTCGACAAAGGCAGAAAGAGTCTCCGTCCTGAACACAGAAGGAAGGCGGGTTTGTCAATGCCTACCAACCAGCGGACATCATCTGGCTGGGTCTTGCCGGTATCAACAACGAGGAAGAAACAACCAGAAACGCTTTTAGAGACTATCCTCTGCAGCTGTAGCTACGTGGAAGCCAGCTGCTTAAAGACAATCGTTTGGTAGGGAGTATTAGAAGAAATAGTCTAAGTATTATCTGTGGTATTATATAACTATGTTTAATAGGAATTTTGGGTCTATGTATTATCATTCTAGGGATTAGTTATGCGCCCTACATGGTATTAGAGGGTGCATAACTAATACCTTCCATTTGATGGTATTAACTCTAATACCATGAGACTATTTTAGGTAAAGACAAAAATACCCCTCAAATTCTTTTAATTCTTTTAATCCTTTTATTTGTTTTTTTGATTTAATATTTTATATTTATGCTAATAAATTTATTTAAATAAATTAACTTACAAATTTTATTATTTAGATATAATTTTTTATTTCTAAAATATTAGTTATTTAATCTATTTATTATTAATATAAAATATTATAATCCAACTAATATGCTAATGTTGATGTATGAATTTAAGAACAATTCATAAGTAAAATGTTACCTCTTAACGAAAGTCCATTAAACATTACACAAGTAGTATAAAACAAGAGTATACATACATATATATATATATATATATATATACACATCTCAAGTATAAAAATAGTTTAATTTATTTTGCTATATTTATTTTATTTAATGATAAAGAGTTTTTTTAAAATTTATTGATACAAAAAAAATTCAATAAATTTTCTCTGTAAATCATTATAGTTGTGTGACCTTTTGAGATACTAACTCCAATTTATTAAGATAACAATTATTTACTCTCAAATAATTTAAGTGAGAAAATAGTGAACATGACAATAAAATTTTTATTTTCCTAGCTAGTTAAAAATGTTATAAAAAATAATATTCTCCGCTAATTATCTACCTTGACTCAATTACATGAAATAGGAAATCTCATAATAACTCTAGGGTAAAATTGGAAATCTTTTTTTTTTTTTTGTAAATTTTTAAACCACACACAAAATTAGGTAAGAAACAATGAACCAAACACTTGATAAAAATGATCCCTGCATTACCAATTCCTGCATTACTAATCTCTGCATTATTAATCTTTGTACCAAACGACCCTTAGTAGCTCTTAGATGGTCCGAAGAGATACTTGGCGAGACAAATGAGAAAAATGGCAGATATAAAAGAAAATTTCAATTAATCAATTTACTCAAAAAACTATAAAACTAATATGAGTTGTATCTTTTAGTTCATTCATCAATGTAATTGAGACTAATAAACAGTGACGAGAAATTGAAACTAACTAGAGAGTTTTATGCTTTTTCTAGTAATGGTATTATGTGAGCGGATAATTCTACCCACTAAGACTTACACAGGTAGAGAATCATCTTTTGTGCTTTTACAACCAATACCATCTTACTTTTAACTTTAAATCAAAAGCTATAGTATTCAATAGCTACTTTCATGCTCGAAATCCCTTTTGACGCAACATTTCCAACTCCCCCCTACCTAATCCATGGCGAAAGTAAAAGATCACTCGGCTTCCACAGTAAAATTAGCTCAATGTTTTCATTTACAGTTCGTACTCATTAGTCGATGATGGATAAGCCTAGTCATTCCACTGAGACATTGGATATTTGCCAGATCTTTGACATGGTAAAAGATTGTCTTTGCATGAAACTTAACATGATGGTTTACCTCAGGCCAGGGCACACAATGTACTGAAATGGCAAACCTATTTCTTGAAGAAACAGAAGATACATGATGGCAATCATCGAGATCATGAAATTATATACAGCGATATGGAACAAAGTTAATCAGCGGCTATGGACTATGGTAATTTTGGAGTAACCTATGTTCTAATTCTTGAACGCCCTGTAGCATTCAACATTCAAAAGATCCAAACAATCAACACTTCCCACAAACATTGTGACAAAAAGGAACACAATTACTCACAACTAGTTGAATGATAGGAGCAATCTTGCAGAAACAAAAAAGGGTAATATCGTTCACACGACTTAAGATTTTTATTTATAAACTAGAGACTGAAGATCATTGACAAAGTACTAGAAACTGCTAATCCATCAAAGCTAAATATTACAATAGAGAATCTATAGTCATAAACTGACACAAAGAGAGCACAAGAGTAGCTACTAACTCACATTGCAAATAAACAAAATGTAGTGACTGCATAAGGAAAACTTCGGCAAACAATGACAAGGTTCTCTTCTGCTGCAGCTGTTGCATGTAAATTGAATCGAAGAGGATACAAGGAGCACCTGTTAAGCAAGAACCCGAGAGCTAGGATCATGGTAGTCCAATAATACAAAGAGGTTGTGCTCAAAACTGAAACATATCAGCAGAGGCAGTAATGGGTTGAATTGGGCAAGGGAGCTGCCAAGGCTCAAGCAAAGTGTCTGGAATTTCAGGGATGTCCACAGCAAGTCCATTAGCATCAGCCCAAAAACGAGTGAGAGAATTCAGAGAATCTAAGCGTTCAGTCAGTTCAGCCATTTGAGCCCTCAAGACATTGTTCTCCGCATCAAGGGTGTGGAAGTTTCTTCCAACAGATTCAATCTTCTCACGCCAGATAGTGCTCTGATTCTGCAGCTGTGTCAATTGGCTCATCAACTCCTCCAAATGCTGCTGCTTCCTCTTCCGTGACCGCCTGGCAGATTCACGGTTAGACTCCATTCTCTTTCGTTTTCTCTCATCATTAGTAGCACATCGCTGGCCATCAGAACCCGAACTAGCTGGTTGCTGAGTCGAAGCCATGTCTTTGTGTCGTTTATTCAATGGGAAGTTTGTTCGACAAAAATAGGGATTCAAAAAAGGGGAGGTAACTACTTTTTTTCTCGTTCGGTTTCAGAATTTGGTACTTCTAATTTCTAAATCAAACAGGAGGAGGGTTCAAGGGTTTGAGGTGGGGGCTAATTCATGAAAACACATAGAACCAGTACAGGAAGACAACGGAGAAAGAGTGCATAATGCGAACTCGGCGCAGGTGGATCATGAAGAATTTGAAACTAACATAGAGAAACTATTTATCAAACCTCAATCAATGAAACAATAATCAATTATATCAAATTAGTAACAATTCAATGGTTGTTGTGTAAATCCAAATCCAAATCCAAATCCAAATCCAAACAGTGCCTCCAGCAAACAAACGCAAATCAATCTGCAAAACGCAAAACAGAACCTAAGTTATTAGAAAAAAAAACAAATTCAACAATTCAGTGTATAAAAATCAATTAACCCAACACAATCACAATTAAATTAAGATCCTCGATCGCCTCTATGTCTAATGTCAAAATAAATTCAGGATTACTCATAATTAAACTAATTCAACATAAAACCTAAAAATTTTGATTGTTAAGTTCGAAATTTAAATTTATACAATCAAATCATGGATACATCCATTACGGAAGTAGGATAAATTAGGCCGGAAATATAATTCTATGATTATAATCTCGAGATAATTTAGTCCGTCTACCAAACAACCCAAAGCCAACCCAATTCATCATCAAAAATTAACAAACCACATGCAAGCAAAAATGAAAACTCAAAAACAGAAAAAAAAAAAAAAGGAAAAAAAGGAGAACAAGAAATAAAAAGATAAGATAGAGAGGAAAATAATAGACAAACCTATCAAATGAGGAACCAAGGGTAGGCGAAAGAAGGTCTAAACGTATGGGAAAAGAGGGTTTATATAGGAAGAGGAGGTAGGTATTTTGGTAAATATAAGCATATATTTGTAATTTTTTATAAAGCAAAAGTTAGTGCGATTGACGTAATCAGGAAGGTGGTTGGCGTGTAAATTGAAAAAGTAGTGATGACAGCTAAGCAAAAGCAAAAATTGTCTCGTCGGTATATCCTCAAAGACAAAAGAATCTTCCACGGATCTTTTCTTTTCTGTGGGCGATATTTTTTAATTTTATTGACCATCACATTTACTTAATTATTCTTTTCTTTTTTTAGTTATTACTCAACTTAAATAAAATTATTTTAATGTTACAATAACTTAATGAGTCTTGAGAAGTACAAATAATCAAAATTTTAATATCAGTTTCGTTCATTCATAATTATTTTAATCGGTCATCATTATCAATTATTATTATTGATTTTCAATAACTAATCGATTGTAGCATCACAACTAATCATTTATTTAAGTATAATCATCACTATTAATTATTATAATCACAATTATCATTATCACGTTTTAATATATATTGTCGAACTATTATAGCTATCACTAATCACAATTTATAATTATCAACGTCAAGCATCATTACCACAATAATTATCAATTACTTTTGGTAATTACTATGCAATATAATTCATTGAAAATTGGTGAAGATGATGAAGAGAAGGATTAAAGTTGGACAACAAAAAGGGCAGAAACTAAAACATTTTTTTTATCTATTATACACTTAATTAATTACTTTGAAAAATGTAAAAATTTTTGAAACTCTAAATTTTTAATTCATCCGTTTCATAATTAATAAGGGTAAAATGTCAAACTTACTATGTCAATCATTTTTTCCTTAATAGGTGTATAAACAAAGGACCTACGCAACATAATTTTCAACACACTATAATATTGTTATTTTCTAACATGGTCAATGCAGATCCATATAGCCGACCCTACATGTTTGAAACTTGGACATAATTGTTATTATCGTTATTATTGTATTTTAAGATTGTTGATTGTTGGCTTTTAGGTCCCTGCCTATTTGAAATTTTGGTAAAGCTATGAGCTTTAGAGGAAAAACTTATATTTTCAACCTATTTGAATTGCGACTGTCTTGATTAATTTTGCTAAGAGTGTAATTTCTATGGATTGAATAAATAATTGAAAGTGATGCTCTTTTATGTAAATAGCATGAAAAAAGACACTGATGAATCCAACTGTGCAAATTAAGTCTAGGCCTTCTTTTAAGCAATATGAACAACATATTAGGCACTGGCAACCGTTAGTTGCACATTCTTTTGACTTTTAGTATGATTTGTTATTCTAATACAAGTTAAAAATCTATGTTGTTAAACTACTTGTATGTGGACATCAAGTAGGCAAGATTACTACCACCAACAGAGTATAACACACAAATCTCATGTCCAAGATACATAGAAAGACATCTTGCCTTTGGTGGCGACAAAGGATAACGGATCTCATAGCAACGTAAACATCATATTACTTATAAAACCTATATCATGACTTAAACTTGGTCTAAGCCAAACCACAAACATTTTCGTTAGAACAAAATGCACACAACTAAAAGAGGTTTTCCCTCAACAAATTAGTAATTTCTAGAAGAATGTCTCACACCAGTATCCACCCATATCCCCCGCCACAAGAAGGTCGCGTCACAATAAAATGTCAGAAACATTGTTGTGGATTCAGGAGGATCAAGAGATGGTTGCATAATTGGCTAGCACAATGTGCAATTCACTTAAAGGGAGACTTGTAAAGGTATTACTTTTTTCACTTACTATTTTTTAAGTCAAGAAAATCAAAAATGAAGTTTAGTTGTGACATTTACGTTATACAGGGTCCGGTATACCAAGAAATAGAACCAGCACAATTTTTAGCAATACTCCAGCTCATGTTGGTCCTTAAAGTATCTCTCCATATATCATGATAGAGGCTTTTGATGTTGTTTTAACGTATAGAACTATTTGATATGTTTAGTAAAGTTTCAGAGCTTTTATTTAACATATAGACAGAAATCGAGGTATAGCTATATGAATAAGATAAAAAAAAAAAGATAAATATATGAGAGAAAGACAAAAAATTGATGAAGTACATACCTAAAATTGAAAGAAGAAACAACTAAACAAATTTGATATCATGAACTTGTTGGGATATATACTATTAACCATGTGTTAACAAATAATATTTATTAGAGAATAAATATTTGCTCAATTTCAATAGATCATATATTCGTTTATGGTGTCTATTTACTTATATAGTAGATGATTTAGTGTGTAGAGTTTTAGCTTATACACAGAGGATTAAATCATCGGTTCTTATAAGTATAAAGTTTTGGTTCACAATCTAGGATGGAAATTGGACATGCCATCGGGTACGATTGTAGCACAAGATTATATGTAATTTGTCCTAATTATGGGAACGGTATAGTTCCAACTTCTTGTGCTAGTACATTTTGTATGTATTGAACGGGACCGAGTAGAGATAGTTGTTTCAGACTGACTGACAAAAACATATTCTCTAAACTATTAAATGTACTTATATTCTTAATCCTGATATAACTATTATGATCTGTATATATTAATTGTCGTTTTGATTTATTAAAAGGTGAGATTCTGAGATGGGTCAATATGCCTGGTAAGTTGGATGATAATAATATATATTGGTGAAATAATAAGTTAGTTGATGGAATCCATGTCTCGTTATAGAGATTGATTGATATGCCTTTTTGAGAAACTTATAAGTTTTCATTGTGTCAAATCTTGCAAGTGGATTTATGAATCCGACACATGAAATAAGTTAAGTAGTGCTCTAAAGGAAATTAATCATTAAGTTAAATTCGTCAGTAATTTAATTTATTGATTAGTATCTGAAATCTTAACATGGGGAATTACATAAGTGTTTAATGGGGAATTACGAAATAGAGGAGTGCAATTACGAATTTCTAGTGGAATGATTTGTAATTTATTATGGAAAGAATAATTCAAATTAATTATTTGGAATTATTTCCATAATAGGAAGCCTCGGTAATTAATTCTGTGGTCCCTATAGTGCCCATATTTAACTAGAACTCAGAATCCTATTTCTATGCAAAAAGGAAGAATAATAAGGGTTTTTCTAGTCTTCTAGAAAAACTAGGTTTTCTAGTCCTTTTTGGATTAGGAAGACGTCTCTATAAATAGGGATTCTCCTAACCTAGAAAAGGGATGATTAGTATTCTATTCGATACTTGCCCACCCAAGTATTGAGAGAGTTCGGATGTGACTTGGGATCACTGTAGAAGACCATAGCTATCTTGTAGATTCGCTTGAAGATCTGTTTAACTTGGAGATTCGCTTAAAGGTATCCGCTTACGCTTCAAGAGGTATTTATCGAATTAACTTTTAGTTTGTTTATGTGTTCTAGCATGATTAATGTGTTCTAGCATAAACGGTATTGGTTGTCTATTATTCATGTAAGTAGTAAAGATCCTTGATATGCTTCCGCTGTGCATGTATATTATCCAACAATTGGTATCAGAGCCTTGCTTACATCTATATAGATAGCCTAGATTGAAATATATATGTACGATTGTATATCTTTCATGTAAAGAAGTCGATGAGTCTGCTATAAAGATGCCGCCTACCCTGATACTAAATTGATTCTGTTAGCTTTGTTAAAGAGCTCATGTGAGATTTTTTAAAATAAAGGCTGATTATGCGGAAAAAAAAAAAGGAAGAAGAAAGAATTGACGGTGGCAGTGAAGATATTTCTATAAAGTGGAATAGATCTTTACTTTGACCCAAGAGTTTCTTGTAAAAAATTTTAAAGCATTATCTTGTTAGCAGAACTAGAAAACAATAAGGAAGTGACAATAAGTAACCTTATTAATCTTTTTTTTGATTAAGTTATGTTTTACTAGTGGTTGTAACTTGTTAATTCTTAAGTGCAATTTTGTATGGGTCGGCAGCAACAATTATACCCGTTGTATCTATTAGTTTTTCCCAGTGATTGGGCATACAGTAATTGTGGTCAAAATTATTGATGAAGTGTAGCTTCACGTGCTTATGTTTTTTGATTGAAGAGGAATCAATTATTTTTCTTTGAATTAAATGGGCATAGTTATACAATTTTTCACATGAATATATAAATTTATGGTATATATATGTGTGAGAATAATAATACATGATTTTGAGAATTATGATTAACAAATAAATTTTACTAACATGATTTATTTATTTGAGTCATTAGAATATTCTCTATGTATTATGTATAAATTGTTCTAAGAAAATACTAGTGGTGAATTTTTTTTATGGAGATTTACCTTAAGATGCTAGTTATGTCTAATTAATTCGTGAGAAGAGATATGAAAGATTTTCACCGGTCTTAAAGGAAGAAATATAATATCTTGGATTCTCAGGTGTATTAATTACGAGAATAATTTATTGTAAGGAAGTTAGTTGTATGTCTTAGCCAAAAGATAATACACAACGTATGTCTTATGCTCATGAGATAATTATTAGAAGAGAATGAAATTTTGAATCAAGTTATTTTAATCTTTAACTATGCCTAAAATAATTATTTTTTCAAATTTGGTCATAGTTTAGGTGGTCATGAATTTTTATGATCTCTGATTGATTTGAAATTTGATGGTCCCATCGAAAATCGTTTAAATGGGTTTAGGTAGTTTGTCAGATTAAAATTTGATTTGAATATATGATAAGATCATTCTTTATGTCAATTATGTTTATGTTAAATTTGGAACATGATTACACATGGTTATTTAACATGAATTGATATAAGAATGTTGGTCATATTATTTTATTTTCTAAAGATGCTTAAATCACTTGAATTTAAATTTGGTCATAGATTTGAAAATAAATATTTTTATAGACTCCAATTGACCTGAAATTTGGTAATTCATTAATAAAGGCCTAGTAAAAAGTAGTCATTGCTATGTGATTATATTTTTCTTTGAGGTCGTTAGAATGATTTTAAAGTTGTTCTTTGGAATTAAAATGTGATTTAGTATGAATGACATCCTTTATATTAATTTTATTTATGTTATATGTGGTACATGATCACAGATGATGAGTTAACATAAATTGATATATGATAAGGATGTAGATCTATTCATTTTTTCTTAAATCGTTTGAATCTGAATTTGATCATAGATTTGGAGATAAATATTGTTTTTGAACTCCAATTGATCAGAAATTCAGTAGGTTCATCAGAAACTATCAAATTTAAAATACTCATTGTTATGTAGTGATTTGGTAATTTGAGATCGTTTATATGATGATTTTAGATAATTTTTGTATCTTAAAAAAAAAAAAAAATTAATTTTACAAAAAACAAATTACTCGACTATAATATAGTGGTGATAGAGTTTGTTCTCTATGGTCTTGATGACTAAATTTTAGTGAAGTATTAAGTTCATGTGTTGGCTTAGACCTTCCTCCATAACGGATGAAATTAATACAAGTCATTAAAGTTTAATCTCTAGTTTTGATTATCTGTATTGACTCTCTTAAACTGAGTAATATTTGATTGAATCAATGGATCTAGGGATAATGATATTCACTTAACTTAAATTAACATATACTCTCCATCTGAGTTGGCTTTTGTTTTAAATTTGTTAAAGTGAATATCTGACACCACATATGTATGTTGCATGAGTAGTCATTTTTTCATCAAATTTTTTTTTGTTCAAGATGCATGGATATCTATGAGGTGTGTTTTGAATTTCAATATTCAATGTATACATAAACATGTTTTTCTTTTGGAATTTTAGAATTTCGTTCTTTATTCTTGATTCGTGTATCTATTTCACAAAATGATGATATATGATAAGAATTACTGAACGGGAAAATCTTAAATTCTATTTTGGCCAAACAACGTTTTCAACCAAATTGATCATAGTTTTGGAATTCGAAAAAAAAAAGAACTCTGATTGATCTGAAATATTGGTTGATCATAAGAACGACCTAGTAAGAAATTAAATTTTTTTTGGATCGTTATATGATTTTTTGGTCATAATTGATTAAATTGTAGTGAAGTATTAGTTTTATGTGCTGGCTTAGACCTTCCTCCCTAACGGATGAAATTAATACAAGTCACTATGTATTTAATTGTCTAGTTTTGATAATCTATATTAACTCTCCTAAACTGAGTAATATAAGATTGGATCAATGTAGCTAGAGGATTTTCACTTGACTTAAACTATCAGTAGATTCTCCAACTGAATTAGGTCTGTATAAGTTTATGGAGTGAATAATCGGTCATTGTACATGTGTATTGCATGAGTAGTTCTCCAATCCCAACGATTGGCTATTCGAGATGCATGGATATATATGTATAAATGAGCCCTGAATTTCGTTATTCGGGATTATTCGAAATATTATGATCTATTTAAAGTATTGTGTCTCATATTCTCAATAGACTTTACACACCCACTTAGTACTACTTAAGATTTTCTCTTGGTAGAGATAAGATATTAACTTAATGAATGCATTGTGTATGTACCTTATGTTAGAAGAAATTATTTTTTCAGTTTCTAACCAGATAAGAGATGAGTATATAATATATTTTTGTAACTCTTCTACCATTGAGTTTGATAAATATTTTATTTCTTGTGGTATATTGATGCATGATTATTTTATAAGTATGAGAGAATTAAATTATATTAATCTGTCTCATAAGGGAAAATATCTTTTAAATTGAATAAGACTTATCTGTATATTAGGGTCTAAGTCATTTATTCTGAATAGAATTTTGAGGTTGGTTAATGGATGGACATAACTGTTCATTGAAAGTGAAGTCACTACCAACATGTACGTTTTGTTTAGAAGGAAAAATGACTAAGAGACCTTAGTTTTCCTCTTAAAAAGGTAAGAGGTAGTGATAAGTTATAATTAATCTATTCTGATTTGTGTAATAAATGAGCACATGGGCAAGAGGTGAATTTGAGTTTTCAAGAAAATTACTCGTGATATGAATATATTTTTTGATGTTTTATAAGTCTAAATGTCTTGATAAACTCAAGATATTTAAAACACATGAAAGTATCATCATGAAAAATATATAAAGTCACTACAATCTGATTGTAGTGATGTAAACCTCTAAGCTCATAAGTCACTTATCTTATAGAATAATTGTCTTTCAATTGTCTACACTAGACACTCTATAAAAGATTGGTGTAAAAGAGAAAAGAATTAGACGCTTATGAAGATGATGAGATTAATTATTGACTTATTATTAGTTATTTTATTTCTTTTGGGATAGGTTCTAATAACTACATATTACATTCTGAATTCAGTTTCTTTCATATTAGTACCTCGAGCAACTATAGAACTAGTTGGTTTTGACGTAAGTCTAATCTGTGACATGTTCAGATATAGGATTGTCCAGCACATGTGCTGAGTGGGAGAATAAGAAAAATTGAAATTAAGAACGAAATGTGTGTGTTAATTGGATATCCTAAAGAATGAAACAAGGTTTATTATAATGTCCTAAAGAAAATAATGTTAACACAACTTTCTGATTTCTAGAAAAGGATAATTTTAGTAAACCATGTTCCTAGAAGTAAATTATCTTTACGGGAATTGAACAAAAAAATAACAAATAAGTCAATTGTAAATTCATACGCTCAAGAACATCTAATGGGTATGTCAGAATTGACGTCCCATTGCGCTTAAGTAGTGGGAGAAACGTTACTAGACATAAGAAAACTACTATCTCAAGTAGTTGGAGTGATGTTGAGCAAATTAAAAGAACACTTCATGAGAAGTTGTTAATGTTTCATTATCGAAAGATTTTGAAGAAAATATTAAGAACATGAAAGTGTGATTATAATAGTAGTACTTAGTCGTAGTGGGAGAATCATAACGAAGATTGAGTTGTTTTGTATGCTTGAGAGAACTTTTATGATAAAGCTCCTGAAAAGTACACTCTTGGAGAGTTTCATGATAAGGTCTCTAAAGATCTAGTACAAAATCGATTTGTTACGACGAAGCACTACTAGACAAAATTGCATGAGAAAATAGCTTGGTAATTTTCTTTCGATAAGAAATAAAGGAATGTCTGCGAAAGTTGTAAATGCATAGTTAAGAGTCTAAGTGGGAGATTGTTAGGGTATATACTATTAATCATGTGTTTTGACATAGTATTCTAACAATTTTCAAGATTAAACATCTAAGTGGGAGATTGTTAGGGTATATACTATTAACCATGCATTTAGATATAGTACATTATAACAATTGTGATGGTTAAAAGTCTAAGTGGGAGATTGTTGGGATATATACTATTAACCATGTGTTAACAAATAATATTTATTAGAGAATAAATATTTGCTCAATTTCAATAGATCATATATTCGTTTATGGTGTCTATTTACTTATATAGTAGATGATTTAGTGTGTAGAGTTTTAGCTTATACACAGAGGATTAAATCATCGGTTCTTATAAGTATAAAGTTTTGGTTCACAATCTAGGATGGAAATTGGACATGCCATCGGGTACGATTGTAGCACAAGATTATATGTAATTTGTCCTAATTATGGGAACGGTATAGTTCCAACTTCTTGTGCTAGTACATTTTGTATGTATTGAACGGGACCGAGTAGAGATAGTTGTTTTAGACTGACTGACAAAAACATATTCTCTAAACTATTAAATGTACTTATATTCTTAATCCTGATATAACTATTATGATCTGTATATATTAATTGTCGTTTTGATTTATTAAAAGGTGAGATTCTGAGATGGGTCAATATGCCTGGTAAGTTGGATGATAATAATATATATTGGTGAAATAATAAGTTAGTTGATGGAATCCATGTCTCGTTATAGAGATTGATTGATATGCCTTTTTGAGAAACTTATAAGTTTTCATTGTGTCAAATCTTGCAAGTGGATTTATGAATCCGACACATGAAATAAGTTAAGTAGTGCTCTAAAGGAAATTAATCATTAAGTTAAATTCGTCAGTAATTTAATTTATTGATTAGTATCTGAAATCTTAACATGGGGAATTACATAAGTGTTTAATGGGGAATTACGAAATAGAGGAGTGCAATTACGAATTTCTAGTGGAATGATTTGTAATTTATTATGGAAAGAATAATTCAAATTAATTATTTGGAATTATTTCCATAATAGGAAGCCTCGGTAATTAATTCTGTGGTCCCTATAGTGCCCATATTTAACTAGAACTCAGAATCCTATTTCTATGCAAAAAGGAAGAATAATAAGGGTTTTTCTAGTCTTCTAGAAAAACTAGGTTTTCTAGTCCTTTTTGGATTAGGAAGACGTCTCTATAAATAGGGATTCTCCTAACCTAGAAAAGGGATGATTAGTATTCTATTCGATACTTGCCCACCCAAGTATTGAGAGAGTTCGGATGTGACTTGGGATCACTGTAGAAGACCATAGCTATCTTGTAGATTCGCTTGAAGATCTGTTTAACTTGGAGATTCGCTTAAAGGTATCCGCTTACGCTTCAAGAGGTATTTATCGAATTAACTTTTAGTTTGTTTATGTGTTCTAGCATGATTAATGTGTTCTAGCATAAACGGTATTGGTTGTCTATTATTCATGTAAGTAGTAAAGATCCTTGATATGCTTCCGCTGTGCATGTATATTATCCAACAGAACTATGATGAACTATCTGTGAGAAGAGAAGATGAAGAGTTATTTATAGGTATGATGGAAATTTTCAAACATAAGATATTTTATAATTGTGTGTTTAAATACAGCCACGTGAAAGAAATTTAATGGACAAGTAAAATATTATATTTTATACATAAAAAATAAATTAAATATCAAGCAGAATGACAATTATATCCTTGAATGTATATATAATATAAAACAACAATTATACCCTTGAATTACCGCCTTGTTAGGTTTAGTTTTTTTTAATTATTATAATAATTATAATTATAAATTAATATTTATTATTTTTTTCGTTAAATATTTTGAGATTCAGTCAGAATGAATGGAACATATCGAAAATTAAAATTCAGTTAAGAATATGAAGCAAGAAGTTTGATGAAATTGAAAAAATGGAAAGCAGAAAAGTCCAAAATCTAGAAGTACTTTAACATACCTCCACCAAGCTAGATACATTCTCGAGTATTCTACATTTCTAAGGTTGATATCTTCGATTTCAAGAAGATGAAGTCACGACTTTTTGATTACATATCTCCTTTACGTCAAATACATTCTCGAGTATTCTACATTTGTAAGGTTAATATCTTCGATTTCAAAAAGATGAAGTCGCGACTTTTCGATTTTAAGAAGATGACGGATCTTCGATTTTAAGAAGATGACGGATCTTCAATTTGAAGAGGATAAAGCTGCGACTTTTCGATTAGAAGAAGATGAAGCTATGACTCTTCATTTTTTTTTCCAAAAGAGGAAGTTGCGACTATTCGGCTATTAAAAAAAATGAAGCGGTGATTTGGATCTTCTCTTCCATGAAAATCAAAAAGAGGAAGAAGATGAAGACATGCATTGGGTCTTCTCTTTCTATACCATTGAAACAAATTTGCGAATCAAATATTAAAGAGAAATAATAAAATATAATTTGTGTTCAATTTACGTACATTGATAATAAGAATATTTTAATGGTAAAATATATATATTTTTTTAAATTAATCAAATAAAATTTAATTAATTATAGTTAATTATTTACTTAATATTGTTATTCTTTTATCTCAAATAAGAAGTTAAGAATCGAAACACATGAAAATCAATATATTGATCAGATAAGTAAATAAATTTAAGTTGACTACTATTTAGAAAGAGATGACAAAATAGAACATGCCTAACAATAATTTTAAATATTATGTGATATTCATATGAAAGTTCGATTAATTATAATTTGCACTGAAATAAGGCCTATTCGGATATAGCGCTCCTTCTATTAAGATTTTTTTTCATATCCAGAACTCAAAGTCAAGATACTTGATTTGGGGTTTTTCATCCAAGGAGGGGTATATTTGTTAAGTTTATTGACGACAGGGGTAAAAATAATTTGTTTTTAACGGCAGGGGTAAGTCAACCAATAAAATAAAGTTAAGGGTATTTTTGAACCTTTTCCCAAAATAAAATAAAACATAAGGATATCTCCCATACACAACAATCTGAAGTTGATGTACTTTTTTTAGCTTTAAATTTCAAGAAAGTTAATGAAGAAAAATAAGTTTCTGGGAAGAAGAGATGATTCTAATTTCTATCTTCTTTTATTTTTATGGATCTTTTAATTGGGTTAGGTGGATATGAGAAAGTTTGGTGGGTTGAAATTTAACTTTATCTAATAGAAATACACCACATAATAATCTACATCTATATCTATATATATAAAAGAGGATCTTTAGTCCGCTGATGTGACATGCATGCATGATCAGGAAATTTATTTATATATTTTCTTAGATTTTTGGAGATTTTTTCCTATTTTTTCGCATAATGTCTTTTAATTAATTGAAGTTTAAAAACAGAAAGACGTCATTTACCATTATAATTGTATCTCTTAACCTTTCCTCAAATTAAGCCCATAATAATTGCATACGTCGTTTGGCATTCTGAATCCAAAATTAATGCCTTTCAGTCACCTCTGGAAGGTTATATAGTGGACTGTAATGACCTGAACCCGAAAGATCATTTTTGATAATTTTGAGTAGTCATTTAATTATAGTTAATTAATTTGTGGATTATTTGGTTATTTTTAAATATAATGTTTCAAGCCTGATATATTAAAATAGATTGGTATAAGTTCTTACTTTTAACAGATAATTAATTTTTAAAAAAAATAAAAGGAAGGAAGAAACTTGCCTGCGTACAACGGCGGCCGGCGAAGAAAACAATTCTTCACATTCAGAGTTAACAAATACATCAATTAATATATAGCTTAATAGGCATAGGTCATGATATGATTAATTATATTATTCTTGTTATTATAATAATAGTGCGAACGGAAAACGAGAGAAAATTGAATTTCAAACTATTACTTATCTAACTTCGCTATACAATTTTAAACTTGAGATCCAATCATTGTGTAATTATGGAAAATTACTATTTAAGTAAATCATTAAATTAATTGAGAGCTTGGTCTAAATATTTTATGCAGTGGACCGTAAATATTCAAGTTTTGATATATTGGTATATGAAATTAATTATTAGGTATATTGTATGGTATGAGCATGGTCAAAATTATGATATTTGGAGGAAAAAAGACTTAACCTTAGGCTTAAAATTTAGGAGGATGATATGTAACCTATCGGTTGAAATCTAGATTTAGAAACTTTATTATAAATTCGGATGAGTTTTGGGTCTAAGATAGACATATGATAATATGAGTGTTGTTAGTTTGAAAGTCTTATTGTAATTATTTTTTTGAAAAAATTGCATTTAATTGAAGGCTTAATGAAAGGGAAAGACTCATGTCCCAGAGTGATTGTTTGACTATTTGAGACAAGTGGATTTCTAAACCCTTTTTAAGTGTATGAAAATCGTGTATTTCCTTGTGATATGTGTTAATTGAGAGTAATGAGACTTGGTGATGGGATAACTTGTCCACATTTATTTATTCTAATGATGAAAAAGAGGTTATAAAAGGCAATGTGATTAATTGTTTGTGTGTGATGGGTCGAGAATGGTACGAGTTCTGGTGGTGTAAAGTCGAAGTTTATTACTATAGAATGTGGATTGTAATACGAGAATGCCAAGGCATATGGACATTAGTTGATATATTATTGACTTGATTTATTATGTGTGATTATGTTCTTTACTGAACCATATAAGTGTGATAACTGAGGTGATTATATGTCATAGCGACATTTAATTTATTGAGATATTGCATCATCCCCTTTATTTGATATCATATTGTGCACATGCATTGACATAAGATTGGGTATGAGTAAAGGTCTAACACGTGGAGATCGTTCATGTTGAGATCGAGTTATGATTATTTGGGCACGTGGAGATAGACTGTGCGATTGATAAGTTATGATTAAAATTTGGGCATGTGGAGATCGTCCGTGCAAAATTTGTTTGATTTATGATAGTGCGTTAAGATCGTCCGCATAGACATGTGGAGATTGTCTGTGTCGGTATATGGACCTCGCGAGTCCCCCATGGGTCATGAACTCTCGATGTATTTCGAAGAGTATCATGTATATACGGTTGAGAGAGAACTTAGTATTTTGAGGCATATCATTTCATGGTGTCATATTGCATTGCTTCCCATGACATCCTTCATTCTTTATGATTATGTATTTTACTGTCGGTTGAAAAGTATTTGATATTTGGTTACCTCTGTTTGATGAACTTGATCTTGTGTGCTGCTGATATTGTGAGTGTCTTTTTGTGGAGGCTGTAATTGATGAATTTTGAGCTTGTTTTTTAGAATATGGGATGGTTAGAATGTTGTTGTTGAGATATGTGCTTGTAAATGGTGAACTGTTAGGTTGGGTTGGTTTTATGCAGGTTGTAGTTGTGGAGGTTCGGTTGGGGTGTAAGGAGCACCCATATTTTATCCCCTTAGTTTGTGTTTAGAGGTTTACTTATTGAGTACCGTGTGGTTTGGTACTCACACTTTGCTTCTACATTTTTTTTTGTAGGTTATTAATCTGGACCTTTGTGATATTTTCTCTTCTCCTTGTCTGAGGCTTCTTATGGAGATTTGTGAGGTAGTTGGTTGTCATTTTGGCTGACCTTCTTACTCGTAGTTATGATCTTGTTCTACTCTAGAAATAATATCATATGAGACTTGTATTTTTCTTTTGATTCAGTTGTAATACTTTAGAGGCTTGTACACGTGACAACCAGGTTTTGGAGATTTAATTAAGTTGACTTTATTTTCCGCATTTATCGTTTTGATTGAGTTTTAGGCTGACTTGTCTGAGTGGAATAAAACGAGTGTCATCACTTCCATTTTGAATAATGACATGGACGGAGAGAGCATATATAGTCAATTTCAAGCTTATGAATTTGGAATTTCGATTGTTTTATGTTATTGAATTTTAATTAAATCAATAATTTGTAGAGTTGATAGATTTATTAAGATACATATAGAGTTCAGATCAAAGTTACTAAGTTCACTCAAACTTAACTGAAAGTTTAGCTTAGTTCCTGGATACACATGAAGAAATTTTACTGGACATGAAAAAGTTATTTTTTTTCTTAGTATTTGCTAGCTCTTTTATTGAACTTCATTTACCCATTGTATCGACATAGTGCATAGAAACAAATTGATTAGGAGTATATAGATTTCCGTATAGTGCTTCTGTGAGTAGTCTCTATTGAAAATGTCTATTGATTGTAGGAGTGGTTGTCCCAAGATTTTAAGGTAAAGTTTAATGGGTGCTAGAGCACCTGGAAAGGTCAACATAATTTCGTTCCTGGATTATATATAGTGCTTTAAGATCAAGTGTTATTGCAAAATTTATTAAAATTGACTTTTGCATATGATTATTATTATTATTATTATTTTTAAACAAAAAGTGTAACTGAATCTATATACTTTTTTACAAAAAATCTAATATTTCTATTCATTTATACATAACACAATTAAATAATAGTTGAAGATGACTGTTATTTTTTAGTGCATTTATCATGTTAATTATTTGCTTCCGTTGCTTTTCCTAACGTTACTTTTTCTCATGGCTTTTTATATTCATGTGTTAGGATATAATAGTGGTGGTTAGTTAGATAACAGAGAAATTTTGGAATTAATTATAATGATATTATGTTATATCAAACGTATTTTGTTTTAAATGTTTTACGCCGTGACATTTCAATGGGCATATTTCCAATTTCATAGTATCATTGGTCTTTATATTATATATGAGTATTGTTTCGACAATTTACAAGTAGATATTACTAACAGTTTTGGATTAGAAAGATTAATTAAGAAGGTTCTCAATTAACCTCATACCACATCCCTTTTTTTTAATTCCAATGTTATGTTTCGCTTGATTTTCACTAGCAAACAAAAATATAGCACAAGATATTTCAATGAAAGAATATATAAAATATTTTAAAACTTTTTTACTCGTTCACATGCTTGAGAACAAGAGTGGATACATTTTAAAATTACGCGTGTCATCGAGTTATAGAAAATATGATGAAGAAAGAAACTTTCATGGTTCTATGAGTATCCTTATAACTTATAAGACTTGGTCAATTCTTTTTTTTTTTTAAAAAAACTAATTTTTGAATTTAATTTAATTTAATATGATATTATTATCGAATTCCATGTGAGCTCCCAGAAAATTGAACTATTGTGGGAGTAAAGATACGCTCAATCTATAAATATGATGTAAGAAATGAATCAAAGACCTAATTTAACAAAATAAATACATTTTTAGAAGTAGGCGTGCATTTAGAAGTTAGAACTATGCGATAAGTTCTAAAGAAAAGGAAATAAGTACATATATACGTATGTTAAATAATGCACAAAGGAAGACTATGATTTAATCTAGACATGAGTAGATCAATTGTTCTTCAAAATCTATCAACAGTTTTCAAGGGATGGAAAGTTAAAAGGTTAGTAAGTGCTAATAATAAATTAGACTAAGACTTGAAATTTTATCAATTTAGATTTGTGATTAAAATATTATTATTTAAAGGCTCAGAAGATAGTGCCACATAAATCGAAAAGGGATAGAAAATTGTTTATAAAATAAGCTTAGGGGGTAATAGGACCTTAGTTATAGTATAAGTGTGTCTCTGAGATTTTGGGCATAGATTGGGGGTACTTATGCATTTTCCCCGAAAAAGAGAAGAGTGTGATACTTTTCAAAGAGTTTTTTACCATTTGGTGAACGTGAGGCGTAAAATATATCACAATTAATATTTCTTTCGTTTAATTTATTTGATATTTTACAGATTTCTAGTATTAATAAGTTACTTTTTTCATTATAAATTATCCATTTTCTTTTAAATATTTTGACTTGTGAATTATTATATTTTTTACTTTATTTACGAATATATAAATTTTATTTCAAATAGTTCAATTCAACATATGTGCAAATTTTCGAAAAAAAATAAAACTTAAACCCAAGTTTTTTTTATAAAATTGATTTAGATCTATAATAAAGGAGGCTCAAAAGATTCAATTTGTTGATCTTTGACATCCAATTTGTTTATCCCAGCTTTAGTTTTTATTGAATTTTTCATCTTTCAACTTTCATCTTTGTTAATCCTTGATTTAGTTTTTCATCCTATACATTGAAATTTTAATCTTTCAAGATCTAATTTGCTCACCCTTGAATTGGTATTTAAGATGTTAAAGATTAATTTATTAATCTTTCAAAATCCAATTTATTATTCACTATTAAATAAAAGTCTTAATAATCATATGTTTAAATGCACAAGACTTGGCAACAGAGTACATAAGTTTTACATTTTTTCTCATGTTTATCACTATTATCATTATTTGTATTTTGTGCATTGCCATGAACTTCTTTTTGCAGTTTGTGCGTTCCCATGGTATGGAGTGGAGCTGGTACTAGCAAGTGGTTTATTCTCGTCCATATTGCATCCTTTCTTAGGTCTTGTCATCTAAAACATAAAAATTACAAGTGAATATTAGTCTTAATTTTTTCGTTTCATTATTCAGGTTTAAAACATGAGGCAACATATGAATGACCCGAGACACTTGTAAAGTATCTCATCTTGAATTTTATTAATTAATTTTTTGAGTCCAAGAACTTTATACATATTTGCTGAGATTTTAATTTAACAATTTCCATGTAACAAGTCTTTTATTTAAAAAAAAAAAAAAGAGATTGTTGACAAAATTAATGCAGTTAGTCTAACTCATATAAGATCCAAGTGTTTTTTGTACCATCAAATTATAAATTATTTATTTTGTTGTCCTTCCTTTTTTTAAAGAAGTTAACTTGCTCCTTCTTCCAACGAAAAAAGGTAAATACTAATGATTGCGAAAAAAGGTAAATACTAATGGTTGGTTTGATTAATTAATTGACGAACAAGTTATATACACATAACTATTAGAAATTTAGATGGTTGACCAAGTTATTTGGGATTATAAGAGAAGACAAAACTAGATCAAAACTTTGGATTTGTGACACAAAAAAAGAAGGATACTATAGATTATTATTGGAAAACAATTTATAAAGTAATTTGTTGTGGTAGAATTTATATTAACACTTTGTATGTATAAATTACTTATTGAGGAACTTTTACATATAACCATTCAAAAATAGTTTAATTATGCTCCATAACTATAGTTTGCTAATTATAATTTGTAGTTAGATTTTATACGGAGGAGAGTGTCGAGCGAGATTGAGAGAGGGAGGAGAGAGGCGAGTGAGAGAGGGCAGAGAATGAGAGAGAGTTGAATTGTATGTATATGTATATCGGTGAGATAATTGTACATATGTAATTGGTATACATATGTATTTGTATATCTGGCGAGTGAGATTGGGAGAGGGAGGAGAGCGGTGAGCGGATTGAGAGAAGGAGGAGAGAGGACAATAATTTGTATAATATGCATCTCGTTTATATAATTTGAGTTTTTTTTTTTTATATAATCGAGTTATACAAAGTCTAGAATTATACAAATATGACAAAACATGAAATAACTAATTGATACAAACATAAATATATATTTATATGAACTTTAAACATGTATACAAACTATATAATACAAATTGCATTATATAAATTATATTATACAAAATTCGAAAACTACACGTTTATACAAATTTTAAAAAGTTATAAAAAGAAAAAGATTTATGTATATGGTGATTGTAGACATTCAAATTTGTGGGACTCTACAAGACGTGTTCAATTTGAGTCGGACTCTAGAAAGGGTGTTTAGTTTCAATTAGAATTCTTGGAGGCTACTCAATCTAAACCTAGTTCATGTCTATATAAAGGCTACTAAATTCCCTTAAAAGGCATCTCGATATATTTCACAAAAGTTATGAAATATTCATAAAGAGGTCACATCTAAATCATTCTAGTTTGAGAAATACGCCACTAATGACCCTCGAATCATCATGGATAAATAAGTCACTACAAGAAAAAGCCTTATTTAAGACCAACACTTAGAGACAAGCTAATAATCTCGTCTTTAAAAGCATATGTATAAGGACGAGATAATAATTCAGTCCTTATTAATGTACTTTATTATGAAGGTACTAAATATGATCCCTTAAATATTTAGTAAGTGTTCCACAATATATAATTGGAGAACTTAAGGAATTAAGGATCGCCGGAAAGTGCAAAAAAATAATACTTAATTATTTTAAAATTAAAACTTTTCTTTAACAAAAACTAGGCGCAAAAACAAATTATATTATCTAAGTAAAAATAAAAAAGAACTCGTCTTAAAACAATGATCGTAAGATGCTGCCTTAATCTTGATGTCTCTCTTCATATTGATCTTGTTTTTTTTTTATCACAGCTCTGCCCTAATCTCGGTGAAGGTAGTATTTCATTGCAGCTCTGCGCTAAACTCAAGGAAGGTATCTTCTTCCTTGTGTCGGCGTAGCTTTGCTCGAGACAGAATTTCAGGTATGTCTCTTTTCCGATCTAGTTAATAATAATAACAATTAAAAAAATATATGGATGTTAATTTAAAGGGTACGATCAAAAAGGTTGATTGAGGAGCATTTTAGCCTAATAGATGAATAAAGGGTATTTTTAAACCTTTTTGAATAGTACAATGATATTTTTAACCTTTTCCGTATTATATTTGCTTCAACGTAACTCATGCTGACTAGTTTAAAGCACACACAAATACACAAACACATAAACACAAATTATACAAATAACACAAAGACAAACAAGAAATTACTATCAAAATTATGTAGGAGAACTGGCTTCTTAATTAGTACTATAAAAAGCCTCTTTTCCTTGTTGATTAGAAACACACGACAGATATTGAAATTTTGTGAGACTTTATAAGACGTGTTCAATTTGAATTGAGACTCTAAAAGGTGTGTTCCATTTCAATTAGAATTAAAAGAGGAAAAGATACTTACCGATTGAACGAGAAGATATTGGGATAACACTGAAGCGAGGAGTGATAATAGGAAGAGAGAAGGTCTCTTTATTTGGGTCTAAAATGTAATTCTAGAAAAATCCTTTTGTAATGTGTGGATGATAGAAAGCCACTTAGCTAGATATTATTTAGTTTAAAAAGACTCATTTACCATTGGTTGTCTTACCTTTCATGAATCTACATAATATAAAAATAAGGGAAAATGCACAAGTACCGCCTCAATCTATGGCCGAAATTTCAGAGATACACTTATACTATACTAATGTCCTATTACTCTCTGAACTTATTTTATAAGTAATTTTCTACCCCTTTTCGGCCTTCGTGGCACTAGCTTGAAAAAAAAAAGTCAACCACCGTTGGGCCCACAAGATAGTGCCACGTAGGCCGAAAAGGGGTAGAAAATTATTAATAAAATAAGTTCGGGGGGGAGGGTAATAGGACCTTAATATAGTATAAATGTGTCTATGAGATTTCGGGCATAATAATAACTAATAACCAATTTTATTATTTATTTTAAAAAGAATATTTATTATTTGTCATTTTCTTATTAGATTAAATAAAAATCTCATCTCTATTAATTATTTCCTCATAATCTATTTAAATCGAAAATATATATACCTTTTCAAGATTCTAATTTTTTTATAAAAAAATCCAATAATTTTTGTATTTTCTCTAATCTATTTTTTTTTTAAAAAAGTTTGTTTTAAATAACTAATATATTATAAAATATTAACAGTGCCACAATATTTATCTTCCTTTTTTAACATAAATAAATCAAAAAAACTGTTAAAGTTAATCCTTTTTTGATAATCTGTGATAACTAATTTTTAAGAAAAAGTTCCACAAACAATTTTACTTATAAGACTAACTTATTAAAAATATGAAGAAAAACAACAGACGGACGATCATAGCTATAGGGAAAATTTAAGTAGGAAAATAGACAAAAATGTGTGTAATGTATTTGTAGATAAAATAATATATTATTATGAGTATGACATAATAAATTCTTTTATAAAATATTAATCATCCATATCATGTTTAGAATCTTGATTTAATCAATTAAATATTAGACGTTAATTTTTTCTTTTGCTATGACTCTTCAATCCAAATAAAAAATTGAAGAAATGTATATGAGTTGGATTCAAAAATAAATAATAAAAAATTACAATATATTTTTTTTAAAAAAAAATTGGGGTCTTGAAGAAGTATATTGCTTTGGTTTGATAAATAATGATAAATAATCTTATTGAGGTAGACTCTTTATATTATCCAATAGGAGAATGACACATAAATAATATTTTTTAAAAATAATGAATAAAAAGAGAATTGTTAGTTTCAAGGATACATGTGAGCCAAAAAAGTGAATGGAAGAGTATTTTTAGATCAAAAAATGGATTGAGCTAGGATATTTTTAGACCTTTTTCTATAGTTCAATGGTATTTTTGACCATTTTCCGCATAACTAAGAAGCCTAATTAAATTTAGGAAAAATTATCTAACTACACACCATTTATTATCATATTTTCTATTTTCATTGCCATTTTAAAAAATGTCAAAAATTTCCTCTTTTGCTCCCATCATCCTCTTTTCCAGATACATTAATTTGAAATTTCATACCCATGATTTTCTTTATTTTTTTTCAAACCACAAATCTCTCTACAGTTACCTACATTAATCCATTTTTGAATTTCAAATCTTTTCACAATCCAATTAATGATTTCAAGTTATTCAAGAAGTAGATTCCTTTCCATCCTTCAATTTTCAATTTCTCTTATTTTATTTTAGTTTTATCAACTTAAAAATTATTGAATTTTTTTCTCCCAATCTCTTTACTGTAAGAGGGGTGGAAGATGTTGCTAATGCATAAAGTTCATCTTGGAGTGCATTTGAAATTGTTCCAAGAATTTTTAATGGCGGTCTTGATACACTTCACTCCATTGGTTTGATCTTTTAGTATTGGGCTTACCCAATTAGTCCGAGAAGGATACATCTTCGTTTTTTTCTGTTGATTAGATTGTTGGCTTTTTTTCTGATTCTTTTGGTGGTTAATATTTTCTGATACATATACGTTTAGATTTTTAATGTATATAGTTGATTTTGTTTCTTAAACTAATGTATATGTCACGATCGGGGAACACACCCTAGACATAACCGGCGTCTTCGTCCTCGGAGAGGACTTGGACTAGCCCGTTGCATTCGTCCTAACATATCATAGGTCAAAAATGTAGAAAAGTAAAAACTTTTACATAGTGAAGTATAGTTAGACTTCTCACATATCATATATGGAGTTTACATAGACTCTTCGCTTAATGAAGCTTACATAGACTTCTCGTTTAGGCAATATAACCAAATCATAAGAAATAGTTTAATACTTTTGTCTCACATTAAACCATCTAAAGAGAATTACAATGTTTGGGCATATCCTTACTTCAATACAATATGCCACATATAGACTTACAACAATAGTCTCAAACGATAAAGGAATGAACAAGTGTCTTTAGACATAACAACATCATAGCTAAAATAGAGAAATAGTAACATCCCCGAACATGAGGACCTATCAATAATTTGAGAAACGATTCCAAGTCTTCTTGCAAAGTGATCTCCTACACTTCAATGGTCCGAACCTACATTGTTTGGAAAAACGAAAGAATATGGGTTAGCACAAACCACATGTACTAAGTATAGAAACATATGCACATAAACCTTTGAAATCATGCTTAAAAGAATATTTTGTTCAAAACCATGCTAAGTCACTTTGAAAGTCTTTTATGGACATACAAGAGATATACAAGTCATAGACATAGCATTATTAAGACAAATTCATATCCAATACAAGATCAATATCATCAATAAAGTTATATCAACATGAATGGGATCATATTAAGGTCATATCAACATGAATAACTCCAACATGATGTCATAACAACAATTCATGTATAAGAGTTCATAGCATCAAAGCATATAAGACCCTTACTCACAATCTCATCCCATGCCTTCAAGTGTCATGCTCATGTGAAGCCCCATAACCCCACATAATCAAGTAAACTAGAAGAGAGACCATAAATAATGTCTACATTTCATATATCTTCATATCATGCATATTCATCATCATCATCAACTTAGACCAATCTCATATTCATCAATGAAACTAACATCATATAGGATCATCAACATGTAAAGTCAACATAAGCATTTTATGCATATTATAAGTGCATAAGAATAACCTCCTAGGACTCCCCTCAAGGTCAACTTGTGCAATGTATAAGTAGAGTCACATATCCCTACCTACACTAAGTAGTTACCCTTAAGTCACCCTAGTTAGTGTTCATCTTCATTACTTCATTAATTCATTTTACTTTCGGGAACAATCGCCTTAACCGACAATAGATCATGTGAGTTAAACATGAAATTCGGTGTCATGAAACCTTACACCGAAAGAAGGTGGTCTACTCGCTAAGATAGAACCAAAACATGAACATAGCATTCTAGGTGGATCTACTAGCTAGTATTCCTATGGGGGCAACATCGTTAAGGAACTAGGAGATACGTCTTGAACCCTTTACATGCCCATTAGCGTTGGAGTCCTCATCTCATGAGAACATTGGTGAACCTCCCTTCCATTGGAGAGTCAACACCTCTCATTGTCAAGTTCACTCTAAAGTCCTTTTTGAAATGCCTTTAAGTCATTCTTAATCATCATATCTTAATATAGGTCATAGGAGACTAATCCCCTGTATAATCATGTCATTAGCTCATTAGGTATTGCATGAGAATTTTCTTTCAATACAATCCTTCATTTGTGAGATCAACGCATCATAGTCATATCATAGTAAGGCACACAAGTGATTCATATTCAACCTTGTATCATCATACCCTTAACCTGATCTCACAATTCAACATATTCATGGCATTCAATCACATTCATCATATCATCATCTTCTTAATCTAATCACATATAATACTTCAATTGAACATCATCATCAAGTATAATCCATCATCATTGAAGTAAAGAACTCAAGATCATAAAGTCTTACCAAATAGCCATCAAAAGCCTCCTTCAAGATCTTACCATCAGTACAACCATATTCATCCATCAATTTGCTTAATAAAATCATATAATAGTAATCTATACAAGAACTAAGTCAATTGTATCATCACTGATCAAATCAACCTCAATTCATAACCTAGGGTTAGGGGAAAAAGGCTCAATCATGGATTCTTTCATAGAACTAGGTCAAAGACTAAGAACTACAACAATTAACCCATAAACAATCAAAATCTATCAATAATAATCAAAGTAATTCAACATCAAATCAATTTGAAAGATCATTCACGAAATTGGAAGAAAACCCATCTTTTTGACATCATTAGAAAACAATTTTTGAAGAGCCTCTTGGGGAAAGAGATCCCAAGAGTAAATAGCTTCCGTACCTTGAGATTTTCTTGAAGATTGATAGAGAAAACGTGAGTCTTGGAGCCCTAGAGTAACTTGAAGCTTGGTCTTCAATGGTGGGTCTTGGAATAGAGAGAGAAAGTAGAGAGAAGTTGGAGAGAATTGGGTTTAGGAATTATGAGGATGTTAGGTTAGTTTAATGAGTTATAAGCCTTTTATAGTTCTAAACTAACTCATTTTAACCGACCTTAACCCTCGCTTAATTAACCAACTAATTATCTAACTTAACTAAAAACTTGTCAGTGAACTCACCCCCCCCCAATCGACGAAAGCACGCTTACGTCCCGTAGTCCCAACGATGGCCCGTTCTGCAAGGGCGTCGTTTGCGACAGAGGCTGGGTTTTTGGACCATTTTGAGATGTGTCTTAGTCTTGACCAACGACCACCCACTACACCATTTTAGGCCTACGGCTACACTAAATCTGGACAACGCTTGTAAAGTGTTGTCTAAAATACTTTTGGCAACACTTTTAGAGCGTAGCCAAGAATTTTAACTTTTGGCTACAATAATATTGACAACGCTAGTAAAGCGTAGTCTTTAATGATATATGTTACATTTTATAAGCGTTGTTATAGTATGATATAATTGGCAACACTTATTTACATATAACACTACAATTTTAAAATGTCTTACTTTTATATTTGTAAAAACAACGCATTACAAGTGTGCCCTTAAACTTTTCATTAAAATTTTAACTCTCCCTCCAATATTTTTAACTCTCCCTCCCCTTTTTATTGGCCAAAAATGATAATTCATAGAACATTAATAATTAAGAAAAACAACACACATTTCTCTTTGTCTGATGAACGACACATTTTTCTCTGGACAACTTAACATCAAGCCGAGGAACATCGAGCTGAAGAAGAGCGATCTGAAGCTAAGAATTGAAGATCTGAAGCTATGGACTGAAGATCTAAAGGTATGGACTGAAGATCTGAAGCTAAGAACTGAAGAGCGGAAGTTACCACGATTCTCCGATACCGGATTTCGTCAACCGTAAGTACCTGATTCTTGATTCTTGGTTTCTGAGTTTATAACTATGTTTTCACAATTATATGTATAATGTTTTATTGTAATAATCACCATGGGTGCTTGTACCTTAAGACCTCCAAGACCCAATCCTTATTCCCCACAAGAAATTCTTCCCCCCACCGGAAACACCAAATGACGCTGAGACCCAGAAAGATAATGAAGCTAAAGGTCACCTCTACTTTGGCAAGGTTGTTTAAACACCCTTTTCATCCTCCTTCTCCAGCAAAGCATATTAAAGATTTGCTGTTGAGACGACATGGTAGGGTAAACCTAATGTTACAACTGATGGGGCTGACTTGGATAAGAGTTTTGGATTTCTTATGCAATTTGCGAGTAAGTATGAAATTGGGGAGGAAGTTGGTAGAGACCATTTTGGGTATACTTCTTCTGCTATTGTCAAGAAGGTGAGCTTAAGGGTATGAAAGTTGTTAATGTTATTCCAAAAGCCTAGGTCTCTTGTTCGCCTATCTGATTAGTCCTTCATGCATTGAAGTGTATTTGCGTATTGAGTTATCTACAATATTTGATTGTTGAAGTACATGGTGGGAAACATTTGTCAATTTTATGAGTCCATTTTCTTTGATTTAAGTTCTGTTAGGGTTTTAGATTTATTCTCTCTGTATTTCATGAACACCATTTCATTGATGGTCTTGAATCATTGTGAGTTTAGATATGTTGGATAAACATGTAATGTAAAGTCATTTCATGGTCAGATTATGTTATAAAATATTAGTCGTAACATGCCCCAATTTCTTATAACATGCCCTGACAGGGATCCTGGCTATTCCTACCAGATGCTTGACATGTTCATATGCAAGAGGTTGGTGGGAAATGTTGAGGTTACCTTTATTGAAGAGACGGTATAGATTATTGCTCACAATAATTGCTTCCTTCTTTTTTCCTCTAGGTACATAAGTCAGTCCATATAATGGAAATGTGGATAGTTTCTTGAACCTTGTTGAAGTTGTATATTGTTGTCCTGGACAGCGAGACCTTGCTTTACCTCAAGGAGCAGATGGAAGACGAGAAGAATTCTGAACGCCTTATGTGTAGTGATTTCTTTTGAATGTGGGTTGACAACTTCCCTTGTTTTATTTGTCAGGTTGCCGCTGTATATCTTGCCTTGCAAGTTCCATCTGCCAGTGAAAATGCTATTAGTCTAATAAAGGTAAGAAGTGAATAAAAACATTCGTATCACTTATTTAATTATTTTTAACATCGTCATATGCAACCATTCTGAATACACCTTCTTACAGGGAATGAAATATTTGATAGCTTGTCATTTCATCTTTTCTGTTTCTTGTTGCTGTCTCTTTGTTCACGGGATCCTCGTAAGAGGCCAAAAACAATCGATGATCTTCAACATCCTTTCTTCCAGGTGGATTTAACTTCTAAATCAGAGGCCTAGTATTCTTTGCGCTAACCATTTTATATTTTTCTTTCTTGAATTTATCTGTGAAAGAACAATTATTCTTTATAGCTACACACAAAAACTTAGCTTCTTTATAGTGATTCTTATTCAATTTTTCCCACTGAAAATTCTGTAACAGGTGTACAAAGAAATCTTGATATGAATTATCAGTTATGTTTTCCTTGGAAACTATCATTTCTTATTTTTTCCATCTGACAAAAGAGATAAATGTTGGTGCTAGACATAGGTGTAATCTCAATTGTTGATACGTTCAGAAATCTACGCCTTATTCTCGAGTGTTAATACAATTATAGTGCACACATTGAATCTCCTATTCTAGTTTAATTGTAATTTATGCATATTGTAGGAAGAACAATGGATAAAGAACAACTCGCCTTGCACTTCTGAAGAAAATAGCCAAGGGGATGGCTATTATAATAGCCAAGGTAAGGAGAGGAACTTCTTAGCTCATCAAACAATTTTGCTGGATCAGGTCTCAAATCTTGAGAAGAAAAGTAGTGAACAGGTGCACTCAACTGATACCATTGTTATCTTCCATTGTCTACATTTTGACCGTCTTTTATTTGATCCTTAAAAATCAAAGGGGCTTATCTAAACTTGTAAGAAAATAGACTATTTTTCATGACTCAAGAAAAAAACCAGATTTTGTTCTTATCTAAACTTGTAAAATTCATCTGTTGCAGCTCTTTGATGAAGTTATTAAGTTGCCATGGAGGGCTACTGTTAGTAGTGATCCACTTTATTAAAAGTTGAGAGTCCACCCCCAAAATAATCTTCCTGTATCCATGTTGCAGGCACCAGTTAATTCCATATATCGCTGCTGGTAACTCAGCCGAGTCGTTGGTACCAATGCCAAGGGAAACAACAAATGCATACACCAACTTTCCTTGGTAATCTCTTAAAATTCCTCCTCCACTTATCTTGTCTGGATTATTGAGAGCACTCGCAGCTGTATTTAGCTTGTAAACACCATTACAAGGTCATTCTCAAAGAACTGATATAACCTTAATTTCATGTCTACAGTTGAGTGACCACTGGATATAGGGGAAAATAGTGTTGAAAATTTGAAGGATTCACTCTCCTTGTGTTGGATTGTTTGGCACCATATTTTACTGCATATTGATTTTTCATAGGTTCCACAATATAATGATGGGAAGGGCCTGATTCATGAGCTTGTCAGACTCATTTTTATGCTGCATATTACCCCACCGCATAAGAAGATTTTCTTAGAGGAATAGGTGTATGAATCAGTGAAGCTGAGTAGAGTTCACACATGGCTAGCGAATTCCCAGAAATCAGAATGTGGTCGACCTCACCCAAACAAGCTTGATAGCAACAATAACATTTAACATGTTCAATCCCAAAAATATTTGAGCCTTTTGTTTGTGGGAATTTAGCCTCTTATTGCTCTCCAAATTAGGAAGGATATATTAAATGGTATATTCTTGTGCCATATGTGCTTGTCCATCACTGTTTTGCTTCTCTCATTCCTGATCAATTCCCATGCAGAATTACATGAAAATTAAGCACTATCTTAAGGTGTCCATAAAGCCTCACTAACTTATATTTTTCTTTTTAATGTGCAGGAGAATGCCGGTAATTGAATTTGAATAGTGGCCTGAAGTAAAATCGATCTATTATAGTGAACGATGAAGAGTTTTTTTAATGTTGTCATATTTGTTTGAATGCATTTGGTTTTGTGGAATTTATTGATAGTAGAGATCTTTAAGCAATCACTTTCTAAGTATTGGTTGTACTAGACATGTTTTTCCAAGCTTATTAGAAATGTATAGCTTCGATTTATTTATTTGCCAATTTTGTACTTTAGATCATTTATATATTTAATTATGTGATTATATATTGAGTATATGCAATTTAGAAGTGTTGATGTAGGACGTTCAATGTTAAAGGTACACTTTATAAGCGTTGCTATGAGATATAAAAGGCAACAGTTTTGAAGTGTTGCGCTAGATGACCTATAAAAGGCAACACTTTTGAAGTGTGACCAATAAAACTGCAAAGGCAACGCTTTTAAGTGTAGTATAATAAAATATACGTGTTGCTAATGCATCGCAACAAAGCGTGGCCTTATACTTCTTCGGCTACGCTTTATAAGTGTAGCCAAAAGTGGAGACATTTAATAAGTGTTGCCTAATGTCAAAGGTTACGCTTCTTTTGGCCACCCCTGAAAAGTGTTGCCTAAAGTCCAAAAGTGTGGCATTTTATTTTAGGCCACACTTTTTGCTAGTTTAGGCTACACTTTAGTGGGGTGGCCGTAGGCCTAAAATGGTGTAGTGACCATCGACCGGCCGTTGACCCATCGACGGCTCGTCATTTGGCCCGTCATTTGGCCACTGTCCAATTGAAAGTTTTGGGTCTAAATGTAGGGTCCTCTCCAAGGTTCCTTAGGGTGGTCCTTGGGGAGTCGTACCCAAACGTTTCGACCCTAAACACACTCTAATACATGTTTAACACCTTCTTATCAATTTTGACTAAATTCCGACTCTTAAAATCCCTCAAAACATGCCAAGGCACACTAGTGCACATTTCACAATTCTCAGGACGTCATGGTCGTTTCATAACGTTTTGACTCTAATACTTCCTACTTAGTTTTAATACATCATTTTAGACTTAGAAATAGTGTTTTAAATCTTAGTTCACCTAGTGAGGCTCTAGACTAAGTCATGGACTTTCGGAGTGTTACAATATACTGCCTTCGTTTTAACATTATGATACATTACACTTCTAGCATGCACAACGAATCATGTTCAAATATTAGTTTTAATAAATAACCTTAATTATTATTGATACTTGATAGAAATATTCTACCAAACGTATCATTATCATGTATCGGCCTTTTCATCTACAAATTTCTAATACATATGGATTCCACTCTCAAACAAAATAAGTTACATAAATAATAATGTATTATGCACTAATTTTTTAGGCATGATACGTAAATTTAAGTTTATACTAAATGTATCTGATACACAATAATTATCATATAATAATGTATTGATCCCAAACTTAACATCTTATAAGCAACAATTTCTTATTTAATGTATCTAGTAGAAACACAACACTTATCAATTTAAACAAGATACATAAATAGTGATATACTAATAAATCTATCCATCTCGAAAACAGAATTCAAAAAACGATTACATAACATTATAAAATATATGAATGATCCATTATAGCTATGTATGTCTTCAGCTTTTTTGTTTGCTGTATCAATGCATAACAGATACATTAAAAATTCAAATTCTAGTTTTTCACGTCAACGATGTATCAGATCACCAAAGTTTTCCTCAACTCATCAATCTCTAATTCAGTTGCAATGATTGATTTGAGATTCACAAACTTCAGTTAGTTCTCTCCATAAAACAAAACCTATCAACCTTTGAATCTCCAATTAAGATAAAGTTTCAAAATTCTATAATCACTCAATTAAAAAAATATGATGTTTAAACAGATAAAGCAAAAAACACAAAAGGGTAATTTCACATCAGTCATTATTCAAAATAACTTCCAAGAAAAGAACCCCATTTTGAGGATAGGTGGGGGGAGGGGTTTAGCTGGGAGAAAAATGGATTGGAATTTCTCAGTAGAAAAGATGAATAGTAATAGAGAATCTATGGAGATTCTGTAATTGAAAAGAAAAAGTATTAGAAATACGTGAAATTATAATTAGGATAAGAAGAACGAAAAAGGGCCTAAAATACCCTTAAAGTATTGAAAATGGTACAAAATTACCCTCCATCCACCTATTGGCTCCAAAATGCCCTTTCCATCCACCTATTGGCTCCAAAATACCCTTGTCATCCACCTTTGGGTTCAAAATTGACCACTTCTTTGATTGTTTTAAAATTAAACTCTTTAAATATTTTTTAAAATACTTGGCGTTCAACTATTGGTTATAATTTAATTTATTAATATAATTTATAAATCAACCCACTACCCACTCATTACTAACTAAACCCCACCCAATTAATAATCCAATTATAATATCAAAATTGTCATAAACACTACTAAAACACGATGAAATTATAGATTCCTGAAAATGACATTCAAAATTATTTGAGTCCGAATCGAAGCCCCAATTAAATATAGGTTGAGCCGCTTATTTAGGAGGACACTTTCAATAGGATTCTCTTTCAAGATTGAATTAAAAATTTATGATTAAAGGTAAAGAAGTAATACATCCCGAATTAATTCATGCACTTTTTTAAAATATAATTTTATAAATATTTATGATTTGTTTTAAAACCTTTAATATATTATTTTGAAAAAAAGTTAACTATGAAGTAACATTACATAATTGAGACGTAAGAATAATTAAGATGAACATAGTCAGACTTTTAAGTTTACCGATAATTTTTATTTAGACACTTAACGTATGATAATTTACTTCTATAGATATTTTCGCCTTAAATTTTTAAAAACACTCAATTGGCAGTAGCTTTTTTGTTGTTGCATTTATAATGTGACGGGTGTATTAATTTGGAGAGGTTTAATTAGTAATGGGTGGGTAGTGGATTGATTTATAAATTATACTAATAAGTTAAATTATAACATATAGTTGCGTGCCACGTATTTAAAAAAATATTTAAATAGTTTAAATATAAAACCGTTAAATAAGTGGTCAATTTTGAACCAAAAGGTGGATGACAAGGGTATTTTGGACCCAATAGGTGGGTGAGAAGGGTATTTTGGAGCCAATAGGTGGATGGAGGGTAATTTTGTACCATTTCCAATACTTTGAGGGTATTTTAGGCCCTTTTCCGTAAGAAGAAACGTAAGCATAATTTATGGGATTTAATTAGATTTTCATATTTTATTTCTTTTTTAGTGTAACATAAGGATTCTTTTTATATTAGCATTAATGTATCCGGATGGTGAATTAATATATCCAAAAAATACATATTTTAAGGAATTATTATAATTACTCTTACACTATAAAATTTACGCTATGAAAATATGTAAGTTATACTTAAATTTATCACGGTGACTATTTATGAAATTTCTTCAATAATAAAAAAAGATCGCGCGTGTAAAGCGTGTAACTATAAATTAAAGGGGCAATTGAATTGGAAAATAGAGATTATCAGATTCAGCATCAATTCACATTCCGAACAAGGAGTTGTCAGTCGAAAATCACAATTGGCAGACGAAGAACACTGACATTGCGTTTGAAAATTTCCACTGTCAATTTCTGAAAAATTCGAAACAAAAATGGGTGTTGATGATGTGCCGATGGACGATAAAGCTAAGAGAATGAGAGATCTGTTATCAAGCTTCTATTCTCCTGATCCCAGTTCTCCTTCAAAGACGCCCAATGCTTCTTCCAGATTCGCTACATTGGATACCATCAACACCACCACATTCGATGTCGATCAATACATGAATCTTCTTGTATGCCTCTCACATCTATATGTTTGCTTCTCATATGACTATGTTTGATTTATAGCGAGTTTAGATGGTAATTTTATGTATGTATTTTATTGTAAACTTTCTAAGAACATACAGAGTGGAGAAGTGATAAATAAATTGGAATGGAGGGATTACTATGACAGATTGTGTATAGTGGCACCTTTTTGAGATCATAATGACATAAGTTCCCTATAAATGCGTTATCATGTTATATCAATGTTGAGTCCTCTCACATAATAAGTCTTTCTTTCGATGTCGTAAGAGTCTTCTGAAATGGAAGAGTGTAACATAAGTTGGATTCGAGCAAGAAGTACTATGAGAGGTGGATTATACTGTCCTATTTTTGGGTTAAGAGTTGTCTGTACTACTTTGTGAGCATATGATCTCATGTCTAGTCCATTTATTGTGATTCATAGTACAACTTTGCAAAAGTGGACAACTGTTGTATAAATTGGAAAGGAAAGAGTACCGAGAAAGGTGGTTATAGTGACCCCTTTCTCAATAATATGTATCCTATTTTCATAATATATAGAGTATTGTTCTCTGTACTACAGGCGATCATTCTATGATCTAATGTTTAATCCCTTTATTACGATTGATAGATGTCTTTTGATGTACTTATCTGCATTTAAATGTCACATTTATCTTACCTTATATAAAAAAAGGAAGATAGAGGCTGTGACATATATCTACCTGGAAACATACTTTTACTTTTGAAAAAAAAGTTCTATCTGGAAATACAACTGTTGTAACTCTATAAAGAAATGTCATAGAACATGTGAAGTAATTGAATCTCTGCAATTAACAGCTAATAATGCAAGAAGAAGAAGAAGATGAATTGGGCGTAGGGAGAAAGAGAGAACACATTGTTTGTGAAAATATCTTGCATTAGTTCTAACTGAATGCAGAATGCTGCATATATGCATGTTGACAACGAATGACTGCTAAGACCTTCTAACCGACTATGTGCAAATTGCTAACAAACTAATCCTCTGTATTTAGCCTAACAACTATTTACAGTTATGAAATAATTAGTTCCCTAACCACTAATCAACTAACTAATGGGAGCTGCTGCTTGTGATTGTACCTCAACGTACATCAGCACACTTGCTAAGCTTCTTCACCCCCCCACCCCCCCTTCCCTCTGAAGCTACGAGCTATGTAGATATTCTTCATTCCTAGCTTGGACCGAGACCCTTAGTGAACAAATCCTCTGGCTGATCTGCCGAAAGTAAGTAGGCAGTAGTAACTATGCCCTCTTGAATTTTTTCCCTAGTGAAATGACATTCTATGTCTATATGCTTTGTCCTCTCATGAAAGACATGACTTTCAGCTATTTATAGTGCTGATTCACAATCAAAAAAATAAACATTGGTTTCCACATCAAGCTCCTGAAACAATCCAGCTATGCTATTTCTGCATCTGAAGATGCCATTGCCCAGTACTCAGCTTCTGCTGAACTCCTGGAAACAGTAGCCTGCTTCTTGGACTTCCATGAACTGGGGGAAGACCCCTACTGCACTAGATAACCAGTAATAGACCTCCTTCTGTTGATTCAGGCTCCCCAATCAGCATCACAATACACTTTCAAGTGATCATCACTAGTTGCTGACATCAATATTCCTAAACCTGTTGTATGCTTCACATATCTTACTAGTCTCAAGGCCGCTTCCGTATGTGACCTCTTAGGAGAATGCATGAATTGACTTAGACTTTGCACAACAAATGCAATGTCTGGTTTGGTTGTACTAAGATAGAGTAGCCTCATAACTAATCTCTAGCAGGATATCCTAAGGACTGATCCTCATGAGCTGGTGGTATATGCTGATCAAACTCAGCAGTTGTGAGTTTTCGATTCTGTGGCATAGAAGTAGTGACAGGTTTAGCACCTGCAAGCCCCATGTCTGCTACTAACTCCATATCATATTTTCTTTGGTGCATCAAAATCCCATCCCTGCTTCTGGCAAATTCAATGCCAAGAAAGTATCTGAGCTCTCTCATATCCTTGATCTTGAAAGCTGTTTGTAAAGCTTCCTTAGTAGCCTGAGTCATGGCATGATCATCCCTTGTCAGTAACAAGTCATCTACCTACACCAAATTATTGCAGTTTTGTCACCCTCCCTCTTTGTGAACAAAGAAGTCTCTTGTGCTCAGGTGAAAACATTATAATGTCAAGTCTGCAGTAAGCTTGATACTCCATTACCTGGAAGCTTGCTTTAAGCAATATTACGACTTCAATAGCTTGCAAACTTGTCCATTGTTGCAACCCTTGTCACGAAAACCTTCTAAGATAGTCATGTACACTTCTTCATACAAGTTTCCTTGCAAGAAGACATTGTAAACATCAATTTGGTAGAACTTCCATTGAGTAGCTGTAACAATTGAAATGACTGCTCTGACTGTGACCATTTTGAGCGCTGGTGATAAGGTTTCTTGGTAATTTAGCCTAACAACTAATTACAATTATGAAATAATTAGCTCCCTAACCACTAAACAACTTAATGGAAGCTGTTGCTCGTGATTGTACCTCAAGGTACAGAAACACACTTGCTAAGCTCCTTCACAGAGCCTTATGTGATTAGCATGGTTATTTGCCTTTAACTTAATCTGCTCTTCTGAAAGACTTCTGGTGTGCACACCTCGTGCTTACGTAATACTATCCGATAGATTATCATTAATCTTACCTTTTTGTCCTGGAGTGAGCTATTCTTTTAATGATGCCAATGTCTTTGAAAAGATTGACTAGACAGCGTGATATTTCTGAATATATAGGTGCAGAAGTCCAATTTGGAAGGTCTGCTTCAGAGGCATGTTGATATGGCTGCTGAAATAAAGAATCTGGATACCGACCTGCAGATGTTGGTATATGAGAATTACAACAAGTTTGTAAGTGCCACAGATGCTATTAAAAGGTAAATCTTTTATTTGAAAGTAACTATAAAATATGAGCTATTTCATCCTATTAGTGGCAGACACTTGGGTACAATTGAAGCTAAATTCTAACTTGGTACAATTGAAGCTAAATTCTTACTTAGTGTGCGAGCTTGTTATGGCATTATTAGACGTGTCACGGATCCTGAATAATTCAGAAGAAATGAAGTAACATTGTCAGTTTCTTGCACTTGTTATGCTTGGCTTCAGATCATATGTTGCTATCATGTTTGCCAGGGTTTTATTTTGTCATATTCTCCTTTGGCATGTTGATTCCGAACTCACTTAGTGATTGCTTTTTCAGGATGAAGAACAATATTGTTGGCATGGAAACAAATATGGAACAGCTTCTTGAAAAGGTTAGTAGTTTCTTTCTTTCATTTTTTAGTCGTCCGAAGAGTTATTTGCTTTACTTGGTTTTAATTTTGACCCAAGAAGTAAAAGATGAAAAGGAATTGTGTGGGAAGTGTTAGATTTCCTTTAACTACTTGCAGATAATGTCTGTTCAATCTAGAAGTGATGGGGTTAATACATCTCTTTTTGAGAAGAGAGAGCACATCGAGAAGTTGCATCGGACCCGCAATCTTCTACGGAAAGTTCAGGTACTAATGTGAGGTATTAAGCTAAAAGATTTTAATTCGCTGCATCTCTACGGGTGTTCATATAGCACTTTTCAGAACTGAATGAATCTGGCTTTTTTGAATATGGAAAAAAGAAAGAAGTCATTTCCATTTCTACCCTACTGATTTTCGGGCTGGTTAATCATGGAATATTTATGATTGAAGGGCATTAGATGGTGACTGGCAGTGAATTGTATGTTAGAGTCTCCCACATTGGTTGAGAGAATGGACTGATGCCTTCTCATATGCTCTTGTTCAATCCTCAGTTCCTCATGTCATGTGCTAGCTTTCCGGTTGAGTTAGACTTAATGTGCATTATTTTAACATGGTACCAAAGCAGCTACATTCCTGTTGTCGTGTTTCAATTGTTGACCCACATGCTTTTGTTAATTTTTTTTTTTTCCAATTACATAGGGGATCAGGGAAAGGGTAGTGAGAATTGAACCCACCCTATTTTATGGGAGATCCTACTCATACCACTAAATTATAAAGTATTTTTCTCCATGTTATCCATGTTCTAGTTTTGCCAGATGTGGGCATGTCATGGACAGGGAGGGCAAGGGCATGTTCACACATTATTTGGGGGAATGGGTTGTTGTCTCCTTATATAGTTTGGACAATTTTCACCTTATTAGCTAGCGTTTGGGGTTCAGTTTGGTTCAAGGTCCATTTCCTTAAGAATGTAACAATAAAGTAATATGCCATTTTGTATCTGCTGAGAAAGTGGAACACAATAATCGACCATTCATATTTACTGACCATCAGTTACAGTTTACAACTTCATCAATCTTTTGATTGGAACGTCCCAAAATCACAAGAATATCATACAAATAGGGATGGAGAGAATGCATTATTATTTGGCAGCGGTATAGACTTTTGATTCAGTGTCATCACATCACTTGCTTTGCTGACAAGATAAAATTCAGTTTTACGTTCATGCCGCTATTTGTAATGTAAGTATACTTCCTGCCCATGATTGAGTGACACATATTTCCTCTTCTTTGGAAAAGAACAGTTCATATACGATCTACCTGCTACGTTGGCAAAGTGCATCAAATCAGAAGCCTATGCTGATGCAGTAAAATACTATATAGGAGCCATGCCCATTTTCAAGGTTTGTAGGTATCCATACCTTTTCCATTTTCATGATATAATTGCTTCTATAAATTTTGCTGACAGTATATATCTGTGCTAGATATATGGGGAATCTTCATTCCTAGACTGCAAACGAGCCTCAGAGGAAGCAATTGCTATCATTATCAAAGCCTTGCAGGTCTGTAAGTGCTCCAATTACTTGATTGGAGGTGGCCACTTTATTTGATGGAGGAAGTTATAGTGTTTGTATAATTTCTACGCACCACGTAGATCCCTGTGACTACTTCTAAATGAGCAGAGGAAAAACATAAAGTAGGGATGCAATTTTCTGGACATAGATCCTGCTTCTTTAGATTTGCTGTCAAGGGATAAGTGAATTGGACTTTATGATGCATATTACTTTTCGTTTGCTTTTTCAGGGTAAGGTATTCTCAGATTCTGAATCCATACAAGCCAGAGCAGAGGCTGTTATGCTCCTTAAGCAATTGGATTTTCCGGTCTGTATCACTTCTCCCCCTTTCTCCCAGATTCATCTACTTACTGTCTTCTGTCTTGAACAGATTTGAGATTAATTCTTTGATTTTTCATAAGACTCTACATCTCCTTCTATGAAGCTAATATGTATTGTAAAATGTTCCCTCATTCCCATTTTGTCAGAATCGCTTTATCTTTTCGAAATTTAATTACTTTGTGATGATAGTCATGAACATCTTCAAATACTCTACAAACAAATTTTTGGGTCTTGTCATCCAGCACCCCTTCCTCTTGGTCCATCTACCTTTTTTGCATAGTTCGATTTGGTCTTTAACTGATTTGAGACGAATTCTTCAATTTTGAGTGGGTAACTGTAAAGTGTCCTCGTTCCCCCTTTATGCCACAGTCCCTTTACCTTTTCGATAATTTAATTTCTTTGATCATGACATTTATGATCATATTGCAGTATTGCTACAATCATTTGTTAGATCAATGTTGTCTTTTCATGCAGAAATTGGTCAAATTGAACGCCTAAATTACTTATGTTAGATTATGTAGGATAGATGGAGTAAATTATGTGGTGTCGAATTGTTATAATTTCATAGAACTTCTTTTCCTAGTTTTACTATCGGTCAACTAAAAGTGCTCTATCATGGAAAAATTGTAGCATGCGTCAACTTGACACATGATACACTGATGTAAGAACGGTTGACTGGGAAAAAACAAGAAGTAAACAAGTGGAGAAGTTCTATTTTCTTTTGTTCTTGCACAGTATCTCAGAAGAGCCTTTACTATTTGATATTCTCAGACATATTTTCTAGTCCTTTTTACCTGCCCTATGGCTTTGCTCTCTTATTTTTCTAAACCTGTGACTTTTCTCTGTTGACTCACAGTTAGGTCAAAGTTCTCAAGCTTCTTAGCTCTGAAAATGGAAAACATAATAGTAGAAGTGTAGAACAGATAGAGAAGAAAATTCATATTATTATTTACTAAAACGAATGCACATCTGTTTTATACCTCGGAGTACCATCAGAACCCTCATTCTTTGGATGAAAATGCAAAAACAAAAAACATCAAACAAGGAAAACTGTAACATTAAGTTTATTGTTAACCTACTCTTCAACACCTCAAAGGGGTTGACATGATGCACTTATCTCCTGAATTCCATGTGGTCTTAGAAGGGGCTATATCACATTGGGTCTATTGTTCGCCACCTTACTTATCATTTCTGTAAGAGGTTTTTTCCACGTCTTGAACTTGTCACCTCTTGGTCCGACAACGATGACTCTTACCATTGTGCCAAAGCTTCCCTTCACTCTTTGACCCCTCAAAATTAGAATTTTCTTTATTTTTGTATTATACACGGATCATCGCATTATTTTTATTTTTATTTTTTGTCTTTTCCAAGTAGAGGTTGGAGAATGCAAGAATATCTCAAATAATAGTGAAGGAAAAAACAGAACTGCTCAATTTATTGTGTCGCCACTTACTATAGTTAGAGACTTGGGATAGGGATAACTACAACTGTTTCGATGCTGGTAACATAACATGGAAAATGTTGCAGGCTCTTGACAAAAATAATATCTCTCAATGGTAAAATAGAGAAATTAAAAAAAGAAGAAGAGTAAACTCACCTTGGTCGGTCTTCATCTGATGGACACAACTTGAGAATAACTATTCAAGTTTGTGCGTTGAGGGACAGAAAATTGAGTACATCCCTCTTGATACAACCCTGATATCTTAATTTCTTCAGACTTGTAGTGCAATATAAGGCTGGAAGTTCAATTGTCTTGTTGTTGTGACTTTGCCTTTGGACTTATGTGTCTGTGTTGCAGGTTAATAATTTGAAGGAGCAACTCTTTGAAAAGTTAGAACAGTTCCTTGTGGATCTCCATCTAGATTATAAGGAAATAAGATGTGATTCATCAGGGCTTGGTGTGATTCCTGTATCGGCTTCTTCTAGTGCTCATGAGGTATGTCAAAGCAATATAATTAATATGCTTTCAGTGTATGCACAATGTGGCCAGAACTTCTAACATCTATAAACATTTAATAAACTTCATCAAACATGACTTCTCATTGGTACGAAAGAGAATACCGTCATTGAGAAAGGTGGCCTCCACTCATGCCGGTATCACGTATTTGCACTCTAAAAAGAAATAATGTTTTTTGTCAGTTTGTGGCAATGCCAAAAGGGGATAGATATAGTAGCTTAAAAATGCTTCTGACAGAAACCTTTTGGCGTATCACTTATTTTTCTCCTTTCGAGTTATCTTACGGTGCTTGACAAATTGTCATGTTCGCAACTTTAGGCTTCTATTCGTGAATTTGCTGAGGCTGTCCGCGCTTATCGAGTTATTTTCCCTGATTCCGAACAACAGCTCTTTAGACTTGCAAAAGAGTTAGCTACAAAGTATGGATGCACTTCTTTTTTTCCTCTCTCCTCCCTTCACATCTGGAGTTGATCTTGCTTTCTGGATATTGTTTGTGCACTAGTTTTATTCAACTGATCAGTATAACAGAGGACCACTTTCGAAAACTTTAGGCACTTTGAAGCCACAAAACAGCACATCAAGAAGCAGGTTTCTTCAACAGACCTTGTTGCCATGTTGCGTAAGTTCCACTCACTGTTACTTCAGCATCACATGTAGTGTTAATCTTTACTTGTTTGCAATGTTAGGTCCTCTTTCGCCTTTCTCTAAGGATTCAGAACCATAGTTATCTTTCACCATTTGCCATCCGCTATGTATGTTAAGCACTTGAGAAAAACACATGGTTCAACCCGCTCTATGCCCGGTTAGTTTAGCCATCTAGGACCAGGGGCTGAAGTTTCTAAATTCTCTATGCCCGGTTAGTTTAGCCATCTAGGACCAGGGGCTGAAGTTTCTAAATTCTCAATATGCTTCTTTGCTCTTTAGTCAATACAAAGTGTTGTTATTTCTCTCATTTGACTATAGATAATCATGCACTCTAGACCAGTTTACCATCTTCCAACTTGCGATGCAGCTCTAGTCCTTTTTGACTTGTGCTTTTAATGGTGTTCCTACTTTTGGCAAAATCTTGTTGACTCGTCATATCAGAAGGAGAATGATGTTTATTCAAGATTTGAACTCTAATGTTCTTTTGGTATGTGAGATGATATAGACAAGGACATCCCACCGGATTAACTATCCCACAAAAATTGGGATAGCTAATCCCACCATTTAGTACATGCCATGGGAAATCCCATCCCTCATCCCACCAACCAAACGTGTGGTAAAATAATCCTGCATACATGGAATTGCTTTCTCATCCCGCATACTGAACGAGCAAAGTTCCTTCTCGAAATATTGATCCATACATGGCTAAAATACGTTTCCAGGAAGGATACTGTATTCTTTTTCCATTGACTGGAATTGGGATCGAAATATTATGACCTGTGAATGCAGAAGGACAAGAAGAGAACCGAATGATCCCAGGAGGAACAAATGCTCAAACTTTGAAGAATTTGTGGTTATCCTTTCTAGTTGATGCTTCGGTTTTTCACTTGTTATTGAGGATCATTTAAGCCTCAATTAGCTCTGATTCTTTATTTGATGTTGTCTTGTGTGTGTATTTAACTTTTTAAATTGTCACGACAAATTCTAATAAAGTGTTACTTTAACCTAGATATTCAGGGTTTTGTCGAAGTTGCGCTTTAACCTTAAAGTGAGATGCAATGCAAGCTAGGATCTTCCCTTAGATTAGGTGGTGTTTCAGCAAAGACGCCAAGGTGTTACAGCATATGCTTCAACAAACCTTGTCAATCAACGCCTTTTTTTTAAAATGTCAAAAATTATCAAGCTCATAGGTCGGGGGAGGGGAGAGCTGATTAGGAATGAAGATATACGGGGCAAAGTGGGAGTGGCCTTAGTGGTGGATAAGATGTGGGAAGCGAAGTTGAGATTGTTCAGACATGTAAAGAGGACGAGCACAGATGCCCCAATGAGGAAGTACGAGAGGTTAGCAATGATAGGTCTAAGGAGAGGTAGAGGTAGACCAAGGAAAAATTGGGGAAATGTGATGAGATATGACATGGCACATCTTGAGCTCACCGAGGACATGACTCTAGCTTTCAGTACTTTGTCTGCTCTGTCTTCTACTTATCAGTATCATTATTATCCGTATTACTATTCTTGTTTCTTTTACTTGGGTTATCTCTACTTTTTTGTTGTCAGTACTTTTCTTTTCTACTGCATTTCCACTATAGCTTTTACCTTTGTATTTGTCAAACTATTTTTGGAAATGTTTTTTTGAGCCGAGGGTCTATCGGAAACAACCTCTCCACCTCACATAAGGTAGGGTAAGTGTATGTTCACTCCACCCTCTCTACACTGGCCACTAGTGGGATTACACTGGCCACTAGATATGTTGTTGTTGTTGTATAGGTCATGAATAGACAGCACTAAGCAATAAAGCAAAGAAAATGATGCTCCCTAAAGATTAAAGGGCATTTTAGTACATTCTACATCTCTTTAGTTTAAAACTACAAGATTCATAAGTCTTCTTTACTTTCGTTAACTCCGTGCCAAGTCAAAACCGGAGAAACAAATTGAAACGGAGGGAGTATATTGATTAATTAGGAACATTATGGATGAGTATGATTATAATTATTAATTATTAATTATGCGTAGGTAATAGAAATTTTAGTACAAGAAAATCAGTCTGCAAATCTTTATTTATGAAAAAGAACACCAAATCTGAATCAGAGTGCATCTCTGCATTTACATCAGAATTTTAAAATGGTTTTTGAATTTGATTGACTAGGTTATTAACTTCGCATATATCTCTTAATTACCGTATTTCAATTCTTCTACCGTTGTAATTGTTGTTTGTGTTCTTCGATATTGATTGATGTGTGTGCGCATATATATCTATTAGTTTTTCTTTATTCTGGACCTTTATTCACTCATTGTTTTTTATTTAAGCTTTGCACTCAAAACTTACTACACCTTTTCTTTTCCACTTTTTCGCCTTTAATAATTCTGGCTCACTGTCGACACCACTTTTGCATTTCATGAAGCTGATTTTGGTCTGATTATAAATTATTCTTTTACGCACATTTTTTCCTCAGGAGTAATTTGGACAGATGTGTTTCTGATGGATGAAGTGCTGCCAGAGGCCGGACTACGTGATTTTACGTTTGAGGTTGCTTATAATAGACAATTACCACTTTATAGATTCATGTTATTCAATTGTGACAGTGATGGGTTTGGAATATCTGAAAAGTCCTGTGTGGTTTCAGGCTGCTCATGATGCTATCAAACAATATGTTGCTTGCAGATTCAGTCATCTTTTGCTAGATATTTCAGGTATGTCTTGTTAAATGGGACTGTCGGATAAAAAAGTCTAAATTTGACTCAAACTAAATTTGTTAGGTTTTAGGTTTACGAGACTTAATGGAATCTCTAGGAAGGATGTGCAAAACACAACACTACTAATTTGCACAAAGTAAACAAAGAACCTCCTTGTTATTTCTTCTTGGATAGCTACTCTGTCCTATATTGGATTTCGTTATTCATGATGTGAGTAATGTGACTTAGCAAAGGTTATTAAGAGCCCGTTTGGAGTGGCTTAAAAAAGCGGTTTTTAAGTCAAAAAATAAAAAGTCAAAAATGACTTTTTAAATCAAAAAATAAATAGTAGGGGGTGACCTACTTTTGATTTTCAACTTTTTAAAGTCATTTTAAACTTATTTTAAGTTATTTTTAACCTTGCCAAACACTTTCAAAAGCTAAAAATGACTTGAAAGTAGGTTTGACCAACTTTTAAGTCGATCCAAACAGGCTCTAAGAAGATAATTGTCTTTCAGAGGGTAAAAAATGGTGAGGTTCTTCAGAAGTCTGAGGTCTTATCTTATATGCTATGTTGATCGGACTCTTCAGAAATGTCAATGGGTGCGTGTCGGATTCGCCAAAAGTAGTGTATTTTTGGAGAATCCGACACGGGTGTGGCATCAAAAGTGAAGAGTCCGCGCAACTAAGCTTATATGTTGTATCATCTGGCATTTGGAGCTTACTGCACAATGTGTGACTACTCATTAATGATATTATATGTTATAATCCAAAATCTTAACTAGCCTTAAGAGTAATTAATTCCTTCTTAGAAAATGACCTTCTTTCTCAAACCACTTGTATTACAGTAGCTCTAAACTATTCAGAGTTTGACTGTTGCTTTGCTTTATTTTAAATTGGCAGATGCTCTTGTAAAAGTCCATGATAATCAAAAGGGGGCAATTGAAGAAGAGTATCCTTTGCAGTCTGCCCTTGAGACCAGCAAAAAGGCATTAGTACAAGGCAGCATGGACGCCTTGCTGGTAAAAGTAGTTCTGTGGCTTTATAAATTAAGTTCTCTTGAATCCTTGCATCAAATAATCCATCTATGGGTTCAAAGGTTATCAAATCTGTCTTTTTAGTTTTCACTGGGAATGGTTTTTAAAGTAGTTGCTATCTGTTGATCGTTTCGGTACCCTGGCCTGCACATTGTTCATCTTTCACTATTTAATTCTACCCAGGGAATTATTTAAGTAAGAATTGCAGAAACATGTGAAATAAAAAGATTAAAAAGGATTTCTGCCAAACCTATGAATGGAGCTAAATAGTTTTCGAACCCGGGGGGAACTAAACTATTTTGTTTTACAAAGGAATAGGGATAGGTAAGAACAATGCATCAGTAACATCATTTTCATGCGTATTGTTCTTTTGACATGCATCTAGAGCTTCTGGAATAGTGGATTACTGTGAACCAAAGTCTTCGCTGATGAAGTGATGTTACAATATGAAATGAGTGTTCATTAACATTTTTCTGCTGCTATACCTACTGACCTACTATGGTCTTTGATGTTATAACTCACCACTCAGGTTTGATCTCAAATAACCGACAGACAGTTTTTATTATGCCAAAAAAATCAGAGAGGTCTCAGCTGAACAAAATTGTTGCGAAAATCACTGAGCTTACCTCCCAAAAAATTTTAAAAATGAGAAGGCTATAAGTCAGGAAATAGCAAGTGGTAAAACTAGCACCATAGCTTCATGATTTCAGCATATCCGCTATCGAAGTACAGTCTCCAGTTGTCCAGTCAATTGTGTTCTTTATTTTACTTTTAGTTTGATTTTTTGTATAACAGGATTCCCGCCGACTTCTTGATGAAAACTTGGAAGTGCTATCAAGTTTGACAGACTTGATCATTGAGTGGGTGCAAGAAGGATTTCAGGACTTCTTCAGGAAGCTGAATGATCACTTTTTCATGCTTTCGGGAAAGAAATATTCTGCTAATGAGGATCAAACCTTTGGGGAAGGAATGCAGGGTGATAAAGTACTTCCCGAGCTTGTTCTTTTGCTGGCTCAGCTCTCTGTTTTCATTGAGCAAAATGCCATTACTAGAATCACTGAGGCAAGGAGTTGTCTGATTGGTACTTCAGCATAGTTACCTGATTGGAGCCATCTAAATGGGCTTTTTGATTATTTTTTTAAAATTTCAGGAAATATCTTCTTTCTCTGGTGGCCGGACTCGGGGCTATGAAAATAGTTCAGCTTTTATTCCTGCAGAAATTTGTCGCATCTTTCGATCAGCTGGTGAAGAACTCTTGCAGCATGTATGTATCTAGATTCTGAACATTTTCTTACTAATACAAACATCTTGTTATTTGTTTTACTGGTTAGCTTTTGCTAGAGGTGTATAGATTAGTTTATTTTCTCTAAAGCGAAGGTTTTCCACATCTAATCTTCCTTGTTTTCATTGTGTTAAGTAGCTTTGATATCCATTTAGGCTCCAATGATAAACTTGTGCCATTGCAAAAGTATACTGCCAGAGATCTTTTATTGTGACAGAGAGGTTTGCAGTATGCAAAAACAACATTTCTTTCGTTATTCTGAGAACTTCCAAAACCACTATTCTTATTTCATTTGATGAGTTGCAAAAAAAAATTTATCTTTTCCTGTATTGCATATATAACTCTCTTTTTTTCAGGGAATGAATTTTCTGTCTAGCATACAAACTTTTTCAGTCATTTCCATTTTATTCATGTTTACCTAGTCCATTGGAGAAATTAAGTTACAACTTTAATATTCTGTTTTCAATTGAACTTCTACCCATCATGTTCATGAATCATGATTAATCAAATGGATAATATCTGTAACTAGAAACAAATTTGTGCATGCTAATAATTATAATTTCATAGAGGACAGCAAGATTTATAGAATTCTAATCATACTATTAGAAGTTTGTTCTTCCTTCTCTAACTCCAACCACACATAGAACTGATGAAATTTACAAACTCCTCCAATTATAAAATAAGAAACAAAAGAAATTCGTCTTAAATATGTCTCTCAAACATTAGACCAGATCTGTCTATATTCTCAATGCATCCCTCTCAATTTAAGTGCCAAATGGCCGCTGTATACTGCTTTAATCTGTAATGCTAACGTTGGAGTAAATGACCTTGAAAAGATAAATGATTGGGACTGTAAAAGGTTACGGGTATAAGATTCACATATATGTTACCATTTTCCAGTGCTAATGTTCTAAAAATCAGAATACTATGTATTTCGGTACTCTAGAAAGACAGCAGTGAAAACGTGTAATTTTTTCATGCATGTTGATTGTATGATTGCAATCGATTTCACATTTATTTCCTTATTAAAAGCATGAAATTGATTGCAATCACAAAGTCGACGTGCATGATTCATTAGACTTTTTGTGATTTAAACAAAGAATTAAATTCATAGATAATTTAGAAACTTGCAGATTCTGAAATAAAGAACCAAACAACATTTACAGTATATTGGTCTACCTCCAGTTGTTATTGTGGTCATATATTTCATTATAGTTCTATGATCAAAGTTCTATGTTCTATTTGATCCCTTTGAATTCCATATATCGATTTTCTGTATTATCAATTGGAGGGACTCTTTAACATACCACTACATTCAACATACTCAGTGTAATCCCGTTGGTGGGATCTAGGGAGGGTAAAGTGTACGCAAATCTTAATTCGACCTCGGGAAGGTAGAGAGACTGTTTTTGAAAGACTCACTCAAGTGCAGCAAATCAAAGTACGAAAAGGGAATACGACAGTGAAACATGTCAATCAATAAGGAAGGCGTACAAAGCCTACAAAGAGAAGAAACTGTAACAACAATGGGAAATGTGATAATCGAAAAGAAAATATATGTATAATACTAATACTACAGCACACCCGGTGCTCCCAGGCTCCCACCAAGCCTAAACCTGTCGAAAATATAATCGAAGCACAATTACCTACTAACCTTCTACCCTAATCCACGACCTTCATACGCACCTATCTAAGGTCATGTCCTTGGTGAGTTGAAGTTGCGCCATGTCCGATCTAATCACCTCTTTCCAGTACTTCTTCGGCCTACCTCTACCTCTCCTTGTACCCACTATATCCAATCCCTCACACTTCCTTACTGGGCATCTGCACATCTCCTCTTTACATGTCCAAACTATCTCAGTCTCTCTTCCCTCATATTGTCCACCATAGAGGTCACTCCACCTTGTCTCGGATATCCTCATTCTTAATTCTGTCTCTCCTAGTATGCCACATATCCATCTCAGCATCCTTATCTCCACAATTTGCACCTTTTGAACATGGAAGCTCTTGACTGGCCAACACTCCGCCCCATACAACAAAGTTGGTCTAACATACCACTACATTGATCTTGTTTTTGATGCATGTATGCACCTCTTCAGGAATGAAAAAAATCCGATCTACTTTCATTTGGTATTTTGGCCTAAATTCCTTGACTCCTCGGTACTCGTAGTTCTAAATTGATGACAAATAAAAAGGATTGTGAATAGTATTCAATTAAACCAAGATCTGCAGTATCTTTTAATATACAAATAATTTTTTTTATGACCAGCATTCTACTTATTTGTCCATCAATACAGTTCCACTTGTTTGCTCATGCTGCCTCTCTTTTAATTCAGTTAATTTACTAATTTTGTTGTTTTTGGTTTCTGAATACATAAACCATGGCATTTCTTGAAAAAAATGGAAACCTTTCATGAACTGCTAAATGCCATTGTTCATTTATTCAGGTAGGTTGTTAAGAACCCATTTGCTGTCTTTATATGGTGAAACTTGAAAGAGCTTACTTCTCTAGTTCTCTTGATGCTTGGTTATATGGGATTTATGATGAATTTGTGGCTGTCTTGCATTTATGCTTGTTGTAGGTTTGTTGACTTCCTTGAATTTCGTATCATCTTTTTGTCATGTATGATGAACTCTCTTCACTCAAGCTAAAGATTTTGTTATTTCTGGGGTGTGATTGAACATTGAACTTGATCTTTTCTCCATTGAGAACACAACATTTGCATTAATGAGTAAATAAGAAATTGGATCTAACTAATTATGGAAGCTGTTGAATTACATTTAAACACACATGTCTGATGTTAAATTGCTGTTCTCCATTGTTCTTCTGAATATTAGGAGGATCTGAATGATTGAGTATGTGGTGCTAGTTTTTTCTTTATGAATTTTGTTATCCATACCAACAAATGAAGCTTATGATACTTTTTGTTATTATGTACTTCCTTGGTAGACAGCTAATAATTAGAGTTTAATCAGTTACTGAGTTTTAACTCTATTCAATCTCCTATTTCAGTATATAAGCTTAAAAACTCAGAAGATCTTGATTGTGTTGAAGAAGAGGTTTACAACCCCAAATTGGGTTAAGGTAAGCAGACATGGTCAGCTAACACTAATCACTTGTAAGCATCAAGATGATTGCTTGTGCTAATTTCTGTCCCTCTTTATATAGCATAAAGAGCCCAGGGAAGTTCATATGTTTGTTGATCTGCTTCTTCAAGAGGTAAATTTTGCAGTTCTTATTTCTCTTCCTCTTTCCAGTATGAGGTTTTTGTAATAGGAAATTGAAGCACCGAGAGGGAGAAAAATGGCACCTTTTGACTTCATATGATATACACTATATTTTCTTCTCCTATAAAAGTTAATATGACTAGTTCAGTAGAAAAATTAAACTTTTTCTGTTTGATGTCATTATTCAGCTGGATACAATCCTTCATGAAGTGAAGCAAATATTGCCTGAAGGACTACAGCCTAAGCATCGGCGCACAGACAGCAATGGGAGTACCACTTCTTCTCGTAGTAATCCGTTGAGAGATGATAGGCTGGTACGATCAAATACCCAAAAGGCTAGGAGTCAGCTTCTTGAGTCCCATTTAGCAAAGCTGTTTAAGCAGAAGATGGAAATATTTACTAAAGTTGAACACACACAGGTTTGATTCTAGTGCTTGTAACTCAACTACCTGCACTAATTTGGGAGAACAGTGGAATAAGAAGTATCTACTGTGCAGGAATCAGTCATAACTACGATTATAAAACTTTTCTTGAAGAGCTTACAAGAATTTGTCCGACTTCAGACTTTTAATCGGAGTGGATTTCAACAAATTCAGTTGGACATTCACTTTCTTAAGACCACTCTTAAAGATACTGCTGAAGATGAAGCAGCTGTTGATTTTTTGCTTGATGAGGTAATGACAGAATCTCCACAGCTATTTTACTTAACAGCTACTCTTTTAATGGGCTTTTACCTATATTTTCTTCTTAATGAACACCTTCAAACAGTCCTGAAATCTTCTGTATTATCTATATTTAGTTGCTATCGATCGGTTGTTTCCTCCCTAAACTCTTCCGCACCTCTTTTCCCCCTCTTCCAAATAGATTTGACTTTGTAGTAGAAATCATTAAGTTGGTCATTACTGCACATACTGAAAGTTGAATGCTTCAACCGTTATTATCTCGCAAAATGTGACAGAGAGTGTTTCTTGCTGAACAGGTGATTGTTGCTGCTGCTGAACGTTGTCTTGATCCCATCCCCCTGGAACCAGCCATCTTGGACAGGCTTACCCAAGCAAAGTTGGCAAAGAACTCGGACCAGAGCTCTACTTCATAATTATCTGGGAGGCTGGGAGCTCAAATGCATCGTTCTACTGCGACTCTGAGCTGGAAGTAATCAGAAAACATAACACCAAATGCATTTTTTAATAGGTAAAGCATAACACTCAATGCTAGGCACATATTAGAAGAAAAAACTTGCTTTAAAGCCTTTCTGGCGGGAGGTTTTCAAGATTCAGAGTCAGCGAGTTCAGAATGGATGTGACATGTTATATGTTCACATTTTTTATTTTCTTATTACGTATGTACAAGTGATTCGACTTGAAAATAGTGGATCCAATTAAACTAATTGAATCATCTATAGATAAGCATTCACCATAGGTCCATAGCATATATGCATCACTTTGATAAGAGAACGGAAGCATTGCCAAGCAGCTCTACTAATTTCACGACCAATCACATTGCAACTGAATTCATGGATCACTAGTTCATTAAGGGCAGCATTTTCCAAATGAAAGAAGGGGTACAGTGGATTTTGTAATTTGTCAATTCATTTTATTTACCTCATTTTATTATGATCAATGGATCATTTTTATTCCCTAAACCTCCAAATTAACTGCTATGATTGACTTTCATTGTCAACATTACCAATTTTTTAGTCATCAAATTACTCTTTTAACACATTTAGTAGGATTTTGCGCACCACATAAGAAACAATAATTAATATAAGGTCTTGAGAAATAATTTGAAAATAAGTAATTAATATTAAGGGTAAACATGAAAAAAAAAATGAACTCGGGGTATTAGGATGTGCATCGGTCGGTTCAGTTTGATTTTATGTTTTAATCGGTTTTTGATTTTTTAATATGCTACCTAATAACAAAATTAATAAGATATTTTTTATTGTTTTTCAGTTTAACAAATAAGAAAAATACTCATGAAATAATTATACGATTTCTCCAACAATGTAACTTTACAGAATGCTCATAAAACAAAAACAATACTAACTTTGAAAAAAAAATTATACAAATGCAACTCAAATAAAAGAACTAGGATAATAATGTAAATTAAAGGCTAAATGACAAGGATAGTAATCAATAAGGTATAGATATAATATTTAATACTTGTGTAAGGATAAAGTAGTAAATTACTATCATATTAATGTGTTATCGGTTTATCTAATAACTGAATAATAAAAAAACAAAATCGAAGCAATAAGTCAATATTTATATATATATAAAAGTATTAAAATATCATTAATTCAATAACTTTTTTTCGATTAGACTTTTGCATCTCCTATAGGATATGAGCTAAAATTAGTTTAATTTATGCTTCCTTTGTTTTAAAATGAATAAAAAAATTAACATAAATTATGGTGTAATGATGAAAAAACATTTTGGGAGCACCACCTCTGCTATACAAATTTTATTGGGAGTCCATATACTTCAGACATGCTATGTGGGAAAGAAAATGAATAAAAGGCTAATGACATGAGTTGAAAGACTATCTAATTTTGTCTTAATCCAAACATCAACTTCTCAATCACTTTTTATGTAATTATGAATTAGACTAATATATATATATATATATATATATATATATATATGTATATATATAAGTTATTTGACCCTTCAAATAATAAAAATAATGTCATTTAAAGCAATATTTGTGTTACACTTCCTCCATATTTTTTAATTATGTATAAAAATATTTGTTCCCTAAATAGTTATTAATTTAAATAATCAAAGACATTATCCTTTAACATCAATCATTTTAGAATTAAGAGGGACATAAATAAATATTAAAGAAATAAGAAGAAATATAATAGTCAGACTATACTCCTACTTAATTTTTTTTGAAAAACTATACTCCTACTTAATTTTTCTTGAATACTATATAGAAGTTTAAAATTACAATTAAAAAAACGGAGAAATAATTTAATAAAGAACTCCTATAACGAAATCGTTTAAATGTATGACTGTCATACTTAACACTTAAAATACAGGAGAAATAAAATATAATTAATTTGATAGTATAAGTTAGATTTTAGCCTTTGTTTTAATTATACATCTATCTTTGCTAATTGAGTCGATATTTAATCACCAAGGATCGTGGATCGTGGACGTGGACCCGTAACGTAGGCGAACATAACCTAGCCCGTCTTTTTTTCCCGCCAAAACACCTTCACTATTTTGCCGCCAAATTGCTTGTGTTTTAGTATCAATTTCCCCCCAAACCTCAAACCCTCATTCTCACAAACTTCCTCTCGATTCTCTCTGCCTCCATTCAAACACCATGAATGATCTTGACTTCAACCGCGACAAAGGTAACAGTTTTCGATTGCATCAAGTGGTTTCGAATTCTGAATTCGCCTTTTCTTTTGATTCAATCATCTTTTTCTGTCTCTCATTTTACAGATCTAGCGAAAGATTTTCTGTCGAACTTCGCTGATTCTAATGGTGAAGCCAAATACATGAACATTCTCGTAAGTTCCTCTCATTTTCCACTTTTTCTGTTGATTTTCAAGTTGAAAAAACTCATTTTACGCTGTTTTAGTGAATATATTCGTTTAAGAAATGTTTCTTTTTTTTGTTTGCTAATTGTTTTCTGTTTTAACTTTTAATCAGCAAGATGTTGCTAATCGGAAAACTAAGGCTATTGAGATTGAGCTCGAAGACTTAGCTGACGTAAGTACTTTGAATTACTGTACTTTTTATGGAGTGGTTGTTCTCGTGTTTTCCATTTGAGGCTTTTTTTTTGCTCATAACATGATTTTGAAATTCTCTTTCAGTACAAGGACTTGGATGAGGAGTTTCTTCGAAGAATTGCTGAGAACACTAAACGATATATCACAATACTAGCTAGTGCGATTGATGAGCTCATGCCAGAGCCAACGGAGGCTCTTCCAGATGATGATCACGATATTTTGATGACCCAGCGGTCAGAGGAAGTAACTGAGAACACTGATGGTTCTGATCCAAAACAAAAGATGCCCCCAGAGATCAAGCGGTTCTAGTAAGCAGCATTAAATTCTCCTCAAGGATCTAACTTTATGAATTAACTTGTCAATTTTTCTCTTGTTCTCTTTGCTGGACTTTATATTTGTGTATCTTCTTGGTACTACTTTCTCCAATAAATGAGCTTACTTAATAAGTAATAAGAAAATCTTTTGTTCTCTCTTTGAGCATAATTAGGAGTGCTCTGTTAACTGTATGATATGAATTAGATGGACTTATTTAGTTAATCTCAAAACAACATAATGATATGCGTGATAATTTGTTTGTTTTAATATACTAGGCAGTCAAGTTCCCAGGTGAAAATAGAATGTCCCTATATGGTCTGGCCTTATAACTTAATTCCTAAGTAAAGACAGAGTAGAAATTCTGAATTGGTTAACCACCTAACTGTTTGTCTTTGTTGAATCCAGTGAAGTGTATGTTAAAGCATCTTCAAAAGGTCGGCCCTTTACAATTAGGGAGGTCAAGGCTTCATACATTGGTCAGCTTGTCAGGATATCTGGTATTGTGACACGTTGTTCGGATGTCAAGCCACTGATGCAGGTGGCTGTATATACATGTGAAGAATGTGGATTTGAAATCTATCAGGTCTGTACTTTTGTTGTGCTTGTCTTAAAAACTTAATTCTTTATTTTTGACTTGCCAAATGCAGTATGAGAGCCACAATGCTAGCGTTAAATCAAATTACAACAATGTCTTTGTTTCAAATCTAATGCACCTATATTAATGCACTTGATGAACAGGAAGTAACTGCTAGAGTATTCATGCCTCTGTTTGAATGCCCATCCAAACGCTGCACCGTAAATAAAGCAAAAGGGAACCTCATCCTTCAACTTCGGGCATCAAAGTTTTTAAAGTTTCAAGAGGTTTGTCTTCTGCATTATATCTTGATTACAATATCAAATCTGCAGCATGATTGTTTTACATTTCTGATACTGGTTCAGGCCAAAATTCAAGAGTTGGCTGAACATGTACCCAAAGGTCACATTCCGCGATCAATGACTGTGCACTTCAGAGGAGAACTTACAAGGAAGGTTGGTAATATTTTTTGTTTATTTATGTTTTTCCTTAGTGTTTTTGAAAGGAGCTTGTCTAGTTTGAATTAAATGCTAAGGACATTAAAGTGCTTTCTAGATTGAGTAGAAAGTGAGATCAAATGATCCCAACAACTTAAAGCTCCCAGTGAGCATCTCCTCTAAAGCTTTCGCTGCCTACTTAAGTGTAACATATGCTGCTGCTTTTCTAAAAATTGCAGGTATCTCCTGGTGATGTTGTTGAACTGTCAGGCATTTTTCTACCTATGCCTTACACAGGATTTAGAGCAATGCGAGCTGGGTTAATTGCAGATACTTACTTGGAAGCAATGTCTGTTAGCCATTTCAAGAAAAAATATGAAGAGTAAGCTATTGTTACTTTTTCACTTTACTGTAATTCTTTCTTCTTAATGTTCTGCTAGTAGTGCTTTTTGATATGGATTCTGTTTTCTACTAGCAACTAGACAAACACAACTAAATGTAATGCATCACCTTTTCCTTGAAGAATCAGAGACTGCTTTCAAGTTTTCGCAAATTGAGGAACTTGATTCCAGATTGAGCTTAAATCCAAATCACTTCTAAAAGAAAAATGAAATTTGAAACATAATGCAATTTAATGTATTTTTTTTAGTGTTCTTGAAATATTGTGCTAGGAATAGGTTCAGACTACACATCAAATTTACATCTTTTCTAGTTTCCTATTTGGAATGTTTAGAGGGCACTAGTAAATTTGATTTATGCATAACTCTTTTCTCACAAAGAAAAATTTACATGTTCACTAGTGAAATAGAAAGATAGGTTTCTATACTTGTTAAATTTCTTACTGTTGAATATATGATTAATAAGTTTCCGGATGCAGTTATGAACTTAGAGGAGATGAGGAAGAGCAGATTGCAAGATTAGCTGAGGATGGAGATATATATAACAAGTTGTCTCGTTCCTTGGCTCCTGAAATTTTCGGGCATGAGGATATCAAGAAAGCTCTTCTTCTCCTTCTAGTAGGTGCTCCTCATCGACAGTTGAAGGATGGTATGAAGGTAAGCTCTCTGACCTAAATTGGAATCCATCTTCTGCCTACTCCTCAGATTAAATCTTATTCATCTTTATGACGAAAAAAACTCAGATCAGAGGTGATTTACATATATGTTTGATGGGTGATCCCGGAGTAGCAAAGAGCCAGCTTCTCAAACACATAATCAATGTTGCACCCAGAGGTGTTTACACAACTGGAAAGGGTAGCAGTGGTGTTGGTCTAACTGCTGCTGTTCAGAAAGATCCAGTAACTAATGAGATGGTTCTTGAAGGCGGAGCACTGGTGAGAACAAATTAATTCTTTTTTAACCTATACTTCATTCAGTTTTTGAAAATATCATGGTGTGAGCAATGTGCATTCAGAGTTGGAACTGTATCAGGCAACTTTTAACCATCCATTTCTCAAGTATTCTGTGGACAATGTTTTTCTCAGGTATTAGCAGATATGGGTATATGTGCTATTGATGAATTTGACAAGATGGACGACTCTGATAGAACAGCTATTCATGAAGTAATGGAGCAGCAGACTGTTAGTATTGCTAAGGCTGGGATCACTACATCTCTAAATGCAAGGACTGCAGTGCTTGCTGCTGCTAATCCTGCATGGTAAACATTTACTGTTTCCCCTTGGTTTGTTGAAAACATTGAGAAGTAACTGATATCTTTTAGAATCTTGACTTTTCCTGTATGTAGAAATATGCTAAATTTTGCAAGAGATGGTCATCTGATTTATTTGTGGAGGCAGTTGATTGTATTAATGCACAAACTTTAAACACTGACAATTTTTTGTTCAAAACATTCTTAGGGGAAGATATGATATGAGAAGGACACCGGCTGAAAATATTAATCTTCCTCCAGCTCTTCTATCAAGATTTGATCTTTTATGGCTAATCTTAGATCGAGCAGATATGGATTCTGATCTTGAAATGGCTAGACATGTGGTTTATGTGCATCAAAACAAAGAATCTCCTGCTCTTGGGTTCACTCCACTTGAACCATCTGTGCTTCGGTAAATACAAGAATATCTTTCTGGTTCAAGAGAACCTCTCTGTACTTGTTAGTAGTGAGGCTTAGAATTGACTGAGCAACCTACATCCATTTTATTTTATTTCAGGGCTTATATATCAGCTGCAAGGAGATTGTCTCCCTCTGTACCAAAGGAGCTAGAGGAGTATATTGCTGGTGCATATTCTAGTATCAGGCAAGAAGAAGCAAAATCAAACACCCCTCACTCCTATACAACCGTCAGAACACTTCTAAGCATCCTGAGGATATCATCTGTAAGTTTCGGCATCAATTTACAGAGTAAAAGTATCACATTGCGTCATAGCAAGAGTTGGGCCTATTTTTCTCTTCCAACTCTTATTTGAAAGTGGAAAACTTGTAGTGAATAAAGTATGATAGTTGGCAAGTGCCATGTGGAAGAAACCGAACGAGGAAACATTCTTGTTTTCTCTTTGGTTTGAGAGGCTAAAAAGCAGAAATTAGGTTAGCTATCATTAGGAAATATGGAGTCCTTGAAAATGTAAGGCTTTGCTTTCCAAGACAATCCTGGACCTTGCAATCCTGTTTCCAGGTTTTACAGCTCAATTGATAATAAGTTGGTCATAAATATAGTTGTCTCCCTTAATCATAAGGTCAAATAGACAGTGATGATGGCAATTTAGTCAAGCGAATGTCATAAAAGTCCTTTTTAATTATTCTTTACAATTTGTTGATGTCATTTTACTGTGTTAAATTAGGCACTAGCCAGACTGCGTTTCTCAGAAAAAGTTGCTCAGAGCGATGTGGATGAGGCGCTTCGGCTAATGCAGATGTCGAAGTTCTCCTTGTATTCAGATGATCGGCAAAGATCTGGCCTGGATGCAATATCTGACATTTATTCAATCCTGCGTGATGAGGCTGCTAGGATGAACAGGCTGGAACTAAGCTATGCCCAGGCTCTGAACTGGATTTCCAGAAAGGTTAGTTTGTGGCAATTATGCCAGATCAAGCTGGAAAGACACTGTTTTGGTTGCTTGAAACATATACTTGGGTCTAGTGCACATGCAATGATGAATTACTGTTTAGAAAATATGTTACAATTCACACTTGCACCCTATCTGATGATAAAGTTGTCAAGAAGTAAAGGTGGATAGTTGTGATTAAAACATAGAAAAGTATAAGAAAATAGTTTGCATGATCTGTCAAGCCTGTCAAAATTGTTTGTGCTATGGTTTCTCAATGAAGTTGTGTCCAACTGCATTGATTTCTTGATATTGGGAAGGAAGCATGCAGAATGATAAACCCTAAGGTTTTACAATACTGATACATATGGGAACTTTTTATGAATTATTTATGTTCTGTTATTAAAGCCTTGGGTAGAAAATCGTTTTGCTATTGGCAAAAGTATTGCTTGATGCAAGGCCAAAATCTGCTCCACCACCCACCCTGTCATTCCCCCCTGTATAAAAGAAAAGAAAAGAACAAATCACATCAGACTAAATAGCTCAAGCTGGCTATTGACGCAGTACCAGTATATTCCCAGAATTCTTTACAGTGAGTCCTTTTGTGGTGAACAATGATTCACGCAACTTTCTTTACCAATAATCAGATCCACCCATGTTTTTTAACCAACTGAATTGTTTTTCATCTTCCTGCAACTTGCAAGTAATGGCAATCAGCTAATTTGTCCCTCCAAAAAAAGATCATGCCAAACTAGATGGGATGTATCTCTAGATTTATCTATTCAGAGCTACCTCATTTGGTTCTTTCATTTTGAGACATTATATACATTTCTTGCTGTCATTCAACATCTAACTCAACGAGTCCTATGTCCTGGCTTGAAAACTGTTTTCTCCTTGGGTATGGTACTGACCTTTTGCTTTGAGTTCTCTCGCCTCTGATGTGTTGCTGCTTTATCTTGGAACAGGGATACAGTGAAGCTCAACTCAAGGAATGTTTGGAAGAATATGCAGCCTTAAATGTGTGGCAGATTCATCCTGATAGCTTTAACATCAGATTCATTGATGCATGATAGACACAGGATCAATGTGAATCCAGTAATTTACAAGATTGTATGACGGAATCTCCCTTGCCTGTTAGGCTACTACTTACGGTGAGTAAAACTAGTACTTCATCAAGAATGATATTTAGATCAAATTATTGAAAGCCAATCAATATGGGAGGCTAACTGTGTATGACCAGAGTTGTCAGTCTGTACCAGAATTTGCTAAAGTGTTAATTATTTATTTGTAGAAGTTTCTACGCCCCTCGTACTTTTTTCAAGGCAATGTAATTCAATGTGAGAAACAAACTGAAATTGCCTTGTTTAGTGAAAGAGTGATAACATCTATTTCTCATGCAGACCGAATTTACATCTTTCCTGACTTGGGAAATGCTGCAACATGAAAATAGGAATGAATATTGGTCTTATTCTGAGAAAAAAAATACGTCTGTTGAGAATTTTTTATTTTCAAAAGATTTAAAAGTGAAAATATTAAGACTTTGCCTAATTAATCATAAATAAGATTGAGCTTTGAAGGAGTACAAATATGTAATAATACTCTTTTACGATAATAGTTGTCTATATATACTATTTTGAGATATTCAATAATACTTTATGTTTGAAATCAAAATGGATGAATTTACATTAATATCTAAATAGCCTTGTCATTAATTATAGTTATTTTCTTATTATATTTTTCTAAATGTTGTATTTATCATATTCAAAAGGTAATATGATAAAATTATATCTCTATTTATAATTTTTTATGAAGTGTATAAAGTTAATAATCGACAAATATTGAGGGATAAAGGGAGTATATTGCTCTTCATCGAGGAGTAATAGACAGTAATTGAAGTTTCAGATGTAACAAGTATACTGCTCCCTTCCGTTTTTATTTATATGTTTTTTTTCATTATTAAAAATAGATGTTTTTATATTTGTCATTTCACAAAATTAATGTATAAATGACATCATTCTTCCTATTTATTTTTGAGAATTATTAATCTTAAAAATATTTGATCAATATAAAAAAACTAAGTAATTATGTCCACTGATCAAATTAATTAATCAAAATAATTATTAACATAATGAATTTACTATTTGTTCTTTATTAATTATGAAGTATATGAATTAAAAAATTAAAGTTTTTCAAAAAATTCTATCTTAATGACAAATAATTAGATATAATTAAAAAAAAAAAGACAAATAATTAGAGACTCGTTGAAATTGAGGGATTACTTCATTCCTCATAACACATTAATTTTTCTTCCCATATACTCAATTCATGTGGGAAAAAGTAAATACACCAAATGTTAATACTCTTTCTCAGATATCTAGGAGTTTACATTTAATTTTCTAATACCTCTTGTCATATGTTTAATAAATATTCTTCATTATTCTATTTTAAAATATCTAATGATGTTTGTCTATTTTATAAAACTAATGAATTAGTTCTTAATTTATTCTTATTATTATAGTTATTTTTATTACATTTTTCAAGATGTTATATTTTTTATATTCAAAAGGATAATATAATAAAATAATCCTTCTATTTATAGTTTCTTAAGAAATGTAAAAAATTAATAGTGAACAAATATTATTAGACAGATAGAATATTTAGGGCTTTTACTTTAAACTTTTTCAAGTTTAAAAGTCTCGTGTCTATTATGAACATAATCAAATAATAATTTGAGAAATAATAGTAAATGATAGTTTTCTATTTTAATAAAGGTTAAAAAGTCCAATTAACATTTTAAAGAACTTTCTCACTTTAAAAAATATAGACTAGTTAAATGTGCATGCTTTTACCTGTGTGTCACGCTAATTAATAATGAATGTATATAAAAACAAGTTGTCATGCGTATGCTATAATATAAGTACATTTTTTTTTAAATATATCATAAACTCCTTAAGATGAAAAATATACTTAAAAAGAACATGATAACTTTTTTACAGTAACGATTAAGGAGAAAATCCAAATATAGTGTTATTAATATTCAAAAAGTCAAAATTATGCTAATAATACACGAAAACACATTTTAAATAGTTTGTAAATAAAAAACGAACTACATTATACATGAACATAATAATATTAAGCAATTAATTGTAACAAATTACAAATAATATTGACAATCTAAAGTTACAATGAAAGAAAACTATATTTACCAAGAGACTACACATTACATGTAACATATATAAATTGTTATATTTATCTTTAATTTAATTCTCTCACAATTTACACTTCCACAAGTAATAATATCACATAAATAACAAAGAATAACTTTTTTTTTAGCAATTAAAAACTAAAATCCATAGAATATAAACCAGTATATAATTATTTTGCTACATTTTTTGGAACTTATCTAATAACAAATAACTTAAGAATACATAAACATATATCTATTATAAAAAATACATATTGATGAGAGAAAAATTTCCTAACACATTTATTTTCCTTCTATATATTTTAGGAGAGGAAAGGATCAAAATAGTCCATTTTCTTTGGGTTAAGGCTCAAAGTAATTCTTGAGTTTTCACATGGAGCACTAATAGTCCCTCATGTTTGCAATATTGGTGCATTTTTGGTCCTCCTCCAAAAACTTTTCCTATTTTTTAGCATTGATTTTATCCATAACCTATGTATGAGATGTTCAATCGTCATTTTATATATTTAGTAGAAATAACAACTCCATATGAAAGAATATGAGAAGAAAAACACTTTGATTTGTTTAGTAAAAATCGTATTGTAGGTAAAGTCGAGAGGTTTATCACGATAATTTTACGTGCAATTGTACAATTTTTTCTTTTCCTACAAAGTCATATGTTAAGATGTTTTTAGTTTAGCTTCAGTAATATTTCTAGTGAACAGAACAAAATGTTTTTCTTATCACCTTCTCTCAGATAGAGTTATTATTTTTATTATATATATAAAAAGATGATTGGACATTTCTTATAAAATTTTGGACAAAATTAATGTTAAAAAATAGGCAAAATTTTAGGAGAGGACCAAAAGTGCAATGATATTAAAAACATGAGGGACTATTAGTGCTCTATGTGAAAACTGAAGGATCACTTTGAGCCTTAACCCGAGGGACTATTTTGAGCCTTTTATTTTAGGATTTGTAATTAGTTTCTTTATGAGAGAAAAACCAAAATAATGAAAAGGAAAAGACAAGGTTATTACTCTTTGCTTTTAACCAGCAAAGTGGGAGTTGCGGCGTCAAACGGCCCAAAGAATTGGGTGACTTCTTTTTTCCACTTTACGGATTTGGCCAAATACACACAATTTTGCACTACAAACAATTTTTTTTTCTTATAAACAAAATCTTTTCTCCCTGTTTGTCCCCAAAAGGAGCTAACTTTCCATTTTTGAAGGTTGTGGGAGAGCAAACATCTGCATCTGCATCTCAATCAATTTACAGCAACAACCGGAAAACCCTTTTAGCTCATTAGCTCTGTTGGGAATAATCTTGCCCTATCTTTTCACCAGGTCAATCATAAAAACTATGTCTTTTTTCCTTTTTTCACTTTGCTAACATTGGGTTTCTCAATTCATGCTTATTTTCTTAAATGGTGGAAAGAAAATTGAACTTGGGGAAGAAGAAAATAGATTTTCTTACTTGAAAAGTTTATTAAGAAAACCCCACTTGACTGGGCTTTGAGTTTTAGGTAGATTTATTATTTGTGTTTAGAGGGTTCTTGATGTTATATATCACTAGGCATGCATGTTATGTATGGTCTAGTTAGAAAATGGCATGTTAGTTTGTGAGATTTAGAGAATCTATAGAGAAACCTAAGTTGCATTAAACTACGATTTATTGATCATGAATTCATAATTGGAATGAAATGGGTCGACTAGTGGCAGAGCTAGGGAGTTTCGTTTAGTGAATCCTAAAATATGAATAAGTAAAGTCAAGGGGATTCAATGTATACTATATATGATATAAAGTTAACTTTTACCTTATATCGACAAGGTACTTTTTCAGCAAAGGGGATTTGTATAAACCCCCTTCTGCCCCTAGCTCTGCCCGTGCATATATAGTCAATCAATCTGCATGGGATAAGGATTGATCATTTATAAATTGGTCATTTGATTGATTGCATCACTTATGTTGTTGCTGTAGTTGAATTGCTATCTTTTCTCTTGTGTCCTCCTCCTCATCTTGTCATTCACTTGTGATTCCTCACTTTTTTGAGGGATTCTTTTGTAGTTTATGGTATTTGTAGTATTAATTTATTGAGTTTGAACCGGGACTTGAAATATTTCAAGAAAATATCAAGCAGTTTCTTGATGTGTTACATTTTCAAAAGATGATTCTTTGTGGTTTAGTAATTAAAAAAGGAATTTAATTTCTCTCCATAAAACTTAGCTGAGGTTTATTAAATGCGTAAGATGTTAATGTTTGCAAATCTTTTGGCTGCTAATGGGTATGGAAAATAAGTAAATAACCCTAGATTATGATCCCAAGGCGGACACAGTGAGGGGATTTGTAGTGGTGCTGATATCCTTTGTCCAGTACTTATATGAAATGTATGAGGAGAAAAAGGAAGGACGTAAAATAAAATTCCATGTCTGAGTGCTATCCCATCCCTTCCTCCTGGGTAACTTTTATATTGTAAAACATTTTACCAAATAATCATCCGTCCTGCTTTGTTCAGTCCAATAAAGGTGTCAGAGCAAACACTAATTGTTGTTTGGCTCCCAATGTCTGTACCATTTGAATTTTAAACAAGAACACTGCTAACAATCTTATTTTGATAGTAAAGTAGTTCAATAATTACCTCAACTTGCATAATTTCTTATAGAAATTAATACCTTTTGGGTGGAGCCAAAGTGTGTGACAAGCACATTCAACCTTGCCATATTATCCCAGGGAAGAGATCAGTTTCTTGCACGAAGTATTAACAACACTAAGCAAAAGGAAACTTACAATTTTAATAATGTCCTCCAGATTTTTTTTTGAGACAGTAACAACTTGTATTCTATTCCAAAATAAAAACCAGAATCTGCCACAACAAATTACAGATTCTTAATTACAATTGTGGAGAGTACCAGGAAGATCTTTAATCCAATAGCAAAATTTACAAGGAACCTAAAACATCTTTGATTGATTCTAGATCTACCATGTACTCCTGTTTACACCAAAAAAGAAACAAAACTATGCAGGTCATCTTAATCTTCTGGATGGAATTGCTCTTGTTTTGGAAGCATATGAGATGTCTGCGTAACTTTCCTAGGCATAACCCATTTCATGTCCTTCTGATTGATAAAGACATTCCACAAGATGGTTATTCTACAGTAAAGGAAGAGATGGTTGACAGTCTCTACTTCTTCTTCACCACATAGAAGGCACCTAAGACTCAGTTGAATATTTCTTTTCATGAGATTTTCCTGGGTCAAAATTGCCTGCATAGCAATTAGCCAATCAAATGTATGGGAACAATAGTTGCACATATTATAGTCTCTCTATGCTCACTTTTACTTGTCCATATGGAGTTTGCACTACCCTTAAGAAATAATAAATGAAGTGCACATTTATCATAATACCCAAATTAAGTCTCAATGGACTTAGGAAATTATTTGGGGAAGAGTAGTTAATGTTAATGGTAAAATAGAAAAAAATACCGTTCTCTTGATATGCTAAGGTGGACCAGTAAAAATGAAAATTTATTTTTAGTATAGTTGACAAGTAAAAGGGGATGGAGGGAGTATTTTTTTTAATAACCGTGGTCCGAGCTAGCTTGCACACACCTCGATTAATTCAATCGGGGAACCTACTACCTTTCATCAACATCAACACAGGTAACCGGGTAACTCTTTTCATCAAGAATTGGACAAATAAGAAGACATAATCTTGTATTTTTGCCTCCACTAAGAATTTAACTTGAGACCTCATGGTTCTCAACTCAGTTCATTGACCACTAAATCATACCTTGGCTGCTTTAGAGTCTAGTGAGTCAATTTATTCATGAGCTACAGTAGGTTAAGTAACTGAATTTGTGCGAAACCACCATTAGATGATAAACTATAAAGTCAAAAGGAAAAATAAGAGGAAAACGTTATAAAAAGACTAGTAGAAAGTACATAACTCATCATATTTTTGCACTTCAACTATGGGGGATCATTTTGTTGTTTTTATATTGGTACTTTAACTATGGTGGATTATTGAGCTCAAATTATCAGAAAATGATTAGGTTGTCCGTATCAACATGTGGTGCTTTTCGAATAGAGTGTCTGTAACAAGCTATATCACAAGCTTATGTTTCTACGATCTTAATATGTATTTATTTGAATGATGCTATAAATCTTCATCAAAGTGCTTATTTTTTTTTATAACTGAACTAAAGCGAGTCATCAATTGTTCTGTTTTTGTTACGATCTATTTCTACCAAGTTACTAACTTCTTCTGTAAGAAGTCTTAAGGGGGCTAAGGATGTAATCAAAGTGGTTAATCTCGAGGATATAGTGGGTATAATGAGAGGTAGAGGTAGACAAAAAGGTATTGGGGGTAGGTGATTAGATCATTAGACAAGTCATGATACAACTTCTGCTTACCGAGGGCATGACCTTAGATAGGAGAGCGTGGAGGTTGCAGATTAGGGTAGAAGATTAGTAGGTAGTAGAGTATTGTCGGTCGTAATTCTAGCCTTTCTTGTAGTGTATCGTTTTTGGTTTCTATCATCATTTGTGTTTCGGTTATCACACTATTTTATTGTTGTTACTGTTTTCCCTTGACTAATTGCTTTAATTTCTTCACTGTACTCAATTTCGTACCTACTTTGATTTGCTGTACTCAAGCCAAGGGTCCTCCAGAAACAACTTCTCTACCTCCACAAGGTAGAGGTAAGGTCTGTGTAATACTCTACCCTTCCCAAACCACACTTGTGAGATTTCACTGGGTATGTTATTGTTGTTGTAATCTCAAAACACCGAGTTGTTGTATGCATGTTCACAATTACGCTCTAATTGATGTCAAAATTGATTTTTGGTCTTAGACAAATTTTATGGCCGACTATGGCGAGGATGTGAGGGCATGCTCAGTGACCTGCTTTTATGTGCCTACAATCATTTCTACCTGCATTAGTCTCATTTTTCCTTATGATACTAATTGTGGTGGTGATTTATGGAGGTTTCCTGAAAGGGGCTCTGAAATCCCACCTTGGTATTTGTACAAGGCTGATACTGAAATGCATGAACAACCATCAGCTAAGTATAAATGTACACCTGCACTTCCCTAAATCGGAATGGCAGAACTTCTAAGTCTTCTTTTAAGGTTGGAAGTGAGGGGTGCTTACCATCCTAGCAACTCCCTCTTGTAATATTGCATGCTATTCTAGATTTTTTTTCACTTTTTGTGTACAATGTGGATTGAACTTTTAGAGTAAATTTTTCCATTGGAGAGTGGACCAGTTATCTACTTCCTTATGTGGTTGGTGAGAAGTTGTGTTACTGAGGATTGTCCATAATTAGGATGATGCAGACATACACGTTCTTGAGTGACTATTGCATTGAGAGAAACATGGAGAGCCTTCCTCCCTCTTAACCAAGAAAGAGTTCTTATGTGGTTAGAAATTGCCAAGCTTTACCAGGGCTTTGGTGCAGTGGTTAAAGCGCAACTTGTAATGTATCGGTTATGCACACTGTTAGGATTCTTAGAGAAGGATCGAGTCACAGGACGATGAACAGGGAAATCAAATTCAACTGCCTTTGATTTTCCCTTGCTTCTGTTCGAATTCCTAGATCGACCTATTTTTGTATATGAACTTAATTCATCAAAGAAAAGCTGAAACCTTAGAGTTCAATGGAAGATAGAACTCCAATCTCTTGTTTTCTGATTAAATTTGTGTACTTCTTATTCCTCAAATCCTCCTATAAATATGAGTTTTCTTACCGTAATAGGAAGCCTTATGAAACTAGAAAACATAAATCCTTTTCTAAACTAATAAGAAAACTACTAACAATATAATTAAATTCTTTCTATTCTAGAATAATAAGAAAACTACTAGCGTTATAATTAAATAAAGTTATTTGGCTCTCTATCGCACATATGTCTTGCCCACAAATGCGTCCACAACATTACCCCCCTCATGCTGAAAGAGCTTGTCCTTAAGCTCGAAAGATGGATAAGCCTGCTTAAAACAGTCAACATCCTCCCAAGTTGCTTTATCCTCTGGCATTCCTGACCATTGTATAAGAATCTCCTTTGTACCACGGTTTAAACGAGCTCGAATGACAACAACAAGCAAAGGAACTACTCGGCCGTCCTCAAGTGTTGGTAGCTCTGTAATAGGTGGGAATTGGTCGCCTTTGAATGCCTTCAAAAGGGAAACATGAAAAACGTTATGAAGTCGACTGTCATTTGGCAAATCCAACTCATATGCAACCTGTCCAATTCGCCATAAGATAGAAAATGGACCATAAAATTTGGGGGACAATTTATTGTGAATGCTCACCCGCATTGGACACTGCATGTAAGGATGTAAACGAAGCCATACAAGTGACCTTAGAGCGAATTTGACGTCACAATGACCCTTATCATAATATTCCTTCATTCGTTGTTGTGCTACTTGTAACTGAATTCGGATATCACCCAAGATGTGATCACGTTCCATCAATGCATGTTCAACAACTTATACCCGAGTGGTACCAGGCACATATGAAAGCAAACGAGGTGGGTCACGACCTTGAAGTGTGTGGTTTGCAATGCTAAATGAAAAGACGTGTTATAACAAAATTCTGCCATGGGACCCAAGAAACCCACTTTCGAGGATAATTATCAACAAAGCAGCGAAGATACATTTCAACAGTACGGTTAACGACCTCTGTTTGCCCATCAGTTTGTGGGTGGTAAGCAGATGAGAATTGTAGTTTAGTACCATTCAAGCAAAAAAGTTCCTTCCAAAAAATGCTAGTAAAAACCACATCTCTATCACAAGTAATAGTTTTAGGTATCCCATGCAAGCGAACAATTTGCTCAAAAAATACCTGAGCACACGAGCAACTGTGTATGGGTGAGCTAATGGTATGAAATGAGCATATTTTGAGAACCGATCAACTACTACAAACAAGGCTGACTTCCCCCGAGACTTGGGCAATCCATCAATAAAATCCATGGAGATGTCTGACCAGATCTGAGTTGGTAGCTGGAGAGGTTGTAACAATCCTTCAGGACTTAAATGTTTAGATTTATTGCGTTGACACACCGGGCAGGCAGCGACATATGCAACAATGTTCGTTTTCATACCTTTCGAGTAGAAATCCCCACGAATTCGGTGCAATATTTTTTGTATCCCTTCATGGGCACTATCATGATAAGCAGAAAGTATAGTAGATAACAAAGGAGAATTCTGTAAAAGGTAGATGCGGCCTTTAAACAAAAGCAATCCATCTTGAACTTGCCAGTCCGAATCCAAATCTTCTAGCTTGACTTTATCGTACAATGCCAACAATTCTGATGATTCTGTAAGCTCCTCCCGGATGGCGTCCAGTAATGTGCTACGAGGGGAGCTAATAGCATTCAAAGAAGGTCTTCATGTGTCATTCTAGATAAAGCATCCGCAGCTTTATTGAGACAACCAGCCCGGTACTTCACTGTAAAATCGTAACCATGAGCTTACTCAACCAATGTTGTTGAGGTAGTGTAGTTAGCCGTTGTTCTAGCAAGTATTTCAGGCTGTAATGATTTGTTCGAATAAGAAAAGGGCGCCCCCACAAGTATGGCCTCTAATGTTATATTGCCTTTGCAAGGCCAATCAACTCCCTCTCATATGCAACTAATTTTTGGTGACGAGCCGCTAACTGCCGGCTAAAAAATGCTACAGGCTGACCTTCGTGTTGCAAAACAGCCCCTATACACCTCCTGAAGCATCACATTCTACAATGAAATTCATAGTAAAATCGGGCAGCCTGAGTACTGGAGCAGAGGATAAAGCTTGCTGAAGCTTCTGGAATGCATCAAGGGTCAAATCGCTCCAGTGGAGGAGTTTTTCTTTGAGTAGACTAGTCAGAGGTGCTGCCAGTTGCCCATAGTCACGATTAAATTTGCGGTAGTAACTTGTCAATTCCAAGAACCCACGAAGAGGTGTAATTGATTGAGGTTGAGGCCAATCAAAATTGCTTGTACTTTGCTCCTATCTGCCTCCACACTTGTAACTGAAATAATATGCCCCAAATATGCGACTTGAGTTGTACCAAAGCAACATTCGGATTGTTTCAAATATAACCGGTGTGCGGCAATAACAAAAAAACCTTTCGCATGTGAACCAAATGGTCCTCCCAACAACTGCTATAAATTAAGATATCATCAAAGAAAACCAACACAAAGTGGCATAAGAACTCATGAAAGATCTCATTCATCAAAGCTTGGAAAGTAGATGGGGCATTAGTCAGTACAAACGACATGACAAGAAACTTAAAGTGCCCGTGATGAGTTCTAAAGGCTGTCTTTTCCACATCTACAGGACACATGCGGACTTGATGGTATTCAGACTGCAAATCTAGTTTAGTAAAGTACTTGGCCCCATGTAACTCATTTAGTAACTCGTCCACTACTGGAATTGGGAACTTGTCCTTTACTGTTTTGGCATTCAGTTCATGGTAATCAATACAAAGACGCCAAGACCCATCTCTCTTAGATACCAATAACACAGGTGACGAAAAAGGGGACTTGCTTGGTCGTACCAATCCTTGTTGCTACATCTGATTACATTGCTGCTCAATCTCATCCTTTTGCCGATGAGAGTATCGATAAGGATGAACAATGACGGCGGTTGTTCCGGGCAGCAAACTAATGCGGTGGTCACATTGTCTCAATGGTGGTAAACTCTTAGGTTCCTGGAACAGATCATCGAACTTGGTCAAAAGGTATTCCAGTCGCTGCTCATCAGTAATTGCCTTTTCTAGCAGATACAAAGCCTTCCCACAATACCCTTGTTGTCCTTGAAGCAAAATTAATTTCCCTTCCACCGAAAAACTCATAGTGCTGCAAAATCCCAAAGTATAGGACCCAAAGACTGTAACCACTTCACTCCCAACACAATATCAAATCCACCCAAGGGAATAACATAAAGGTCTACAATAAAGCGATGTTCACCAATAGAAATTGTTACCCCTGTGCAGACACCCAAGCATTGAACCTTCTCCCTATTAGCAATAGAGATTCTAATGTTGTGCAAGGAAAAAACATAGGAGTAATCGACTAGCTGCTGTAGAACTTATAAAATTGTGGGTACTTCCAGAATCAATAAGACTAAACATGTGATGTAGGCAATTGCATAGTTTGTGCATACCTTTGACCTGTAATTGCATGTAAAGAAATTTCTGGGCAGTCATTCGTCACTTCCGAAATTACGTCATCAACTGAATCATCCAATTCCAACCAGAAAAGTCATTTACATTGGTGAGTGGCTGAATATTGTTCGTCACAATTATGGCATAATCCTTAGCTCTTCTCTCCGCCATTTCTACACGAGTTAATCGCTTGAAAAAAGGGGTTTGGTTGCTAGTTTGGATATTCGTCGAGGTAGGTGAGCCGACTAGACCAGTATTAGACTTAGTATTACACTTAGTTAAGTTAACTGTGTTGCCATGACTCGTCCGAGACGGCTGCCATGCCGCTTTGCGAGTATTACTGACTTTTGCAGTTGTTGTTTTTGCTCTAAAGCCCTGGCTATACTCATAGCCGTCGATAAGTCAGGTGGTCTAAGCAACTAGCAACTGTACATCCAATTTGATTGAATCATCCAACCCTGCCATAAATATTCCCACGTGCAAGTGTTCGGGAATAAGCTCATCAGCCCTAGCCAACTTTTCTTGAAACTGACGTTGATAAATTTCAACTGTACTTGTTTGTCGAACCGTGGCCAGTTCACCCACCGAGTTGCTGCTTTTAGGAGGTCCAAATCGCAGGAAACATCGTTTCTGAAGATCTTCCCTACTCATTGGGCCCTTCGCCCGTTTAAGCTGATAATACCATAATTGTGCTTCTCCTAACAAGTGATACCCAACGACTCTAACCTTTTCTGCATCTGCTATATGTTGATTTTCAAAAAATTGTTCACAGCGATGTGCCCAAATTAATGGGTCGTTAGTGCCATCATAAGTAGGAAAATCCTTCCTTGCATACCTTGGTATTGTCGAATTAGAATTTCCACTACTTTGATGATTCTGATCAGTCGGATGAATATGCAGTGTATTGCCTCTACGAGCCAGATTAGTTGATCCACTTGTTGTTGGAGCACTACTGGACTCTGTCCCCTAGACTGTTAGTTTTGTAGAGCCAATTCCCAAGCTAGCTAATTGTTCTTGAATAGCTTGGACAATTCTTTCACCGAGACGTTGTTCCATTGCTGCAAGTTTAGAGTCCATTAGTGTTTCTATTATAACACGTTCTTCCTGAAATCTGGAATTGATCTCATCGTCCATTGTGTTAGGCTTTGATACCAAGTTGTTAGGATTCTTAGAGAAGGATCGAGTCACAGGACGATGACAGTGAAATCAAATTCAACTGCCTTTGATTTTCCCTTGCTTTTGTTCGAATTCCTAGATCGACCTATTTTTGTATATGAACTCAGCTCATCAAAGGGAAGCTGAAACCTTAGAGTTCAATGGAAGAGAGAACTCCAATCTCTTGTTTTCTAATTAAATCTACGTACTTCTTATTCCTGAAATCCTCCTATAAATAAGAGTCTTCTACAGTAATAGGAAGTCTTATGAAACTAGGAAACACAAATCTATTCTTAACTAATAAGAAAACTACTAACAATATGATTAAATTCTTCCTATTCTAGAATAATTAGAAAACTACTAGCGTTATAATTAAACAAAGTTATTTGGCTCTCTGTCGCACATATGTCTTGCCCACAAGTGCGTCCACAACACACATCCATAGGTTTGAACCCCATTATAGACAAAACTTAGTAATTAAGTGAAAAATGATAGAAGGGTGGACCCATTATCAATTTATCACTGTGTTTCGAATCGTGCATCAGTGACCCTTAGGATTTTTGTGGTTATCGGAACAAAGAAGAACTAAGCTATTCCTCTGCAATTTGGAACTACACATGTTAAATTATTATATAATCAAAATGAAAATGCACTAGTACCTGTTAAGGAAATATCATGCATAGTTCTAAAATATTTTCCTGTTAATTTGATGTAACATGCTTTATGCACCTCTTCTCATTCCCTCTGCCTCCCCCTTTTTTTGCATTCATTGAATGATAAAATGTTTGAACTCATGCATTAACTTGTTGGCGACATACTTTCCTACTTAGGGTTGTTGGTTGAAGTCTCATACAAGTCCTAAAGTTCTTGCAGGTTAACTTATTCTAGGGCAAAGGGTCAAATTTACGGCTCTACTTTATTATATTGCTCAACTTTATCCTCCGTTATACTATCTGACCAGTATTACCCTCGATTTTATGAAGCTTATCAGATGTACCCCAAACTAGCGATTTTCCCTATCTGGTCAAAATCACCCAGTTTGATCCACCAGACCGACACCAAATCACAGAGAGGATTTTGGATAGATAGCACATAATAGAGGGGAGGTTTCGTTTTTCCTTCTTATCAAGGAATAGATCCAAGCATTTAGAGAACATTCACTGGATAGAAGGAGACGATGCTCAGATACACGGAGGGTGAGGTCACTGTGAAGGCAAATTTTTGGTAAAAAATGGGTACACCACTCTGCCACCAAACACCACTGTGAATTACCACCCTAACACCATCATGTGAATGACCTTTCTTCCATATATCACGTCCCTGTACATCTCCATGAACCACCCGCAACTCAGTCGTGAAGCCCATTACCTCTGCAAAAAATATCGCCAGCTAACTCCATAGCCACTGGCTTCAACCCATAACAGAGAGCCCCTCCCCCATTTCCAAGCCACTAGAATACCTGTTCTTGCAGTAGAAACAAAAGCTGATTGAGTGTCATAGATTGTTGAGGTTCATTTTGTCACCAAAGCACTGAGAGGATTCAGGACAGAGGGCAATAATTCACATCTATTGAGGAAGTAAGATTGCAGCAGAAATTTCATAGTAAAAGATGCAACTGTAATTCAAAACCAAGAAGATCAACTTAGGAACCTTTTCCTCTTTAAATGCTGAGAATTGAAGCAAGTTAAATTCAAAAGCACATTTATTCTAATTTGACTAATTTGGTTCATTTTTTTGGTTGTGATTTGGTGTAGTTTTGGTTGAGATTTGTTCAGTTTTTTTGCTAATGCCGTGGTCCAATTTAGGGACTGTTTGGTCCAATTCTGGGACTGTTAGCTCCAATTCTGGAACTGATTTGTTTCAGACTTTCAGTTTTTGTTGTGATTTGATGTGGGTTTGGTGGGCTGTGGGTCGCGAATTTAATTGGGTAATTGTGGCCAGATTGGAAGAAACTGTTATGGGGGTAGGGGTGTTAAATCTGATAAGTTCCATAACTTCGAGGGTAATATTGGCAAGATAGTATAACGGAGGATAGAGTTGAACAATATAATAAAGTAGAGGGGTTCATTTTATCCTTTTCCCTTTTTCCAGTACCCCTGAAATAGCTTTGAAATAGTTAAAGAGTTTTACTAGTTTGTTTGCCCCAATTCTGACTTCACCATATTTACTTACTGCTAGTGTGCACACATGTGTTTAATTTTGTTGTGTGATACTTGTAATTATCCACTTAACTTATGGCCTACAACTTCCATGCAGCTGTAACGGGAAGCTGAAATGAAAGAGGAAGGGCCGGGGGGGGGGGGCTTTCTTGTTATTGTCGTCACATATATGTTGCATGGCAATAACATGTTTGGAAGAATCATATCTAAGTGCTTTGACGTGTAGTGACCTTTGTGCGCACTTGTTCATGGTGGTTAGAATATGTTTCATGAAGTGTTAATGAATTATGAGAACTTCTGCAGTTACTTCCTAGCAAATGATTGAGTATGCCTTCTAATTTCAGTTTTTGAGAATGTAGATTCATGGATCTTGCTCTTTGAAGAGGAATACTCAGTGTGGGGAGTTTATTTGCTAACAAAGGATGAATTCAGGGAAGTGTACATCTAGAAATGGTGGTTCATCATCAAATATGGCACATACAAGCTTCCTGAATAGGGTATACACAAAATCTCTCTTCGAAGAAGAAGAGAGATTTGCTGAACATGCCACAATAAAGGATGTAAATATTGACCTCAGAGAAGTTTATTTTCTGATTATGCATTTTTTGTCATCTGGGCCGTGCCGAAAAACGTTTGGAATATTCTGTGATGAACTTTTGGAACGTGAGCTTCTGCCTAGGAGATATCATGCTTGGTATTCAAGAAAAGGCGTACACAGTGTAGATGATGATGACGATGACATTTCTTTCCCTCTAAATTATGATGATCTGATGCTAAGGTGTGCCTTGTAAACACATTTTATGTTTTTCTTCTTGTTGAAATTAAATATGTCTGCTGCACTTTTGTGTGCTGGTGTTTGCTTTGAGCTCCAGTCTCATCAGTGATGAGACTGAACCTCATCATTGTCATATCTGTCATCTGAGACAACTTAGAATAGATCAGGTCCAAACATGTTGTATTGAGCAAGCTTTGTGTACCTTCTTTGGGGGCTCTTTCGATCCACAGAATAATAGATATAGGAAATCTCTGTCCTCTCTGCCCCACTTTATGTGAAGTTGTTCGTTCTGCTTTAAGTTTTTGATTGATTCACTTGTGAAATAAGACGACATGTGATCTAGGAAATAGTTGCTTCAAAGAGAAATCTCCCTGGATACATCTATTCAATTCTTTTATGAATTTATGTAAATATATGATAATTTAATTCTGGTAAAGAATATCAAGCTATTCTGATCGAGTCCTATAGATTTTAAACTTTCTTTTAAAGACTCAATTATGAGTTCTTTGTTATAACCAAAAAATAAATTATGAGTCACTTTTCTATTATACTATATAATGCCTTCTCACTAGAACCTTTTGCTTATTTATAATTGAATTACTTATATTTAATGATGCTTTCAAAATGGTTGCTGGGCTCCTGCGAAAGTTGACCTGGTTAACATGCCACAATATCCGTCTGTTTCTGCTTAAATAGTTAATCGATATTCTTGATTCCTTGTGTTGTTTAAACCTATAGTTTGCTGATGATAGGTATCCTCATGTTGAAAAAGATCACTTAGTAAAGTTGCTTAAACAACTGCTGCTGAATTCGGGTCCTCCTATGCAATGTGGTGGGGGAGATGCCCCTGGTGCTGCTGATGTCCCCACGCTACTTGGATCTGGACCTTTTTCTCTTTTGACTTGTAAGTAGTCTTATGAGGTCTAAGATCTAATATATATTCTCTTGGAAATTGACCTCGCATGTCTCAATTTCTCTTTTACCTTTTTTTTTTTGGTTTAAACCGACTCCTTTTATCCTTGATTAATTTTCCTACTCTGTTCTGGCATGTGCACTACTATAGCTTTGGTACTCATTTTGGCCAAAAGTTACATAAACCTTTTCCCTGTACTACTCAACATTTCTCCAATATCATGTCACGAGATAGTGAACTAACTGGAATCCAAGCATATTACAAGATTAATTTTGTCTCTCTACTCTTAGACTGACATACACCATCACTCAAACCATATCTTTGGTGGTATTTTGGTCCAAAAAAAGAAGCCACTATTTACTGAGTAGCATTTTGAGGATTGTATTGCATTTGGATTTGTGCCTTTCTTTGGCTTTATAAGGCGTCTCACTGAAAGGCGAAAACAGCTTACAGGTTCTTTTTAAAAACTCTTTGGCACGTATTCTGCATCTTTGATTGTGAATGATTTTTTTCATAAGTTTGTTCAAGTGAGCAAAGTTATCCAGGAAAGCCTTCAAAACTACGAATTCACAAACATCTCTTGTTTGGTCATTTGCACTGTGATCTCTTCTGCACATTGTTCCTCTCCCTTTTATGTTGTCTCTCTTAAGTACCATGACATATACATTCTGTTGCCACGTTCTGTTTCTCTAAGTTTGAATATGTGATGAACAGGTGAGCGAAATAGAGTCAATAAGCAAGCACAATCCCTTCCTTCATACCTCCGTTGGCCACACATGCCTGCTAATCAGGTGCATGGTCTAACTTTAAGAGAGATTGGAGGCGGTTTCCCAAAACATCATCGTGCTCCATCTATCCGTCTTGCAAGTTATGCTGTTGCAAAGCCGTCAACTATGGTCCAAAAGATGCAAAACATAAAGAAACTAAGGGGACATAGGGATGCTGTTTATTGTGGTACAACTTTAAAACTCTTCTATTATATAGGCACTTAAAAGTTTTTCTCCCAAAATGGTTCTTGTTCAGGGCTTTCATTTATGCTCAATAAAAACACACTTTTTCTGCTGACCATAATTTCCAAAAATTGAATGCGACTAATAGTTTTAAAGTAGCTGTTTCTTTTTTCTTAAATCGTAGATACATTCAATAGCTTTTAAGGTTTATCATATTAGAGATATAAAGGATTGTCTGTCAAGAAGACATGCGAACCTTCAGCTCAATTTCTCTGCCTATTCTCTGTTGTGTAGCAATATTTGATCGCTCAGGAAGATATGTGATTACTGGTTCTGATGATCGCCTCGTCAAGGTTTGGTCAATGGAAACTGGATTATGCCTGGCTAGTTGCCGAGGACATGAAGTAAGTTCATTGAGATATGCTCCCAATAGTGTCCTCAATTTTAGCTCTTCCTTACGAATAGTTACTCTTCCTGTGTACACTTATTTGCTTGTCATGCTAATAGGGTGACATTACTGATTTAGCCGTCAGTTCAAACAATGCTTTGGTGGCATCTGCATCAAATGACTACAGCATTCGAGTTGTAAGATTCTCCTACCACTTGACATAGATATCTTCTTGCTTTCTTTAAAGAGTAATAATTTTGGGCTTGAAAATCTCCTCTGTTGAAGAGTGAGCAGCTTATCTACTTTCTCTGTACTTCAGTGGCGCTTGCCAGACGGATTACCTATTTCAGTTTTGCGTGGTCACACTGGAGCTGTTACTGCCATCGCATTTACTCCAAAAACTAGCTCCGTGTATCAGCTTCTATCGTAAGCTACCTTTAAGCCTTGATCCTTATTGTTGCTCCGTTCTCTTTGAAGGGACATGATGCATTATTATGTGTAAGAGATTTAGCCCTATTTGATTAAGCCATACTGATTAACTGTGGCTTATGGAGTGTTCGTAGAAAGGATAGATGGTTGGCATCTCCCCCGACAGGGATGGGAAACGCCTTGGGCTTTACCTGTTACCAAACACATCCGGTTAAGGCTACCCACTTCGGTGGATCTTACATTTTCAGAAGTTACCAAAAAAACAAAAACTGTGGCTACCGGCGAATTTCAGAATTTGGAAATTAGGAGTCTCTTTGTATTCTGAGACACAACTGCTGCATGGGTGATCGTGGTCTTGTATCTTTCTAGTTTTACAATTAATATTTAGTAGGTGGTTGTACATGAATATGATAGTTCATGTAGGAAAAGGAACACGTAATAGTTGGCCTAGTTCAAGTAGGAAAAACAATAGTGAAGATAGTCCGAGTACTTAAAGGGAACAACTGATAGTTGAGGTGTGAAACTAGCGTAATAGTGATAGATCAGGTGTGGTTTTGACAAAAAACTCATAAATAAATTAATAGTAGTTACTACTTACTAGCTATTCTTTATTATAATTTTACCACATGGTACAAACAATCTCTTCACATCGATCATGAGTCTTTTTTGGCAAAATTTGAAGTATGGGTCTTTATTTGCAAATTATAAGCTTATGGGTCAAGTTTTAATTTAAGAGCGATTGAAATCACAAACTTGGAATTAAAATTCTGCCTTTAGGTGAATTTGAAATCAAAATTCAAAATGAAATTGGAGTTTTGTTCAAATGTCATAAACAAACACAAATTTCAAATCCAAATTGCATGGGCAAGTGGTCCCTTAAACTTAGAAATGAACTTCATGGATGCCTCAATCTCACCCCTTTTTGCTAGTTTTGTCTAATGAATCCTTTTTCAATGAATGTTGTCTTTTTCCTTATGTAGTCAATTAATTAGTGACAATACATCTGTAAAAGCTATTCTAGCAATTTGTGTGATACCAAACACAATCTGTCTTGAAGTAGAAAAAGTAAAAAGAATAGAACTCTGTTTAAGAGAGAGGTTATATATCCTTCAGTTGACATAAACAGCTCCGTTTCTTCTCTTCACTGGCTGCAACTTTTCACTCCCGAAAATTTAACAAAATCTTAGCTCTTTGGCATTCCAAATCTGCCTTCTGACGTATCTGACATTATCTATGGTGAGGCATTGTGTACCCCACCATTGTCTATATGGTTTTGGCATCGAAATTGCTGTGTTTTAAAGTTTTTGTTGCTTCATCATAATCAGTCTTTTTAACTGAAGTGGACATCACCAAACGATAAGCTTCCTTACTCTTTTTTTACCCTTCCCTAGATGCTCCTGCTTTTTGTCGCTCCCTTGGTGACTCGAATCCACAACCTAAAGTTTGAAGATGAAGGGTCATCTATACAGATTTCAAAAGAGTAAAAAAATCATAGCTATATTCTATCTCCTATCAGAAGGATCCTGTGACATCTATCATATCAGAGTCTCTACCTTTTGTATTGCTTGAAACATCTTTCTCTACTCAGCCCATCGAGCTCCTCTGGGATTCCTTCACCTTCTCTCAATTCAGCCGCGCCAATAACTTTGCTCTAGCCTCTACATCCACTCCTCAACTTGTTGCGCCTATTAAAGACAAAAAAAGGAAAAAAAGAAGTCTGCAATCCACGCGTATAGCTAGAATGGGTTACACGTGTCCGAGGGTGTTAGAGAACACACTTATCATTGTTTATTTAAGGGTTCCCAAATAAATTCATAATATTTTGATCCTTTCGACATGTTGTATTGACGTCTGGGGTTGGATGTTTAGATTGTTTCACTGAGGCAATTTAGTAAAACCAAACTAATTGACCCTTTTACGTAGTAGCCATGCTATGTCCCCTTGCTTTACTATTTGTCGTGTCTTGTGTTTGGTAGCACCTTAGGAGCTTCCATCTCAACGTGAGTTGGTACTCAACTTGTTTCCTCATGAAGCAAATATTTGGTTTGAAACCTTTTAATTTGTTTTTTTTTAAAAAAAGAACTGGTAATGTTGTATTCTTCAGCATTAATGGTATGTTGCTGGCAACCTCCAAAAATTGTGACCAAAATGCTAATTACAATGAGCCTAACAAAGCTACTATTTGAATTCATCATTACAAGTTCTCCTTTACACTAAAAATAATGGGTTGTGATGCAGTTCCACAAATCAATCCTCAAAGCATCTCACATTTCTCTCTCTCCATACTGTCCATCACCATATGCATACTGGGATTATTCTCCACCATTTCATTTGATTTTTGCTTCCCCTCTCCTGATCCAGCAGTTCAGAAGGTCTGCTGTATGCCCTGGCACTGACCATTGGGTTTGTGTGAGACTAAAGAAGATGGACCAAAGCTTAGAAATGACTTTGCAGTGTAAGAAAATGTGGCTGTTTGTCTCCTCTTTTAATTGCCCGAGAAACATCTGGATGCAAATTGCATCCCCCTTCTTTTTAAACTCTCATGTGTCGGACAAACTTTCCTGGTCACCAGCCAAGGGTTACCATCTGGTCAAACAGAAGACTGTTCAACTAAACAAAGAATCTGGTGATTTAGGCATCTGGAACCTGGCACTTCATAATACGTACCTAATTATGAAATGGTTATGGAGATTTGTTGATGAGGAGCTAGCACTTTGGAAGGAGGTCATCCAGTCTAAGTATGGGCAAATCACTGGTGGTGACAACAACATACAATTCAAGAAATAGTGAAAGACACTTCCACTTGGGTGAAACAAAATTTAATAAAGTTGGGGAAGATTTCGGCGTAGATTTTCAAGGGCATGAAGAGGAGACCACAGAACTACTCCTGCAGATTGATAGCTGCAGAAATACAAGAAGAATGGAGCAAGAGGTTGAAAGGAAAAAGTCAAAGATCAAGGGGGTTCAAGAATTGGAAAGTCTTGTTTCATTTGATGTCAAATTCAAAAGTTCTGGGAGTAGGAATAAGGGGAGAATCACAAGCTCTTCTAAATGATGAAATTCAAACTGGTGTCATGGAATGTTAGGGGACTAAACAATAGAGAAAAGAGGAAAGTTGTGAATAGTTTGATTAAGAAGTGGGGTGCAAATGTAATATGTCTACAAGAAACAAAAATAGAAGGAGATTTCTTAGAGGTGGTTCAACAACTTTGGGGAGGGAGATGGATTAAACATGCATCTTTGGATGCAAGTGGAACAAGAGGAGGAATTCTCTTTATGTGAGATGAGAGGAAGTGGAAGGGGCAAGTTCTGGAAATAGGTAATGTATACAATTTCTTGTAAATTTGTATCCCAACTACAAAATTATTCATGTCATATAACAAGAGTATATGCTCCTAATTGCTACAAGGAAAGGAGGTTGGTTTGGGAAGAAATAGGAGCAGTGAGGAGTCGGATAGAGGGACCATGGGCTCTATGTGGGGATTTCAATGTATCAAGGTTCAATTCTGAGAAAAAGAACTGTAACAGTAGAACAAAAGGCATGAAAGAATTTTCAGATTTCATTGAAGACATGAAGCTGATTGATTTGCAACTAGAGGATGCTACTTACACTTGATTCAAAAGGGAACACCATGAAGTGGCATCCAGATATGATAGGATCTTGATTTCAGAAGAATGGGATGTTAACTTCAATAATTTGAAACAAGTACCCCTCCAAAGATTGAGTTCAGACCACTTTCCATTTGCCTTGTTGGGTGGATCTTGGGAGAGAAACAAGAACTATTTCAAATTTGAAAACTGGTGGCTTGAAACAGAAGGTTTTGTTGACAGTGTGAAAGGATGGTGGGATTCTTTCAACTTCGCTGGAAGACCTGACCATGTTTTAGCATCCAAACTCAAAGCTGTTAAAACTAACCTAAAGGAATGGAGGAAATATGATGCTGGAAATCTGGGCAATCAGCGGAAAAAGCTACTTAAACAAATGGCAGTAATAGATAGATGCAAATAGAGAAGATAGAATTCTCACAGAGGAAGAGATAACAAAGAAGGCAGGGACTATGTTGGAGTATAAGGAGCTGGTCAAAAGGGAAGAAAGTCTGCGGAGACAAAAATCAAGAGCATTGTGGCTCAAAGAATGGGACAAGAACACCAAGTTTTTTCACAGAATAGCAAATACACATAGAAGATACAATAACATAGATCAGCTCATGGTACAAGGAGAAATCACTCAAGAGCCACACAAAATTGAAGGGGAAATCATTGATTTCCATAAAAAATTGTAGCCACACAAAATTGAAGGGGAAATCATTGATTTCCATAAAAAATTGTACACTGAAGCAGCTCAATGGAGGCCTACTCTTCAAGATGACCAATGTACTCTTCAAGATGACCAATGTCCCTTTATAACAAAGGAGGAAAAGGAAGCTTTGCAAGCCAACTTTGAAGAGAGTGAAGTATTGAGATGTCTGAAGATGTGTGCAGTGGATAAGGCACCTGGTCCTGATGGATTTACTGTGGAATTCTTCATCAAGTGTTGGGAAATTGTTAACCAAGACATAATGGATACTTTTCAAAACTTCCATGAACAAGAAGTTTTTGAGAAAAGCTTTAATGCAACATTCGTTGCACTCATACCAAAGAAGAAAGGAGCAAATGAGCTAAGGGACTTCAGACCTATAAGCCTGATACATAGCATCTACAAACTACTCTCCAAAGTACTGACTGAGAGGTTGAAAGGAGTGATTGGTAAATTGGCTGATTCCCAGCAGATGGCATTTATTAAAGGTACACAGATCATGGATGTTGTGTTGATTGCTAATGAAGCTATAGACTCCAGAATCAAACAGAAGAAGCCTGATATACTATGCAAGGTGGACATAGAGAAAACATATGATCATGTCAACTGGAGGTATTCACCGAAGATACTGGAAAGAATGGGCTTCAGACAGAACTTGTTGAGATGGATAAAGTATTGTACAACTTTTAAGTTTTCCGTGCTTATGAATGGAGCCCCTACATGATCACCATTTTTGTTTTAATCACTATGGAGGGGCTGAATAGTATGATCAAAACAACAAACAACAGAGCTAGTTGAAAGGCTTTGATGTTGCAAGAGAGGGTGGTGACAGTTTGGAGGTAACACACCTACAATGATACCCTAATTTTTTGTGATGCTGAGGAGCAACAACTGAAATATATGAGGGGGTTATAGGATTCTATTTGAAGGGATGTCTGGATTAAAGCTTAGTGTATCCAGTCAATGAAGTAACAAATATGAACTGCCTAGCAGCAATCCTTAGTGGGGAAATTGGTGAAACTCCAACTCTGTTGATATATGGAATGGTGTGCTGGAGAAGTATGAAAAGGAATTGGCTAGATGGAAAACTCAATATCTGTCCTTCGGAGGTTGACTGAATCTCATTAATTCATTCTTAGATTCCTTGTCAACTTACATGATGACCTTGTTCCCAATACCAGCAAGAGTCATCAAGAGATTGGACAGTATCATGAGAAAATTTCTATGGCATGGCAACAAGGAGAGGAAAGCCTTCAATTTGGTGAGTGGAAAGTAGTTATAACTGACAAGAAGGTAGGGGGTATGGGGATAAAGAACTTGAAGGTACAGAGTAAAGCTCTCAGAATGAAATGATTGTGGAAGTTTGCCAATGAAAATCAGATGCTATGGAAATTGGTAATAAGTGCAGAATATGAAGGTGAAGTTATGTTGATAACCAAAGAAGTGACTACACCTTATGGATTGAGTTTGTAAAGATCAATAAGAGACATGTGGGATGAAGTTAAAAGTAATGCAAGGATCAAAGTTGTAGATGGAAGTAAGACATGATTTTGGAAAGATGAGTGGCATGAAAAGGGAAACCTGGAAGTTCTTTTCCTTGACATATACAATATAGTTTTGGGACAGCACAATACTATAGCAGAGTTATGGACAAATCAGGGGTGGAGCTTCAATTTAAGAAGACAATTCAATTACTAGGAAATAGCAAGAGTGGCAGAATTTCTCAACACTGTGGAAACTTTTAATGGGCTACAAACAGGGGAAGATGTTATGTGGTGGAAGGGAAATAGCATAGGGGAATTCAAAGTTAACTCAGCCTACAAGTTGATGGATCAGACAAACCGACAAACATGCCGTTGGCCATGGAAAAAAATATGGAAACCGACAAACATGCCTCATAAAATCTCATGCTTCATCTGGTTATTGGCCAAAGAAGCTGCTCTGACTCAAGATTACTTGAAGAAAAGAGGGATAACCTTATGCTCTAGTTGCTTTCTTTGTTGAACCATCTGTTCCTACACTGCAAGTATACCCAACAACTATGGAGGATTTTTTTGAATCTCAAAGGTATCTCCTGGACCATGCCGAGGAAGGTCTCAGAGGCTTTGAAGAGTTGGGAGGCAGCAGGGATAAATGCAAAGGACAGAAACAGATGGAGAATTATCCCTGCTAGTATATGGTGGACTATTTGGAAAGAAAGGAATTCTAGGTGTTTTGAGAGCATAGAGAATGATGTCCAGAAAGTCAAGTTAAACTGCATGTTATTGTTATGTTTTTGGTGTAATCAAGTATACTCCAATGACACTGTATCAGTAATTGATGTTTTAGACTCAATATAGACTGAAACAAGTGGAAAAGGAGACATTTGTTTATAATGGTTTCAGTACAACCCATGTACTGTTTTGTGATATAATACAACGTTACCTATTTCAAAAAAAATTTATCTCCCAATATGTACCTTGTTTCGAGAGTTGGGCTAAAGATATTTGATCATGACCTTTAGTTGGGATATCCTTGAAGTCAATAGATAGTGGAGAATGAAAACCCATAAAATGTGTTTCTTCACATCTGTAATCGTGGTGGACAGATCTATCTGGTACAACCTATGCTGATGTGAGGTAGCAGGTACTTGGTAGAATAGTCGAGGTGCGTGCAAGATGGGACACCATCATTATAAAAAAAAAAGATAAGTGGAACAACAGGCCTATGCGACCTTTTTTTATTTTTAATTGCTTCACCTTGTAGTTTTTTCACATTTCAAACAATTTTTATGAGGACCATTATTTGATACACTGGTTTAATAATCTTTTCAAACATTTTCTTGAGATCTCTACATTGGATCAAATTAGGCCATGTATTTTGGAGGGAGGGAGTAATATCATAGAAGAAGCTAACATGATAGCAGAAGAAATGGAAGGAACATTTGTGGTCTAATCCATACTTGTAATTTGATGGGAACTAGGTGCTCTGTACCAATAGTATATTAGTAAGCTAGGAATTCTAGGATTTAGATTTTTTGTTCTTTTTGTGAGTGGTTTTATATTCTTTTGTTGTCCCTGTTCTATGATATTATAGTTCAAATTTTGGTGATGTGATGGCAAATACTGCTTACGAGGTGTGTACAAAAGGTAGAGAATCTTACAACAAATCATGATTCTCTACAAATTCATCTAGTCATCAGCAATAACTGCATGATAAAGAATCAACATTGACTTGATTATCAACAACACTCCTAAAATATGCAAAAATAAAAATGTTCCACTAATCTATATCCCAAGAATGAAATGTGGAGAAGATTCTGGCACAAGGACTATCTGCAATTATCCTTGTGCATTCAGATGCCTCTACATTTTTGAATGCTTCATCAGAATATCTATACAAAAGAGTATTCTACTTTTTCAGATGCTCTCCCATTTCTCACTTTTACGTTGACTTATGTGGAAAGCAAAAAAAGAGCTACTTCGCTTGCTCTACTTCTCCTTCTCTTCCTTCAGGTGTTAGATCCTATAAGCACCTCCTGCAGGCTCATCCTTTCCACTCCGAACATGATCCACAGCAAGGTCTTGTAGTCATTACCTTATTTCCTCTTTTATCATGTGGTATTTTGTATATCCGATAATTATAGAAACACCTATACACAAGTTTCAATTGATCGCAAGTAGCTCCTAAAATATTACACAACATTGTGCTCTTGTCTGGTTATGGTATACTGCCACTATATATAGCTGTTTGCTCTTCATAATAGTGGAAATCTTACATCACAATTTTTTCTCTTTAAGAGACTCTTGAACATATTATGTGAAGTTGTGTGCCGGTCGTGCATGTTTATATTTATGTTAAAGACTTAAATCAAAAGATAAATGTACGAAGTTTTTTCTTATAATTTATCTTTTAATTCCTCTATAAAACTTCCTTTGAGTTAGTTTTCCAACTCAAAGCATTAGATGAAGATATGGAAGCCTTAGACTAAGGTACAAAGAGATAAAGAGGGTTAAAATACAAGAAACCTAGTAAAGATTTTACACTAGGTTGTACAAATAACAGAAATCATTTTTATCTATTTTCGTGACTGTTAAAGTTTCTTTCTAAGTATTATGGGTTTATGGTAATTTGCTTTATAAATGTGTGACTTCCTTCCCACGGGTTTTTGTTTCCTACTGGTAGGTCATCAGATGATGGAACTTGTCGCATTTGGGATGCTAGGTCTTCTCAATGTGTTCCACGCGTTTACTCGCCAAGACTAAAGGATAACGTTTCAGGTTAGCTAAGAACAAGTTATTTGTTTGATAATGTTCGTGCTGTTAGTTGGGCAGCCTGTGAGTGAATTTCTCTTTTATGCAGTGAGGAGCAGTGGTACTGCAGCAACCAACCTTCAGTCCTCTAGTAATACATCGCATAGCCATCAAATTTTGTGTTGTGCATACAATGCCAATGGAACTGTCTTTGTCACTGGCAGCTCTGATACTTTAGCAAGGGTATGAACAAGCATCAGACGTTATGCTCTCTTATAACATTGTCAAATCTTCATTATTAGATAGCAGGGATATGAGATTTTTTTGTTTCCTGTCAATAAGCTCTTAGCATAGTTTACCTTTTTTTGGTAAGGTAATATTGTATCAGTCTTCTTAGGATCTGACTGATACAAGAAATGTTCTGAGCTTCTTTATCAAAGCCCTCTAATTAATGTTTAGCTTACTTATGGCATAACACATGTTTGACAACCTAACAATAAGGAATTTTCAGTAACGGTTAAACATAGAGTTTACCGTATGAGACGTATGCAAGAAATGTTAAGAATGTGAAATTTTTTGGTGCATTTTGATTTTTCAGTGTATTTTCTGTTAATGGGATGATGAGATTGTATGGAATCACAAATATTATCCGTCTTCAGGTCTGGAGTGCTTGTAAATTCTCCCCAGATCACCCTGAGGAGCTAAATCATGAAATAGATACATTATCTGGTCATGAAAATGATGTCAACTATGTACAGTTCAGGTTGGTGCAGTCATGTTGTCACCCTTAAACACGTTCATCACTATCTCACTTTCTATTCTTTTGTGCAGTGGCTGTGCAGTGGCTTCACGATCTACAACTTCTGATTCCATTGTGGAGGACTGCATTCCTAAATTTAGGAATTCTTGGTTTGTGAACGTCTTTTTTCCTTGTTCCAATTATTTCAAATGGTCCTAATACCAATAAACAAATAAAAAATTTAATTGGCTTTATATCCTTCTTATCAGCTATAGTTAATCATGGTTGAACATAAAGTAGAGTTTGGTTGGTCAACCTGTTTGATTGATAAAATTGAGTTAACTTGCATAAATAATCATGCTTGTTAAAACACAATTTTCAGGTTTAGCCATGACAACATTGTCACTTGTTCCCGTGACGGAAGTGCAATTATTTGGACCCCAAAACCACGCAAGTCGTCCCATGTAAGTTCTTGACTTCAAAATTTGGTTTCTTTCATGGAATAAGATGAGATAATTGTTAGTTTCAAAAAAAAAAAAAAGATGAGATAATTGTTGTTCAACTTCCCAAGCCTTTTGTGGATTTATTTGTGAGAAATAAGAGGATGAATACATGCACAAAATTGTGCCTGTATATTTTAGAGGGATACTACAGAATGTATGCTCTGCTTTACTCGAGGTGTTAGACACTAATTCATCACACCGTTACATCTGTAAATTGGGACCAAGTCTAACTGACCTACAGTATTGAGACATATTTCTCTGTGCTGGTTCATTCTGAGTATAATGTTCTAATCTGTTCAGGGAAAACATGGACGGTCTTGGGGTAAGGCATATCATCTTAAAGTTCCTCCGCCACCAATGCCACCACAGCCTCCTCGAGGAGGGCCACGGCAGAGATTTCGCCCTACTCCTCGCGGTGTTAACATGATAGTGTGGAGCCTGGATAATCGCTTTGTACTGGCTGCAATCATGGGTATTTTATCTTAATTGCATATTTAGTTCAAATGCATTAATTTGTACTTTTATTTGGTTAAAACTATTTTAAATATGATTATGGGATGAAAGTTTCATTTCTTGCCCATAATAGTTTGGTCTTTGTGAATTGAAACATCTTGTTGTTGACCTACTATACAGTAATTAAAGATGATGCCCAACAGGCATGAACACACATTCACAAGCCTGGTTAGTAGGCGTTTCTCATGACAGTAGTGAATAACTCATCCTGATAATGAGTTAATAAATAAATTTTATTTATGTCATAATGGAACCAAATTATATCAGGATGATATTGACAGCGAATACTGGTGGTATGGATATTTTCTTTCGTTACAGATTTATTATTGCCTTTAAATCCCAGAATTTTCCCTTTCTCACGCACCCTATCGAACATCTAGTTCTAGCAAGTATGTCGTTACTACTGTATAATGACCTTTAACTTCATGTTAAATCTTTTTTCTGGTTTGCATCCAGAGAAGTCTGTGTTGGAATAGGTAATAAGTTGTTGGAATATTTGGTTGGTAAATTGTAATTAAAGTGCATTTGAGGTAGTTTCAAGATATTTAAACATCGGTGATATTTAAACATCGGAAACCGATGTCAAGTTGATACTATTCTAAGACATGTTGGTGCCTGGCATGGGCTTAAGTTTACCCCCATCTCGGTAATGCAGCCATGGTTGAAAGAAAAAAAGAAATAATGCAGTCATGTGAAAGTTTTGAAAAGAATTGCTTAGGAAACTTATTTTCCACTGCAAGTAGATAATGGTGTGAGCTGAGAATAATTGGGGTGCCTTATGGAGGGTTATTCCTCATGAGCTATTAAGTATAGCACGAATCTAACATGGCCTAGAAGTTGTAGATTGACTTCCCAGTATATTTTCATCATCTATCAAAGGAGCTAGGAAGCATCTCTGTAAGAGTTCACTCTTAGAGTCATACGGGCTGGGATAGTGGCTCCCAGTCCCTAAAGGGTTTGCTCATGCTAGAGGGAGCATTCCCACTTAGTGATCGTCCACTAGTTTACACAATTCCGAAGAAATTATCATGGATGAGCCACATGCAGGGAAACTTGATTGAGTAGTTCCTGTCCCATTCATACTATTGTTAGCTTATGTGCTAAATCTAGTGGCGGGTGAATCTTACCCAGTATCGGAAATCGGATCAAATATTTCCTCGATTGCCGAGGGTCCAGTCATACCTGAATGGATCTTGTGTTTTCTTGTTTTCCAATGTGTGTGACTGCTCAATTCCTGGCAAACTGGACATGTAGAAGTGCGAATATTTTCCTAAGCACCTGCAAGGCTAACAACACAAAATTGGTTCATGTTCTTCCTACTCGTTGAGTGTCAAACTCCAACTTCGTTGATTTTGAAATCAAGGTCGTCTTGGTTCCTGTTAGAAAGGAAAATACCCCCATTTGGGGTTGTGAATGACTGAATTCAAATTATGTTCCTTTTGTTGAAGCAGAGAAATTATGGTGCTTGAATTTGAAATTTTCAACTCATAAGTTGAACTTATGCAGATTGCCGAATTTGTGTTTGGAATGCTAGTGATGGTAGCTTGGTGCACTCCTTGACTGGTCATGCAGAGTCTGTAAGTTATCTGACTATGATTAGGCTGATATTTCTGAGTTTTTCTTTCAAAATGGTTGCTTAGGCTGGTTATACATTTTCACATGTCATCTTGGTTAGATATTTTTGAGAAACTTCCACTTAAGCTCCATTTCGTTGCATGTGTTTCACTGGTTATTTCTCCTCTTGCTTCCACCATTGTCCAATTTCTTGGTCAGGCACCATAAAAGAGTCGTGCAATTCTTTAGGTGGTTTATTTTCACTTTTTTGGTCATAATAAACTTTAAAAAATGTTAGTTACTCAATTGTGGTACTATTCCTGATAATGACTCCTCCACCCCTTCACTCCATCCACACCTATTAAAAAACTTATATCTGGTGTAATTGAAGCTTTGTGTTCGACTCTTGCAGACATATGTTCTGGATGTTCATCCTTTCAACCCCAGAATCGCAATGAGTGCTGGTTATGAGGGGAAAACCATCCTGTGGGATGTAGGTTTCTGGTTCTTTTGATTATTGTATCACATCCCTTTACACAGGTATTTCCGTTTGTTGAGCTCTTGCTATTTCTATCTCCAGATAT